>BSBK01006550.1:0-132500 GCA_027943335.1 Chamaecyparis obtusa
AAGTTAAACTGAACTTTTGCATTTCATGTTTTTCTATAAATTCATAGGAGCCAAAATAGTCATAATTAAACAGAGAATATATGGTAGGGAAAAAAAAAATCAATGCAACTTAACTTTTCTTTTATTCAGATTTTTAGCCTAGAACAGGAAATAAATACTCAAAATTTTCTTTAATCCGTTAACACAAAATTTGCAAGAAAGTGATATCACTTAATAGTTTCTTACAATGGTTTCATAAAATAGCAAATTCAACTTTTCAATAACATAAGGGTTGCAAGAATATAAAGCAATTTTCATCCCTACATTAACATAGTGATTGCAGGAATTTTTAAGTCAATGAAATTTCCTGATTTATCTTCTAACAGAAACTACACTAAAACATTACATTTTAAGTAAAAGAATACATCTACACCTAATCATGAATCCACTGCATTTTCCTTTATAATTGCAGGAATTTAAATCATAATGTAACTTTCTATTTTACTTTGTAATTACAATGAATAATTCAAAAATAACCTAATACCATTTTTACCTTTCAAGAAGACTAAATTTAATCTTGAAAACAGTTTTACTAACTATACAATTTCTCTCTTCAACATAAATATAATCATACAAACTTTTCAAAAAGGATTAATTACAAACAATATTACAATGTAAACATTCCTTTTTAAATTGCATCATTTATTTTGAATAGCAACAAAGATCCTTTCTTGAACAACATTACTTCAAACTTGAACATTCTCTCAAATCTTCATTCAACATAAACCTGCAATCAATATACTTTGCTCGTGACCATGGAGGCTCACCTCCCAGCCTAGGTCATTTCATGGCCACCCCCAAGCTAGGGGAAACAAGAATGGATGGGAACAATCATGCACCACACCCATTTAACATACATTCCACAAGTTGGTATAAGAACATACATATTTTACTCCCTTTTCCCAAGCTTGCACATAGAATCAAAAACTAGATCCATAAATGGGTGAAGGTGGAAACTTCTCATATGGAGATGTCATACTCATACAAAACAAGTATTACAAATAATTTTTGCATGCCTTCACAAGGCTCTTTACAATCATACCAGCCTATCACAAGAGCATCATACACATCTCTTATGGCCCCCAACTATAACATAAGTAGGCCTCAAGGATACCCATACATCCAAGCTCTCAAACATATGGATTTCTCAACTAAGACCTTCACCCCTAGACATTCTCAAATCCTCCCAAGGATGAGAATTATCTTGCACACCCACAACGCATCACAAAACAAGAAAGTAGAACAATAGTAAAATTCATATGAGCACAATGAAACTTGACATCACAAAATTCACACAAAAGTTTTATCTTCACATTACAATTACATAAACATAAACATGATAGATCCACCAACCTTTTTCTTAGGCAATAGAAATGGAGGATTGTAGAAGAGCAATTTCCTTTTCCTTCCTAGCTTTTCCTTCACTTCTCAAAACTCCTAAAATTTTTCAAGTCCCCTCCTCTCAAATCCCAACTTGTATAGTCCAGAAGTGTCTAACCTCCAAATTTATTTTCTTAAAGACTCTAAAACATTCGTCTCTCCTACCCTCTTCTCAAGGTAAGTTAGGTTTCTATATCCTTGCTAACTTTCCACTTGCTCCTTGCTATGGAAATGGAATGCAATTCAAAACATGGAAAGGGGAGTTATCCTAGAAAGCATTCCTAAATTCGTCATTTCCAAAGATAGCCCACTTAGAGAGGCAATATGAAAGCCTAGGGAAGTGAAAATGGTAAAATTTGGCCCCCTAACCCATGACCATGCCTTGGGGCACTTAAAACTAACCCTAACTACACCATAGGGCTCCATATAACCCTTCAAAAACCCTAGTAAAGTTTACATCCGAAAATGGAACCATGATGACATAAACCTTGGTTTCCTAAACCACTATCCATGCCTAAGGGTACATAAGATAACCTAAGGATGAGGTAGGGTCCACATTTCACTTAGGTATACCATCTCATCACATTAGTGTCAAGTGACACCACACAAAAAGAGTACACATCACATTCCCTATTTACACACTTGGCATGCCTATTGGATAATTAACATTTAATTAAATTTACATCAAATTATGCATTTACAAATACTTACAACAACATTCAAATATGCATCACATTTACAAAATAAATCATGTAACAATGAGGTCATTCTCTTCTTAGAGCCGACATTGTCTTTAAACTAATTTCACATAGATCCATCCTTGTTTCCCCACATTTACAACCATGGTCATAATCTTGCACACTCAATTCAGATGTTAGTATCTCATAAACTCAATGCATATATAATCATATTGAAAGTGAAACGGGAACAATAATAACATCTAAATTCAATATGTAAAGAAACTTCATTTCATGAATCATAAACATAATCCACATTATACCCTAATTCTACAAACATCGAAATGTAAATTCAATTTTTACATAAGCAAGTAACCCTAAGTAAATCATTGAGCCATTACATTGTCAGCATTAATTATTTTATATGGTTATGTAACAAATGTAGAATTCATATATCATAAGGTAATCATGAAACCAATACAAGCATATAAAGAGTACGGCTAACATCATCATCATACAAGTCTATAAAAATCATCTCATAAGGTCTAATGTTAGAAAGTCATAATCCAAAATAGGTCTAATGTCTCTAAACAACGTATCATCAAGATAAACCAAGTGTCAAAATAATTATCTAGATAAGATGGGTCGGGGTAGGTCCTCACAAGTACCAAGAAGGCCATACAAGATTAAAAATTTGCACCTAAGGTGAATCAAAGGAGATCTTGTAAGAAATCCTACAAACTAGTTTGTTTCAATTGTCATAAGGTTGGACATACTACTAATGTATGCAAGAGTGTCAAATCTAGTGTTCTAAGTTTTAGATCTAATGCTAGACCAAGAACTTTTCATGGTTATTGTTAAAATTGCAACAAATATGGTCATAGAGATAATGAGTGCAGGACAAGAGTGAAAAATCAATGGTTACCAGTCAATTGGAAGAGTCCTTATCAGAATGAGAACTGGTGGGATGTTACATGCTCAATTTGTCATTATCATGGTCGCATGGAGATTAATTGCATATTGAGCACCAATAGAGGAAATGTGGGACCTTGGAGATCAACTGGTATGGCATGTTATCACTATCACAAGATAGGACACATTTCAAGGTTTTGTAGAGAAAATATTAATAAAGTGAACCAACTAATTAATCAGTCTAAGAAGAAAAAAGTAAAGCAGACTGTGAATGTTGAAGAGACAAAAAGGAAGATGAATCAAATATAGATGAAAAAGAGTGATGTAAAATAATCATAAGGATTTTCATCTCCATTAGGTGTGGAAAGTTCATCATCAAACTAAGTCATCCTTGACTTAGGGGGAGAAATCATTGTTGAATCCATTGAAGACCCCCTAGATGCATGTGCGGTAAGTTCTATTTACATATTCATATGCATATGGTTGTCTTGAAGTATGGTATGAAGTTTTGTTTAAATACATGAAGATTTGGATGACTTTTAAAAAGATTTGTGAAGGCATATGATATTTGATTTCAACTGGTGATGCATTTAATACTTAATTTTGGTGGTGAAAGATAAAAGGTGAATTTAAGTCTTATTTTGCACCTACACATTCAAAAGCTATAGCTAGGAGTGAAAGAAGTGAAGTAAGAGAAGATTGATAGAGATTGAAGCGACTACAGAAGGTGTTGAAGTTATTTAGGTCAAGAAACTTTTGTGGGTTTGCACATTTCACCTTGAATTAACTCAAAAAGGTATTTATTGGGATCACTTGGCCTAATTTTTTTTATTTTCTATATGGATACTCCTATTATTGTCAATATCATAGAGAAACCTAGGCCAATGTTCAAAAGACATCCTGAAAAATCAATGGAAAATGATCCAAAGGGTTCCCTAACCATTTTTCCCTATGGTGTAATACATAGGGAGGATGTTAGATCATATATTCATTACAAGATCAAATACTTAGGAGAAAATCATATACAAACACTTTACAAATATTTGTGCAAAGATTCAGTGTCGAAGGATGAGTATATAGTGATTCCAGCTAAAGGTTTTGAGAACACAATTCACTTTCCTTTAGAATTTGAAGAAGAACATAATAGATATGTGTTGAGAAGGGTGTATGATAGGTTTATGTGGCTAGATCAACCCTATAAGATTACAAAAGAAGCCATTCATGTAGTAACAGGTTTCTTACTACTAGAGAGATACCACAACCTAGATCTATTCTACAAGATGTAGTCACTAAACTAACCAAGTTGAAATGGGATAAGCATGCAATGAGTATCAATGATATCCTGGATGAGGTAGTAAGGTTTTCATTCATGGTGGTTGGATATAAATTATTCTAGTCTAGCATAATCAATAATATTCCTACTATAGCAATTCATAGTATGTATAAGATGGTGAAGGAGAATGAAGAGTATGATTATTGTGTTGCGATGAGAGACTAGTTCTTTCTGAACATGGAGAAGATAAAGAAAGACAAAAGGAAAGTGTTTAAGTAGAGCCAATTGCTTCTAAGTTTGTTTTTCTACTTTCTATATCTCATTCCTAGTATTGGACTGGTTAATTGGGTAGATGGTACACTAGTGGTAGTCCAAATGGAGAATTGTGCTAAGACGCTTGGAAATTAGTTTTGTGAGAAAGTTTGGGGATATTTTAATGATTTCCAAAAGAGAATGCATGAAAGAGAAAGGACTCTAGCGCATGTTGTTGAGAAGTATAAGAATGATATATGTTTTATGGTTGATACCGATACATGTCAAATGGAGGCAGTAGTCCCTAGGACCTCATGGGCTTTACCTATGGGTTACGAGCTAGAAGTTGATTTAGCTATTGCTTATGCTGATGAGATTTTAAATAACCCCATTGATCCTAATGCTAAGAGATTTAGATCTTACAGGGAGAAGTATCTTGAAGTTTTTGATACACTTAATGATCTAGTCATTGAAAATAAAATTAGAAAGGAGGTTGAGAAATTTTGTAGACAAAAAGGCTTCACTTAGGAAGCTATAGATAAAGAAAGAGAAAAACACGAAGCTAAGAAAGTTGGCACCTTAGCTATTGCTAGTGCAAAAGATGTAGAAGTTGTTTCTCCTACAATCATTAGAGCTTTAACTATTAGACAAACAAGAAGTAAAATAGTTAAGAAGGAGAAACCCTCTACTCCTATCAAGACTCCTATGAAGAAAATAGTAAAGCATATACAACTTGAGCGTACAAAAGATAAGGAAGATACTGCAACTAATATTGGTGTAAAAAGGAAGAAATAAAAGAAAAAAGGGTACAAATAAGTGCAACAAAATTTTGAAGGAACATAATTATAACAAGAGAAAAAAGAGCTTAAGTCTCAAGGTAAGAAGTCCAAAGTGGTTGATTAAGACGGACTTTAGTAAGTTTGTCTCTATTGATGAAACCATTGATGAAGTCAAAAGGTGGGTTATACTTGGTGGTATTAAAAATTATTATGACAATTTTAGTGAAGAAGATCAAAGGAAAGTTGAAGATGCTTCTATAGAAAGTATGAATGAGTTTAGTCATCTCCTTATGCAATTGCAAGATCAAATTCCTTCTTCTTTATATGGTAAAATTGTAGCTAGATGGAAGGGAGAATTAAAGAAAGACAAATAACTAATTGAGTATGTCTTAATGCATTTAAATCATGAGCTATTTGTAGAGGAGACAAAGGAAATATTAGATAAGGCTAGACTCGCATTTAAGACAAAGACAAGAGTTACAAGTCTACTAATTGGTGAATCTCAATCAGTGCAAGATGAAACTGAGATCATCTTAAAGAAGCACTTAGGTATTGTAGAGGAGAAGAAGGATGAAATGGAAATGAAATAGGAGAAATGATAAGAGAGTGAGGAATAATATGTGATTGCATTTACAGAGGAAGGGTGGACCATAAATGGTGTGAAGGTAACACTTGAAAAAAATATTATGGATGAGATTGAGGATACCATGGATACCTCAGGTAATGTATCAGTCATGAATATTCCTTAAGAACAAAAGGAAACCATAGAGTAACTAGAGGAAGCTCCAAAGGATACTCACGTTCAATTGGAAAAGGAGATAGAGGACAAAGGAACCAGTCAGGATATGACCAAAGATACATCAGATGAACAGCAACAGGTACCTGTGATGGAGAAAATAGGTGGAAATGAAGAAGTAGAAGATACACATCAGAAGAAGACTATAGACAAAGAGATAGAAAAGGTAATCACTATCCAATCTATGTCTTTAATTATTATTAGAATGGATGAAGATATTCCTACCATTAAAGGAAAAATTGATATAAGTTATATGAGCCCAAAAGAATTGATGGATATTGCCAATGCAATTAAGTCCAAAGAAAAGAAGGACAAATTAAAATAGAGGAATAGATAATACTAAATGCCAGAGACATTTTGTCTAACTTAGTGTCTAATGTAAATTTTGATGAGAAGGCCACACCAATTGAAAAGTTGGGTTAGTTGGTTACTGCTAATGGTGAGAAAATGAAAATATTAGAGGATGTTGCAACTATGAGAGCATAAAGAGATTATGAAAAGAAGAGAACTAAGAAATTAGTTTAATCTATTAGATGTGAAAAGAAAACCCTGAAAGTGCCATTGAATAAGGTGAAAGATTCATTGACTGGAGGAGGTAAGATTCTCACCTCAACATCATATTTTTGACAATTTTTAAAGGATCTACATAGGAAGAGATGTAAATCTCAACATGATCTAAGACTTTTGACATAAAATTTTGATCCTATCAATGGTTCTATTACAATTTTTTGATCCCATGTTAGTGTAATCAATCATAAGCTTAAGGCTTATAGGGATTAGCAAGAAAAGAGGATTGCTAAATTGATGGAGTTGCAGAATTTATTGATCCCTAAGGTGGACATCTTACAACTAGAAGTGAAGGAGGTTGGACATATTTTGGCTACCCCTAATATGTGCATGGTAGATGGTTTGGAAGAACTTGCACATCACCTGCATGGGCAGATACTGATCATGGATAATCTTCAAAACATTTGGGTTAATGATTTACAAGTATTGAAGACAAGCTTCATTACTAATATTTAGTAGATTGTAAACTTATATATGCTACTCCATACTTAATAAAATTTTACTTTTGGCACACAATTGTATACCTTTATCCTTGTTGCCAAAGGGGGGTAGTACAGGATGAAAATTGGCTAAGTATTTGTTAAGGGGGAGAAATATAGTTATGAGAGTTAGAGTTATGATTGTATGATCTAAAAAATTTGATGTTGAATATTGGTTACATTTTTGCATGGTTAGAAACTTAGAAATTTTTTCTCTAAGTGTTTTCATCAAAGCCAAATAGGGAGATTGTTAGCATTTGATGAAGGTGTTGGAGAGATTGATTTCATGGGATGAATGTTGGGGTGTTGTCATTGTTGGAAATGAAGTCTTTTAAGATGAATGAATTCATTAGACTAGTGGTAAAGATGACTGCATAAGGATTTCTCTAAGTATCCAGTGTATTGGTGATTACACAGTTAGTCATGGTGAATGTGACGTGTAGAGATGATATGAACAAATCTAGTGGTGGGATTGGAAAGGTAGAATATATAGATTCATATTATCCTACTTCTATGATTGTGTAATCATATTCAAAGTAAAGATGAAGATTTGAAGGAAACGCCAGGGTTATCAGCTAGAACAACCAACCGGTTTGATAAGGTGATGAAATTGAGGTAGCAATTGGATTAAAGTTAATAATTGTTTTGTTTTTGAATTTTATTGTTGAGATTCAATCATGAGGATCATGATTTCCTATGTTGGCATGATGGCTTATGAAATTTGGATGGATTTTAGAGGCAACATCAATAACACATTTTAGGGTTATTTCACCGACCTAAAAGTATATATATGAGATGAAATAGAAGGGAAAATGAGATGGTTAGATGTTGCAATGATTATGATTGTTGAAGGAGAAGTGTGTATGATTAGAAAAATGAATTGAGAAGGGATAAAGTGGATCTAACATGAGATTTTGCTACATTTAGATTATACTTATTGAATTCATTCTCAAGGCAAGTTCTAATAGGCTTGTGGTCAAAACCCTGTAACAATGTTACTCCTGAAAGGGTATGAAAGATCCTAACAAGTATGAAGTTTAATCCCTCTATTCAGGTGACTCTCAGAAGAAGTTATAAATCCCCTCATAGGGTAGTTCCTAAAAGGACTTTGTAATAGCTTCTAACTAATCTATAGATACCCTTAACCAGGTATACCCTTAGTAAGGTGTTGTAATGATCCTAACAAGGTAGATCTTATTGGTGCACTAGTGAGGTTAGTGGGTGATAATTCCCACCATGTTTTTTCCCTCTAAAAAGGGTTTCCACACAAAAATATTGGCTTTTTTGTGTGGAATGCTTGTGGATTTTTTATGTGTTATGCTTTTATGATATATTTACTTTTACATGTTGGTTAATCTGCAAGTTTGGTAAAAGATTTTATAAATTTTTAGTTGCACTGATTCAACCCCCCCCCCCCCCCCTCTCTCAGTTCCTTATAACATTAATAGGTTATGTTTAGAATCCTCCTTTGGGAAAGTTGGAGTACTGGTGGCAAGTCTTGCATGACAATGTGACAATCAATTGGAGACCACATCTTGATTGCAAGTGGTGGCACTTAGATGGTCATGAGCTACCACTATGCTTCTTGAGAAGATATCTCAGTGATCATACTCATGATGTGATTGCACGTTTTATTCATACACGAATGATGAGGTAGTTTGGACACATTTAGGATGTTCCTCAAGACCTAATTGCCTATGCCTGAGTTCTTGGCGAGGACACTAATTGGGGACCTTGGACATCTTTGAAGGTTGCAGGGAAGGATTTCCAAAGCACTTTGCATGTTCCCTGGGATTACCATGTAGATTTCATTGATATCGGTATTACAGATGCTTACAGATAGATCATGGATTAGCATCCCTTCCCCTATTTGACTGCACTAGAGGAGGTTGCTCCATAGAATGGGGATCCCAAGGGTTTATTTGATGATGTTGCATGGAGAGGTAGTGGTTGAGGAGGATAGAGAGGTCCTAGGAGAGATGTTGGTCATGGTGGTGGTAGACATATGGGTCCTCATAGAGGTGTGGGAGGTGGATTGGGTGCGGTTGGAGGAGTTGGAGGTGGAGGTGGTGGTTATGATGATGATGATGGTGGTGATGGTGATGGTGATGGTGATGGTGATGGTGATGGTGATGGTGATGATGATGATGATGATGATGATGATGATGATGATGATGATGATGATGATGATGATGATGATGATGATGATGATGATGATGATGATGATGATGATGATGATGATGATGATGATGATGATGATGATGATGATGATGATGATGATGATGATGATGATGATGATGATGATGATGATGGTGCTGCTGCTGCTGCTGGTGCTGGTGGAAGGGGATGATGGTAGGAGGATGAGAGATAGATTTATTTCTCTGGGGAGAGATCTAGGACCACTAGTTCATCAGGATATTCTACAAAGATAGGGACATGATAGAGGTGGTGATTAGGAAGAGCAGAAGTAGTAGCCACCATAGGCTCCACCAAGTGGATAGGGAACTAATGATGCATTGGTACACTACAAATAGAACTATAGGCAATTAAGAGCTTGGGTTACTTCATTGGAGGCACGAGTGGCAAAGAGACACCGATAGATTGCTAATGGAGATTGTCAAATTATTAAGATTATTTCCAAGAGAGACCAAAGGATCAAATCTATTACTAATGCAAGAGATCAAGACCAACATGTTGTGACGTATTAGGGAGCGAGATCTGCCTTTAAACATTCTCTCATCTTTAGACATCTTTGAGTTTCTTGGAAGACATGATAATCAAAAACCAATGATAATTAGACTACATACTAATAAAATTTCATATCCTCTTACGTCTTTCTCTAGTCTGTGGACATCATTGAGTTGTTCAGAAAGACATGATCAGCATAGTTCATGCCAGTTTGTGTCTAGTCAGTATTTGGTTTGATGTTTATTTTGTGGATAGTTTTTCATGTGTTTGTGGTGTTAAGAAACACCTTTGGTTGTGTGTGTTAATTTTTTATGTTGTGTTTACCATCATTACTTGATCCATGAGTGTTAAGAAACACTATGTTTTTATTATGTGGGTGTTGAGAAACAGTGTTGTTTAGAGGTGTTAATGTTAAAAAATACTTTTATTTAATGGTAAAACACCTCCTAGTTGGGTTTTGACTAAATAATCAAGATGATTGGTACCAATGTGACGGTGACTTGATGGAAACTCTAGGAACTTGTCCCTAGTTAGGTATGATATTCCTAGAACTAAGACGTAGACTAATTCCAAGCCATGACTTTAGGATTTTGAACCAATTGCATAGTACAAGATCATGAAAGAAATTTGAAAGTATAGACAAGTTGAATCCAAAGTAGGCAAGGTAGCCAAGTGACCCATTGATAGATGGAGAGTTGATTACAAGTAGAGCCTATTTTCCAAGCTTTCACCACTTGGTAGAATTGTTATTTTTTCTACCAAGGTGCTTGTTTACCAGGTTTTCACCAAAGCACTTTTTTCTTATTTTTTTATTTTTTTGTACTTTTTTCTCTTTTTTTATTTTTTTAAATATTTTTTTCACTTTTTTTTCATTCATCAAAGTGTTTGTTTGCCAAGTTTTCACTATGAACATTTTTTTAGGACTTTTTCCATTATTTTTCTTTTCTTTGAGATTTTTTCTGATATTTTTAGATTTTTTCAGGTCACTTTTTGTTTTACAAGATGTTGAATTTAGAATGTTAGGTGTAAAATTTCTTTAGGTGGATCATGCTGATAGGATCCAGAAGTATCCCCTTAAGCTGTTGAGAGTTGATAGACTCCATTGCTAAATGTTGTTGTGATGATGAAGGGTCACAATCAATTGGGTTCAAATTTTCCCTTTTGTTCTCTATTCTATTTATTTTTGGGATTCTCTCTCATCACAAGATCTCCAACTTAAAATTATCGATGACACACTTTCTTGTTGTAACATATTGACATTCTTTTATGATAAAATCTCAGATGATCAAATGCCTCTTGCCTATGCTCATCTAACAATTCTAGATCTTGGATTCTTAATATTCTTATTTCCTCGTATGCTTCTAGTCCTCTTAATGATACTCTTAAGGATGGAATTTCCAATTCAATTGGCAGTATTTCCTCTGATCCATTGACAAGTGCAAAAGGTGTTGCACACGTAGGAATTTTGACGTTGGTCTTATAGGCCCATAGTGCCAGATTCAACTGTAGATGTCAATCTTTACCTGATTTTTTCACTATTCTATACAAGATTTTCAGTATTATTTTGTTGGATGCCTCAACATGTCCATTACCTTAAAGGTAGTAAATTAAAGAACAATGTTTAGTGATGTGAAACTGCACACACAATCCATCCACATCCTTATTTTTGAATTACCCCACATTGTCAGTTATAATAGAAGAGGGGATCTCATACCTACAGATGATGTAGTTTAGGATGAAAATTGACACCTATTTACTAGTCACCTTGATCAAAGAGATGACCTCAACCCACTTTGTGAAATACTTAGTGGTTGCAATGATAAATTTGTATATGTTAGAGGATGAAGGATATGTCTGACCAATAAGATCAAAGGCCCATTGTTGAAATGGATAGTGTGCTATGAATGGAAACAAATATCTAGCTAGAGCTTGAATCAAGTTACCAAGTAGTTGGAATTTCTCGCAAAACTTGGCATATTGCACTACATCTTCTCCATCTTGGGCTAGTAGTATCCAACCCTTAGAATTTTCTTAGCTAATGAAAGACCATTCAAATGAGATCCACAAATATATTCATGGACTTATTGTAACACACACTTACACTCTTCACTTTCTGCATATCTAAGTAGAGTACCATCTAGACCATGTCTATATAATTCATTAGCTATGATAAGGTAACATGATGCATTTTGGAGAAGGTTTCATTTTTCATTTCTAGATAATCCATTAGGACTGATTTGGTCTTTTAGGTAGGAATAGATTTAGTTGTATCATGAGGAATCATGCCCCATAATTAAGTATAATATTTGGGAATATGGGGAATCAAAGGAAGGGAAAGGGAATTCTTCCACTAGGAAGTCATAGCAGAATTGATGTTCTTACAGCTTTAGCATTGAGGCTAGAGTAGCCATAACACGTGCCACTTTGTTCTCTGATCTAGGAAATTTTTGAAATGTGATGTAGATGAAGTATTTCTTTATTTCATCAACCATTCTCTTGTATGGCATGATATTTTCATATTTGGTCTAGTACTGATCATTGATTTAGTTGATTATCGATTGTGAATCACCATAGATGTGTAATTCCACAATCTTCCTTTCAATTTCTAGTTTCAATCCATTCACTAAAGCTTCATATTCGGCAATGTTATTGGTACATTGAAATATCATTTTGTATGCTTTAGGAATTTTATATCCTTGTGGATTTATAAAGAGAACACCATCTCCTAACCCCTATTGGGTGAATGATCTATCAAAGAACACCTTCCATGGGTATTCTGTTAAATGTAGAATTACTTCATCATGAAATTCTATATTTAGTGGTTTGTTGTCTTGAAGAGGTGCATCAGCTAAGTGATTAGAAATAATTTCACCATTGATAGATTTTGTTTCCACATAATCAATATCAACACCCATTTTTCCAACCTTCATGTCAATGTTTCTTTGTTCAACAGGTACTTTAGAGGATCAATTTTTGTAATTAACTTTACTATGTCAAAGAGCATATAATATTAGAGTTTTAGTGATGCAAATACCACTATGATGTGATCTTTCTCATTAATTTTGTATTTTAGCTCATAAGATAACAATGTTCTACTTATGTAATAAATGGCTCTTTCTTTCTTTGTCTCATCCTCATGTGCCAATAGAACTCCTAGTGATGTTGTTGTAGCTGAGATGTAAAGCAGTAATGGTTCACCATGAGTAGGAGCCATAAGTACTAGTGGATTCATCAAATACTCATTTATCTGATTAAATTTTCTATTGCAGTTCTCATCTCATTTGAATGTGACTCCTTTGTGTAAGGTTTTAGTAAATGGTTGAGGTTTTTCTACTAATTGTGATATAAGCCGCCTTATTGACTGGAGCTTTCCTTGCAATGTTCTCATTTGACATATGTTTTTGAGAGGTTGCATCTCTAATATTTCTTTAATTTTTTTTGGATCTAATTCAATTCCTTTCACCAATACAATATATCCCAAGATTTTCCCTGAACTTACTCCAAATGCACACTTTTTTGGATTTAAACTCAATCAAAATTTCTCCATTCTATCAAAGATTTTCCTTAGATCTTCTATGTGGGTTTTTCTGTTGATAGATTTTTCTAGTGTATCATCCACATTCTTCCATGTGTTTATGCATCATTTCATAAAAGATGGTTTCCATTTCCCTCTGATATGTTGCACCTTCATTTTTAAGACTGAATGACATGACGTTCTAGTAGAACGTGCCCCAAGCACAAGTGAAAATTGTCTTCTCCTAATCTTCAAGAGCCATCTTGATTTAGTTATAACCTAAGAATCCATCTATTAATTAATACATTTCATATCTTGTTGTGAGATTCATGATCATATCAATGTTTGGAAGAGGAAAACCATCTTTAGGATATTCCTTATTTTAATCTCTAAAGTTTGTGCATACGCTGATAGATTTTTCAGGTTTAGAAATGGGGGAAATATTAGAAATCCATTATGTGTAATCTATTTCTTTGATGAATCTAGCTTTTAGAAGTTTTTCTAGTTCTTCTTTGACTAGAAATGCTATGTGAGGATGCACTTTTCTGAGTCTTTGTTTTACTGGTTTTATTCATAGAGCTATTGCGAGATGATGCATAATGAGATTAGGATCTAGTTCCAATATATCTGAATAGGACCATGCAAAGTTAGTCTTCTTCTCTTTGAAAAAAAATTTGAACTGTTGCTTTTCTTCTTTGGATATTGATTGTGTTATATGTACCTTTTATGGTGTTTCAGTTGTTCCCAAGTTGATTGGTTGTGTTGGTTCAATCAATATTAAAGATCTCTCCTAGAAGTGATCAAGTAGGATATCAAGTTTCCCATCCTCGGGTGCCTTTGGGAGGCTTTTACCATTGGATGCGTCATTTTTTTTTACTATTTTGGGTTCTAATACTTCCACAATGTGGTTTTCACCATCTAACCATTTTTTCTTTATATTATTACTTTTAAGACTAAGAAACTTGATATCCCCCTCTATCATGTTAATGCTCATTGCACTGGTGGAAGAATAAAGGGGTTCAACTGCATTTAGGTAACATGACAAAGTATAGTCATTGGAAAGGACATTAGGTTCATGGGTTCATTCTAACTCCATTCAATGAGTTTAGGGTGTAATAAGATCAAGGACTTAGATGGCTCAAAGGATAAAATTGTTTTATCATCAAATCTCATGACCGGTAAGATGAGTTTTGTTAAGTTTCTCTCTAAATAATTATTTAAACCATAAAGAGTCATAACATCATTACTAAAGTCTTTGTTAGTATTACACGAATGTAATCCAACTGACCTAGTGTTGGTACTTTGTACCTCCTCTAGTTGGTAAGCATATTTATAGATCACATCCACTTTAATATACATTGTAGCATCAGAATAAGAATCCCATTCATACTCATTAGAACTTATTTAATCATCATGTGGCATATTTAGAACATGAGTAATAGTTAAAAACTTCTCCCAATTAGGGTGTCTTTCTTCTTGATCACTTTCAGGCTCATGGCCAAACTCAAACTCATGTGAATCAATTTGACTATAATTAGATCTACCTAAGAAAAGATCTATAGTCATGGGTACCTATTCTTCTTCATTAAAATTGTTCTCTTCTTGTTAATTCTCAATATCTTGTAGAGATTCTTGCTGAGATGTGGATATCTCTCTTTGATTATCATATCAAGAACATGAGATACGGTGACCACTTTCCCCTAGTTAGGGTTTCTTCCTTCTTGTGCACTTTATAGTTCTTGGCCTAACTCATCCTCATTTGAATCTTCTTGATGATGTTCAGATTCAAGAGTGGTTTCTTGTTGTGTTATAGATGTTTATAGCAAATGAATGGTACTAGGGTCTAAAAAAGTATCCCCTTGTAAGAGTAGTAACCTTTCATATGTTATAGTTTATCCTTCTACTTTTTATTCATCATCAGAATCATCTTCTCTATCAAATATGGGACCATCTCTAGACATGGGATGGGATGTTTCTTCTCTAAATCCCAAACTAGTTTTGTCTTTAGGATTTCAGAACTCCATGTGCATTGGTTCTATGAGTCCCTCCTTGTTTTTTCCAATAGGTCCTTTACCCTTATATCTTGTTTGTTTCATGATATCATAGAATTTTCCATACTTTTGCAAGGATATGTCTACATGTTTGATTCCTTTATTAACTTCTTGTTATCCTTTGTATAGTCATGCTAGGACTATTGTTTCCTCATTTTCTTAAGAAAGAGATGCATTATCTTTTACAAATCATGTTGCTTCATGAATGGTTAAGGATTTAGATATAGAAGGTAGAAAATATGATGAAGGTTTTCCATAAGACCTGGGAGAGGTAGGGAGATCATCCATAGATGGAAATAGATCTAATTTGTATTCTCCCATCCCTATTTCCTTGATTTTTAGTTTCTCTTCAAATTTTATCATAAAATTTATCCTAGAGCCTTCAACTTCTTGATCTTTTGAGGACTCTTTGTTGTGTGGGACCATGCTATCATCTAGTTTCAAAGTGTTAAAAGAGTAGCTATCATCTGCTAGTATAGTGACTTCTACTCTATTGTGTGGAAACTTCACACACTAATGGTATGTTGATGGGACAACTTGCATGTCGTGGATCCAAGGCCTTCCTAGTAAGATGTTGTATGCTAGAGGTAGATTAAGAACTTGGCAAATGACATCTCTCTCAATGGGTCCCACCATGATAGGTAATATAACCAATCATTTTAATGATCTTTCTTCTTTGTCATATGCTTTGATTTTTTATTTTTCTCCTTAGGTCTATAGCATATTTAGAGAAACTCAATACTTTGACCAGATTGAATGTACATATGTTCAAACTAGTGCCTCCATCTATTAATATGTTCTTAACTTGGTTTTTATGGATCAATACTTCTATATGTGAGGGTTGATTATGAAGATGATTCAAGGATTTTTCATCTTCTTGAGAGAAAGATAGATAGTGTTGGGAATTCAAATGACCAACCATAGCTTGGAACCAATCTACATCTGGGTCTTTTGGAATGTTTAATACAAGTAGGCATTATTCAAGAATCTCTCTATGTGAAGGAATTATCTTTAGCAATTCAAAAATTAATATTTGTGAAGATGTATTGAGTAATTGTTCCACATAGTTGTACTTAGATAATGATGATGATGGTACCAATTGTCTTTATATAAAAGGTTTTGATATTGAAATAGTTGGTTGTTTTGATGAGGATTTAAGTCCCTTGATAGTGACCTTGGCTTGACTTCTTATGACTAAAATGGAAGATTTAGTTTTGTTTTTTTCACCTATGATGATAATAACATTCACCAATTGTTCATTTGATTCATCATCCCATTCTAGTTCTTGATCAAAATGGATTTTCATGAAGTGTAAGAATCTCACTAGTAGATTAGTCATTGATGGATCATTCATAGGGATCAATCATGTGGATCGCATTATCATTATCAGTATAAGTGTAGTTGATCTTGTTACCCTTAGTATTTTAACTTTCACCTTTCTCATAGTGGGGTAGAGGTTCTTTGAATGCCTTGTGATAATTTTTGGATTGGTGACCATCCACTTTAATTTTATCATTTTTATTCAAATCTTGGATCACATGCTTGAGTTTCATGCATTCATTCATCTTGTGTCCTTTATTTATATGGAAATCATAGAAATGGTCATCATTCCACCACTTTGGTTTGCTTTGTGGTTCCCATGGTCTTGATTCTGCTAAATTTATGATCTTTTTGTCTAACAGAGTCTTTAGTACCACTTCTAGAGGCTCTCTGAGAGGAGTGAAATTATGCCTGGGTTTTGATAACCAAGGTTTGTCTCTATTTGATTCATTATTTCCTTTAGGAGTTGATGTAGTGTTGGAATTTTTAGCCACTTGAACGTTACTCGAGAGATTAAAGACAACAAGTTTTTCTTTGATATTGGATGCTTCCACAACTCCTCTATTCACCACGTTATTATTCTTATTCCAATATTTGAACTTGTCTTTGTTGTTATTGTTGGAATTGTTGAAAGAATTTGTTTCCTTATATAGTGTGATCTCCCCTTTCCTCACAAGAACTTATTCAATCTAGAGAGTATTATCTAAAAATTTATCAAAAGTAGCATGATTTTGCATTTGCAATGCATATTTTATTTTTGGGATCAGATTATTAATGAATATATCCATTTTTTTAGTTTCGGGAATTTTTCTAGGATATCTTGCAAATATCTTTCTCCATCTTTGAAGAAAAATGACAAAAGATTCACCACTTCATTTTTTAGTGTTACACAAATCCAACATGGTGACATAATGTTGAATATTATATGAATATTGTTGGATGAACCTTTTCCCAAGTTCTTCAAATGTCCTAATGCTCAGTCAGAGTTTGGAAAACCACTCCATTGCTTGACCTCCTAGACTTCTAGGAAAGAGTCTCATTAAGTAGGTTTTTTCGTGCATAAACTCCATGATAAGAGAACAAGACTCTCTTACATGATCTTGAGGGTCACCATTTCCATTGTACTTATCATATTTTGGGATTTCAACATTGGGAGAAAATTATGGTATGTGTAAATCTTGGTCAAAAGGGAAAGGACATGTGTGATCCAATGAATACTTCTTTGTTGGTTTATCCTTCTCTGTCTTAAGGTCCTTGATCTTAGTTCACAATGCTAGAAGTTGTTTAGAGAGAATAGATATGGGTTCTTCCACTTCTCTTGTTTTTAATTGATCAATGTCAAAGTCCTTGGGAAGTTTACCTCCCATGGAAGCCAAGTACAAGAAATATCTTTCTTTGTCCGTGCTCAGGAATTTCTCCATCATCCTTTGGAAACTTTTGCTTTGTTGACATCTCCTGAATTTTTCTTTCATTGGTTCTTCATCACTATCAAAACTATCATGTCAATTATTATTTCTATGATTATCATGATCACTTTGGTGGTCAAAATCATGAGGATTTCTCCATTCATTTTCTTCTCACAACATTCTAGGAGTATTATGATCTTCTTGATTTATCTGATTCAATGATTCTTGATCAAAAAAGGATTTATCCTTGATGTTTCTCCTTGATTGAAAGTGATAAGAGGTATGTCATTAGGATCTTAACCAAATGGATATCGATTGGATATTGTATTAACCACAAAATCAAGGTAACCAAACTATGATCACACGTTGCAATTTTTGATGTCTAATATGTTGATAAATTGTATTTTTGTTCAAAGGTTCATTTGATTGATTAAATATGGGTCTGATGTGATTTTGGAAAGTCTAGGGTTTGATGATCTCTGATGGAAATTAATTTGAACAATGACCAATTGAACAAGGTATGATACTAGTAGTTTGAAAACATCCAAATTTCACAATTTGAAGCATATGATTTGTCAAAAGACACAAATGGGTATCCCAATAAATGACCAAATCTCACAGAAAGTGTATGGAAACCCATGAAAAAGTCCTATGTTTTTTATACGACTCATAATATCTTATCCAAAATAAAACTAGGCACAACTCTATAAACCAAGTATGATTTATTTTAGGCACCTATACGAGCTAAGGATCGAGTATAATTAACTATTAAGAATCATACAATTTTATGATAGGAGATGATAGGTGTAATCACCTAAAACTAGGCTAACAGAACCTAGGGCCCTATTTGCCCTTAATTTGGTATGTAACCTTAATCATGCTAATTTGATCTCTGATTATTACTATAAATTCTCAAAAATTCATTAAACCCCATCAATTTATAAATCAAGCATTTATCACTAAAGTTCAAGCAAAAATCAAGGTTATTAGCTCTAGGCCTATTTAATTACTTAAACCCCATCAAAAGTAAAGGCTAGAGTTATTAATTATGGAAAATGCATAAATATCTCCTAAATCAAACAAACACAACAAACACAACTTAAAAACAAGGAGGCTTGCACATGGATCAAGGATCAAGCCAAGATACATCTCAACCACTCCTCATGGATGCATCTCGACTGCTGATTCTCTTCCAAATCTTATAAAAGAGAGCTTTCAAAGGCTTTCCTTCTTCTTCTAGCTCCTTTAGGTTTTGAAAGGCTTCTTGGACACATTGCTAATTTCTTCCAATTTTAATGTTTAGACTCTCATTTGCTCATGGATTTGAGGCTTCATGATCCATGATTATGAACTCTCATACTTTTGGAGAATTTGTGAACTAATGCTTGGATTGATAGTTGTTTTCCATGATTTCAAGCTTTCATTAAGTAGAAAACACTTGAATTTGGGTTTTAATGGAAGGAATTATGATTTCATGCTCTCATTTAGGTTGTTTACATGCACTTTGAATCTCTCAGTTTAGTGTAGATTGTCACTATTTTAAGGGTTAAATCTGAGAACAACTAACCCCTATTTCATACTCACATTAATTAGAGAGCAATAGGATGCTTTTTCTTGTTAGCATTTTCAATTGAATCTTCATTTTCCTCTAACAAGTGATGTTATTATCCTATTGAAGTGTTGTGTTACAGGTCACAAACTCACACACACATTTTTGGTTCCCACCGTGGGGCTGAGCCCCTGATTTTCTATTTTTTTGACATTTTAAGCAAATTATCGCCATACTAAATTTGACAGACGATCGTATTTGGTAAGATCATCCATATACAGTATTCCTGGATCATATCTCATATTCCATGATCGCATTTGGTTACAAGGTTGCACCTATTTGAAATACAAGATCACATCTTGCAGATCCGGATCGCTTTTGGGAAATTGGATCATATGTGGTAAATAGGGTCATTTCTGGTAATTTGGGGGGAAAATCTAGGATCGCATCTGGGGAATTTTATGGAATTTTTGGGTTTTCTAACACTTGATTATTTGCATTATTGATGTCTCTGGTTTTTGGCAGCTTGACTATGGTTTTGCAGGTTTAAAATGACAGAAAATTCATAAATACTAACTTTTGTCTTTGATTTGCTTAAAGGATAAATGAACAATTGTGCTTTTGTTTTCAAACACCTAATGACAATTTGATCTCATTTTGTAAATCAATTAGAGGATTATGCTCTTTTCTCCTTGAGGGAAAATTAGAAACTCAAAAATTGGCTTATATTTTGGAGTTAAGTTGAGAAATGAAGACTAACAAATTTGCATGATTATTTTTCCTTGCAAGTATTATCTTTAGATTTTGAATTTTCTAACCCTCTAATTAGCTAATTGGTGATCTTGGTGTTCTTGATTGATTTTGACAGCTTAACAAGTGTTTGCAGGACGTTTGTCCAAGACCCAAGAAGGGAAACAAAAAAAAACTACTAATGCTCATTATGTAGGTTGCCTCTAAAGCAAATCGACAAAAGAATTGCATGCTCATTTTGTAGGAACTTAAAACAATTTGAGATCAAGTTGCAAACCAACTAGAGGATTATGCTCTTTTCCCCTTGAGGGAAAAATAGAAACTCAAACATTGGTTTTCCATTTGGCATCAAATTGGAGTAATTGAACTCTTACTATGCATGATGTGTTTGGGATTTGTGATATAAGTTAGGAGATTATGTTCTTCTCCTTCTTGGAGAACCAGAAATCCTAAGCTTACTATCTCTTATCTATTTTCTTTATTGTACACCTTTAGAGGGCCTGCCAGTTGAGGAAAAAATCTCCAGGGAATGACCCAAGTGGGGACAAGTCTTTTGCCGACTCTTCCACCCCACTATAAAATTTGACACTCCTTTGAGGTTAAAGCCTTGGGAGACACGATTCATCTTGTCTTGGGAGATTGATGATCATTCCCAATGACTGACTTGGATTTGGTGTAGAGTGGAGCCACTTTAATCTCGCTTCTCGAGACTAAACACTTTCAGGTTCCTATAGGGTTAACAGCTTCAATCCTGCTTGCGGGACTATGGGAGATGGTTATGAATGGATGCCTTCATTAAAATCTTTTTTTTAGATGCTACCTAGATCACCCCCGAAAGGTTGTTATCACTTGTGTGAGGCAAATAGTAATTTCCCCAAGACATTCACCATATCGAGCCCCCACCAATGTTAACACTTGGAAAATATGGCCTCCAATATCCATTGCGTGTTATTGGATTGTGATATTCTGAGGAGTCTTTGGGTGTGTTCCTAAGTCAGTGAACAAGTGGTTTCAATCTCTACCTAGTATAAGGAAGGTTAGGTGTGTTTGCTCTAAAAATGATTGCTTGATGTGTCTTAAATACAAACTTAGTTAATTTTCCCCCCAAATGAACAAGAATACAGCATTTTTCAAGCACTTACAAACACCTAACAGTCACTGGAATCTGACAGACATGACACATTTTTTGAGAAACACTAAAATTACAAAATCTTGGTCATCATAAGATCACATCTGGTATTCCTACATTGCACCCCATATCCTGGATCGTATCTGTTCAAAATAGGGTCACTTCTGGTATCTACACCATTTCCTAAGTCACATCTGGTAACCACAACATTTCCTAAGTCATATACCATAAATCTTGGATCACATCCGGTGTTCCAAATTGTTTTCCAGTCACTATTTAGGATCGCATCTGGGATAGGGAGCATTTTCGTACATCCCAAAAGAAAAATTTTCACATTTCCAGATACCCATTTGGTCAATTAGTAGGTTCTTGTTGCTAAAACATAGTCATCTAATGTCCAGAATGAGTTAACTTTGAGAGCATATTATTACCTTACATAGTTTGAATCTACATCATCTCCTTGTGAAGTCAGTTAACCCAATCAGTCACAAATAAGTTCTCAACTCATAAACAGGGCACTTTGACACCCTGTTGAAGCTGAAAATTTCAAATCCACTTGTACTTTGGTTCCCAACTCATAAGCAGGGCATTCTAACCCCATTTGATGTTGGATCCATAGAAACATTTCAAACCCATTTTTGCATCCTTGAATTCACAATCAAACATTGCAAAATTATCAAACCCGCCTTTTAAACACAGGACTCTCATTAGTTACTCAATCCAGACTGCATGGTTGTTACTAGAAACAAGACTTACGATTTGAAAACAAACCCGTTCTTGGGAAGAAAACCTAAATTCGCATTGGAAACAGGAGAAACTTTATAACCCAATCCATTACATGATGCTACACCTAATACTACTCATACAGCAATACCCAAATCTACAAACATGGATGATCAAAAGGAATACCGATGGGATGAAAAATTTCATGCACAAAACAAAGAAGCAAAACATGAGGAACAAAAACAAAAATCCCAATATGATGATGATGATGATGAGGATGATATGGCTGATGATGATGCAGACCCTACGAAAAAGGAATACAATAGGGCTTTGAGTAGCAAAAGATTTCACAAAATACTTGAAAGAGCCTTGGAAGAAAATAAAGAAAAATACTTCTTGAGCTCGCTTCCCGAGGTGTGAAATTGCCCAAAGACTATGATGTGGAATAACTCAAACAAAACGTGGATATAAGTCCTATGTCAATCCTAAATAGACAATTCCTTGCTATGAAAGCCAAAATTCAAGAACTCAAGGACGCAAAGGATAAACCAAAACAACAATATTCTTTGGAACACATATGTCCTTTCCCTTTTAATAAAGGACTCACAATGATTCCATTTCCTAAGAATGTTACAATACCAAAATATGACAAGTACATGGGAGATTCCAACCCTCAAGATCATGTGAGGGAATTTTTTACAACTATTATGGATTTCATGCATGAACAAACATACCTTATGAGGCTATTTCCACGAAGCCTAGGTGGACAATCTATAGAGTGGTTTTCTAAATTGCCTATTGGAATCAAGACATTTGATGAGTTGGTGAAAAAATTCATACAATACTACTCCTACAACATCCAACACACCATAACCATGTTGGATTTGTGCAATACTAAATAGAAAATAGGAGAGTCATTCTTGAGTTTCCTACAATGATGGAGAAAGATATTTGCATGATATGCTAGAGAGATTCTTGAAAATGAAAAAATGGACATTTTTGTTAACAATTTGGTTCTATAAATGAACTTCCCAATTCAATTACAAGGACCACCAAGCTTTGACAAAATGATTGATAATGCTCTTAAGATAGAGGAAGTTCTAATCAAGAAAGGTGAAATTACCATTCACAAGGAACATAAAGACAAGTCTTATACCACCAAAGACAAGTAGAAATATGCAAACAAGAACAAAAATGTGGTTAATGATGGAGTGGTTGATGCTCCTAATTCAAAACCCAAACCAAAGGCTTTTAATCTAACCATAAGTCTTCAAGCAAACAAGAGTTTGACTCCTACTGAGACTCCAAAGATGAACAATACTTTCAGCAAATCTCAAAGAGAACCTTGGGTACCACGCCCTAGGAGAACATTTACTCCATTGGGAGATACCTTGGAAGTGATTATGAAATCGCTTGTGGACAATAACATTATTACAATCCCAGAACCAGGTAAGCCTTGGGATCTAGAAGATAAACCTAAGTGGTGGAATGATAATGACTATTACGATTACCATCATAATAAAGGACACACCACTAATAATTGCTTAAAACTGAGACATTTTATTCAGGATCTTATTGAACAAGGGAAAGTTAAGGTAGATGGACATCACATGAATAATGATCACAAGGCATTTCAAACCCCACTACCAAACTATGAAAAAGGAGAAACTTTTAAAAACAATAACGTTCACTACATGTACACTAATAGTGACAATGTAATCAACATGATGGAACCATGTGACTATTCCATCAACATGATCACTCTCAAAGGGGTGAAGAGAAAAACTGAATCTACCAATGTTGTAACATGAAGCCAAGCAAAGTTTACTCTTAAAGTTGTTTCAGCATCTAACACACCACCTACAATAGCAACAACTTCTAAACAAGTGGTTCTTTCTCCAAAATTCAATCTTGTGGAACAATTACAAAAGACACCTACACAGATATCTATCCTAGAATTGTTGAAAATTTCCCCTAGTCATAGGGAGATTCTTGATCATGCCTTATTAAGCACACATGTACCAAAAGACTTAGATGTGGATAGATTTCAGGCCATGGTTGGCCACATGAGTTCACCACATTACCTATCTTTTTCAGAAGAGGATGACAAGTCGACAAATCAACCACATAATCAACCCCTTCATTTAGAAGTTCTTATTCATAAACATCAAGTCAAGTGTGTCTTGATAGATGGAGGTGTTGGTTTGAACATTTGTACTTACAACTTGGTACAACAACTAGGTTTCTCCGAGCACACAATTGATCCTAGGAGAAAGATAACAATCAAGGCATATGATGAGGAAGAGAGATCCTCCAAAGGATTGGTTGTCTTACCCATCAGAGTAGGGCCTATAGAGCAAGATGTTCTTTGTCAAGTTCTTGATTTACCCCTTGCTTACAACATTCTTCTTGGAAGACCGTGGATACATACAATGCAAGCAATGCCTTCTACATATCATCAATGCCTAAAGTTTCCTCATAATGGAGTGGAGTTGACTATTCTAGCAGATACCACACATACTTGTAATAACCTCAAACAAACTAAAAGCATGGTTCCCCATAACAAGGGTCTCCCAAGGCAAAAACATCTAAAGACATGGTCTTGAGAAGCTTTGCTCAGAAGATCAATATCCAAGAAACCAACATGGGAGAGTACAAGATAGATCCTACAACATCTTTGATAGATCTACCTATATCTCCTAGGACACAAGGAATGCCCTCATCTACATCTACACCTTCAAATGGCAGTGCTTTAACTATACATGAAGGAACTGGAATGGTAAAAGCAAAAATATCCTTAGAAGAATAGAATGAAGAAAAGGTTGTTTTGCAATGGCTTTACAAAGAACCCGAAGCAGACAAGAATGTAAAACATGTTGAGATCTCTTCGAGAAAATACGAGAAAGGATATGACCTTATGAAACAAATGGGGTACAAAGGAAAAGGACCATTGGGACAAAATAACCAAGGACTAGTGGAACCCCTGCACATGGATTTTTGAAATCCTAAAGACAAGACTAGAATAGGCTTTGAAGAAGCTAGATTTCACCCTACAGTAGGAAAAGGTCCAGTATTTGACACATCAGGAGATTCAGATGATGATGAAGAAGTAGTAGGACAGCCCATTCCTTATGAAAGGTTGTTACTCTTACAAGGAGACCCAGAGGCTACATTCCTTGGTTCAAGTATTAGACAAGAATCAAAAGGCGAACAGGAAGATGAGCCTGATGAAGAACAAGAACGAGAACTTCTTATCATGGATACACCATGTTAGGCCATTTTTCTGTCATAGCAAAATCCTTTGAAAATGGCCTCCTCCCTGCAAATGTTTCATGGTTTGTGTCCTACCCTGTGTTCCTTGTGTTGTCACCAAGCTCTAGTCCAATTTGCACATGCTGAATCATAAAATCCAAAAAGTTATTCAAATTTCAAGGTCTGCAAGAAATTGTCTCAAAATCTACCACAGTGTCAAAAACCCACAGTGTTTTTGAAAATCCATGATGTTTTCGACCTTTTTGGCTTGCATAAAACCCTTGATGTTTTTGGCTTCCTGGTTTACCTTTGTGTCATGTTGAAAATTCTGTGTGTTTTCGATCTTTCATTGAAAATCCTATGTGTTTTCGACCTTGCATGTCTTCTTTTCTGTCAGCTCTCCTTGTTCATCTATCTTAACTGTGCAAGTTCGACTGAATGGTGGGTCCAGACTCTTCCTGATTGGCTGTCGCATGGCCGCATGTCAGACTTTTCTGACATGCGATCATGCGACCACTTGCCATCTATCTGCATGGGTCTCGCCTCTTCACAGTTGGTGGTTGTAGTTTTGTGGTCCCGAAGGTGGTGATGTGGCAGCTTTGGGTTGGCTATCACATGATCGCATAGCCCAATTTTTGGCTATGCGATCATGCAACCGGTTGAAATGTGTCCATGGCAATGTGGTGGCATTTCATCGGTGGGCCCGGGAGATGCAGAGAAGTGGGTGATGTGGTGGTCCCATGGCCTTGTCACATGATCGCAAGGTCCATTTCCATGACTTGCTATCATGTGACAAAACACTTGCTGTTGACCCCTTGCAATGGTGGTTGCGGTGGCTGAGGTTGGCGGGTTGTCGCATGTTCGCATAGCCCATTTCTAGGCTATGCGATCATGCGACAGGGCACCACGTGTGTTGGGGCCCATCTACAGTTGTTTGGTGGTCCTGTTGGCATGTGAGGTCATGGCGATCTCTAGTTGGTCTGTGCTAGCAGGATGTTACAGTTTGAACACGGGCCCAGGTGGGGTCTAAGGTTTTGGCGGTCCAGACAAAAAGAATTGGCGATGCCGATAAAGTGTTATCTTGTCGCGCATTCACGAAAGGATTTGGCGATTCTCCAGATTGACTGGCGACTTGGTGAATAACGGTCACGTAATCACTAGATTTTTAGCGAAAGGCATTAGGTGTCTCATGAATTGGTGGAGGTCTTTATCGCCAGTTCGCTAGATTTAACCGGGCACTGTTTTAAAAGGAAAAGTAAGCCTGTAAGATAGAATTAATCGGACGGTCATGACTTAAAGATAATAGAGATTCAAACCAGGACTGTTGATTTGCCGATGGCACCATGAGGTGACCGTTAGGATTCAAATTTGAATTTTGTAGAGGGTTTCAAGCCAGGAAGTACCAGAAAATCAATTTTTGAGCAGCTAGAATGGGTGGAAGTGATTCCTAAGCATTACGATGTAGTCCAGGCTACCGTGGTAGTTGTAGAGGAATGTCTTGCCGTGGGAACATAATTGAAACAATACCCTGAAGTGTTGCAAGGGTCAATTTGGCCAAATTCCTTGGGGGTTTGATGATGATTTGGTACTTGGACCAGTACAGGGCTAGTTAGCTGTTAGTTTTTGACTGTTTGAGCTTGATGTTGTGGCTTAACCCCCTGCCATGTATGTGTTTATTTCTCGATGGGGTTAGGTGATTTTGAAATTTTGAGTTTCAAATGATCATTGTGCTTGTAATGTAACCCTGGTATAAAGGGATTTTTATGATCATTTGGTAGCATTGGGAGTTTGGTATTCAGGCTTTTTCAGTTGTGAGTCCTCTGCCCAGTCTGAATTGTAATGATCTGACTTAGTTTTTGTTGGCAGTTGAATGAAATTTGCAGGACTAAGATGTAGTTTGCAAGCTTGTTATACTTGAATTGATTGTATGCACTTAAGGATTCTTCATACTTAATGCAAATATATGATCCTTATCTCTCCTTTGTGTCATTGCAGATAGATTTTGAACTTTCTAGTTCACTGCATACTTGTTTGTGTATGTGTCTTCATTCTTCAGTTCTAATCAAGGATTAGATTAAATTATTCTTTAGATGAGACATAGGTCTATCTTTTTTCTATGTGAGGATTTCATATAAGTAGTAAAGGAGATTATAGATGTGTTTATGGCTTTGAATCTTAGATATAATTCTAGTGTGTGTATGTGATCTATTTAAGAAAACTTGCCCAATGGATGAGACACTGGCCTAGATGAGTATTTCCTTGTTGACATACCCTGACTTAGATTGTTATGATTCAAACATATAAGACTAAGAACCATCCTTTAGATTTTCAGTATTTGGTTGTATAAGGTCCTACCCCATAGTAAAGATGAGTCAATGAATGTGTGGTTATCATTTAGTACACTCTTACTATCCAGTCATCTATTATATGAACCCAGTCCTTGGTGTGTGAAGTATATTTTATACTATGTTAGGTGCACCCGCCTTAGTTTTTCAGAGCCAGAAGCAAAAGAGGGAAGTCTTGTCCCTATAGTTGGTCCAATTACCCTAAGACCTCATAACAATTTTGGAGCTAACCATTCCTAAAATCCATCTGAGGGTATATTGGCAGCCTCATGAGCATAAGCGTCATTTTGGACACCAACAAGATGGCGACTCTACTGGGGAGCCATTGGAAAGAGTCAAATACAAAAATAAGCATTTGCTGATATTTTCTCACCTAGTTGTGAGTGGTGGCTCTGATTTTCTCTGTTTGATCAGTGTTCCTCTTGATAAACAGTGTGTATACCTGGTGTAGCTTTGTGTTGGTTGGAAGAAGAAAGAGTGAAACATTTTCCTCTCAAGGAGTTGGTGGCTCTACATGACAAAGTTATCTGATGGAGCTTCAAGGTGAGCCCAAGATCTGCCCTGCCTTCCATCCAAAGGTCTTCTGCTGCAAGATTTTCCCAGCTATTTTTCAAGTTTTAAATGTTCCTTATAAAGTGGTCAAGCACTAAAAGAAGGATAAGGTGTAAGCAGAGGTTAGCATACTTCAAGTTTTTAGTTGCAGTTTGGCAAAATTATGTGCAAGTATTACAATAAGTTTAATGGATAAGTTGAATAAGGAGCTGGCTTTCCTTGAGGAGGGCATCCTTAGGGATTGCATAAGATTAGTAAGTTTGAAAGTGGGAAGTAGAAAGGATTTATCCATATCCTTGTTCTATGATAGATTTTGTGAAGTATATGATGAGCTTCCTAAGGATGTTGAGTTTCTTGAATTTGACTTCATTGGTTTATTCCTAGAGCTTTGTTTTCCTGAGTCAACCAGTTGGTCAAATGCCTTGTGGGAAGAGCATTATAGATGTATCAGGGATTGGGTACTTGATGATGCTGATCTTGAACTTGAGGATGCACTTGGGGCTTTGCTCGGTAGTGCTGATATTAAGAGTGATGAAATTTATGAAGGGGATGTGTCAAGTGTTGACACTCTTTCTTGCAGTCATGAAAGTGATGCCTTTTCTCAGTATGGGACGGAAAGTTTATGCAATCAGTCAGATGAGGAAGAGGATTGGATAGATGAAGGTACTAATGATGATTGTATGACAGAAGATGATGTTCTTGAGGATAGTTGTTCACTTCGCAGTGAACAAAGTTCAAATTTATTGTCTTGTGAATATCTCAGGTATTCAAGGGGTGGTGGCTCTGGGTTCTTACATCTAGCACACATTGATTTTGATATGGAACATGAGTCAATGGGATTTGACTTTGACATGTGTGCCTCTTCTCCCCTTCTTCCCCCAACACCACCAGGCAGCAACCCTATTATATATGATGTGTTGGATGATGAGGTTGTCAGTGTTTTCTTAGTTTCAAATGACTTGGTGGTCCCTGATATTGTTTTGAGTAATGATTGGAAGAGTTGTGTGGATTCTGAATCCTTTTCTGATTTTGAATCTTTTGCTAAGCCATGGAAGGATGGTCTCTCAGCTACTTAAGCTTCACCATCTCATGGACAGGTTGATGTTTCTCTTCCCACCTATCAAATTTTTTTGGTTTTGTCAATTGTTGACAAAATGCAGGTTGCTCCTATGTTCGGTGATCATGTCCCATGTGATGAGTTCTCTCAGTGTTTGCATGAAGATCACTATATCTTCTCCTTGGAGGTGCAAATCTTTGGTATGAATGGATCCAATAGTGATTGCACTGACAATTTGATAGAGCTGGAGAGTTTTTCTTTTCAGTTGGATAGTAAGCTTTCCGAATGTGGTGGTAAATTTGAAAGTGATTTATGTTGTAGCTCCTTCAGCATTTCCCTTTTTGACTACAACATGCATGTGCCACAGCATTTTCAGAATTGGTATGATTACCTTTCCAGCCCTCAGGAGGAATGTGCTAGCAATCTTTGTCTTAAGCTTTTGAAAGGTGGATATAATTGTGTTCTATCACATGGAAGCAGAATTTTCAGTTTGTCTCTGATGTGTGGAGATGAAAATTTTTTGTTTGACAAAGGCAAATATTGATCATAATTTTGGGGCCGTGAGCCTAGTTGTAAATACTATAAATCTTTGTATAGTCTTTCCCTTTCCTTTTGTGTGCTTTTCCTTCCTGTTCCTTGCATTTTTTGAGTTCCCTATTTTTGTCTTGTTGGTGGTCTGCTCTCCCAAAAATCTTGAATTCTCACTTGGGCACAAGCTACCCATCATCCCCAACTAGAGCCACTGTTAGGCCATTTTTCTATCATAGCAAAATCCTTTGAAAATGGCCTCCTCCTTGCAAATGTTTCATGGTTTGTGTCCTGCCCTGTGTTCCTTGTGTTGTCACCAAGCTCTAGTCCAATTTGCACATGTTGAATCATAAAATCCAAAAATTTATTCAAATTTTAAGGTCTGTAGGAAATTGTCTCAAAATCTACCACAGTGTCGAAAACCCACGGTGTTTTCGAAAATCCATGATGTTTTTGACCTTTTTGGCCTGCATAAAACCCTCAATGTTTTCAACTTCCTGGTTTACCTTTGTGTCATGTTAAAAATTCTATGTGTTTTCGATCTTTCACCGAAAACCCTGTGTGTTCTCGACCTTGCATGTCTTCTTTTCAACAGGCTCTCCTTGTTCATCTATCTTAACTGCGCAAGTCCAACTGAATGGTGGGTCCAGACTCTTCCTGATTGGTTGTCGCATGGCCGCATGTTAGAATTTTCTGACATGTGATCATGCGACCGCTTGCCATCTATCCGCATGGGTCCCGGCTCTTTGCAATTGGTGGTTGCAATTCTGTGGTCCTGGAGGCGGTGATGTGGTGGCTTTGGGTTGGTTGTCGCATGATCACATAGCCTAGTTTTTGGCTATGCGATCATGTGACCTGTTGACACATGTCCATGGCAGTGTGGTGGCATTTTGTTGATGGGCTCGGGAGATGCAGAGAAGTGGGTGATGTGACGGTCCCATGGCCTTGTCGCATGATCGCAAGGGCCATTTCCATGGCTTGCGATCATGCGAAAAACCACTTGTTGTTGACCCCTTGCGGTGGTAGTTGCAGTGGTGGTTGTGGTGACTGAGGTTGACAGGTTGTCGCATGTTCGCATAGCCCATTTCTGGGCTATGCGATCATGCGACAAGGTGCCACATGTGCTGGGGCCCATCTGCAGTTATTTGGTGGTCCCATTGGCATGTGAGGTCATGGTGATCTTTGGTTGGTCTGTGCTGGTGGGATGTTAGGGTTTGAATGCAAGCCCAGGTGGGGTCTAAGGTTTTGGCAGTCTAGATAAAATGAATTGGCGGTGCCGATAAAGTGTTGTCTTGTCGGCGATTCTCCAGATTGACTGGTGACTAGGTGAATAATGATCATGTAATCACTGGATTTTTAGCGAAAGGCATTAGGTGTCTCACTAATTGGTGGAGGTGTTTGTTGCCAATTTGCTAGATTTGACCGGGCACTATTTTAAAAGGAAAAGTAAGCCCGCGAGATAGAATTAATCAGACGGTCACGACTTAAAGATAATAGAGATTCAAACCAGGACTGTTGATTTGTCGATGGCATGATGAGGTGACCTTAGGATTCAAATTTGAATTTTACAGAGGGTTTCAAGCCAGGAAGTACCAAAAAATCAATTTTTGAGCAGCCAGAATGGGTGGAAGTGATTGCTAAGCATTACAATGTGGTCCAGGCTACCGTGGTAGTTGTAGAGGAATGCCTTGTCATGGGAACATAATTGAAACAATACACTGAAGTGTTTCAAGGGTCAATTTGGCCAAATTCCTTGGGGGTTTGATGATGATTTGATACTTGGACCAGTACAGGGCTAGTTAGCTGTTACTTTTCGACTGTTTGAGCTTGATGTTGTGGCTTAACCCCCTGTCATGTCTGTGTTTATTTCTCAGTGGGGTTAGGTGATTTTGAAATTTTGAGTTTCAAATGATCATTGTGCTTGTAATGTAACCCTGGTATAAAGGGATTTTTATGATCATTTGGTAGCATTGGGAGTTTGGTATTCAAGCTTTTTTGGTTGTGAGTCCTCTGCCCAGTCTGAATTGTAATGATCTGACTTAGTTTTTTTTGGTAGTTGAACGAAATTTGTAGGACTAAGTTGTAGTTTGCAAGCTTGTTATGCTTGAATTGATTGTATGCACTTAAGGATTCTTCATACTTAATGCAAATATATGATCCTTATCTCTCCTTTGTGTCATTGCAGATAGATTTTGAACTTTCTAGTTCACTGCATACTTGTTTGTGTATGTGTCTTCATTCTTCAGTTCTAATCAAGGATTAGATTAAATTATGCTTTAGATGAGACATAGGTCTATCTCTTGTCTATGTGAGGATTTCATATAAGTAGTAAAGGAGATTATAGATGTGTTTATGGCTTTGAATCTTAGATATAATTCTAGTGTGTGTATGTGATCTATTTAAGAAAACTTGCTCAATGGATGAGGCACTGGCCTAGATGAGTATTTCCTTCATGACATACCCTAACTTAGATTTTTATGATTCAAACATATAAGATTAAGAACCATCCTTTAGATTTTCAGTATTTGGTTGTATAAGGTCCTACCCCATAGTAAAGATGAGTCAATGAATGTGTGGTTATCATTTAGTACCCTCTTACTATCCAGTCATCTATTATATGAACCCAGTCCTTGGTGTGAAGTATATTTTATACTAGGTTAGGTGCACCCGCCTTGGTTTTGCAGAGCCAGAAGCAGAAGAGGGTAGTCTTGTCCCTATAGTTGGTCCAATTACCCTAAGACCTCATAACAATTTTGGAGCTAACCATTCCTAAAATCCATCTGAGGGTATATTGGTAGCCTCATGAGCATAAGCATCATTTTGGACACCAACACACCACACTTTGATGAAGAGTCTGAAACAATGAATCCACAAGAACTATTGCAAGAAGAAGAGAATCATGCTGATGAGGAAAATGAGGTGCCTATGACTATTGCCAACTTTTTGGGAGTCTCAAATTACAGCCAAGTGGATTCACATGAGTATGAATGGGATGTCCTTTCTGATGCAACCATGGACATAGAAATAGATGTGATACACAAGTTTGCTCCTAGAGTCTTGATGGAAGAAGGGGAAAGTTCTAATGTTAGATCACTAGAGTTAGATCCATATAACATTAACATAAACTCTAATAATAACGAATCTGACTCTAATAATCCTAACACTTATCTAGAAGAAAACTTAGTAGATGACATTTTGCAAGTTATAAGTGATGATAACAATTCGGTATTGTCTCTTGAACCTATTGTATCTCTGTCCTTAATAGATCCTGACTTGATAAACTAGGATGGATCCACAAACACAAGCTTGTTATCCTTTGACAATGGCTATTCCATAGCCTGCTATCTTAATGCTTGTGAACCATTCCATTCTTCCACCAGTGCAACAAGCGAAATCATGACTGAGGAGGATATCAAGTTTCTCAGTCTCAAAAAGAAAAAGAAAATGAACAAGAGATCTGATGGTGAAAACCACTTAGTGGCAGTATCAGATCCTAAAAGAGAAAAAGAAAAAGATGTATCTAATGGTGAAAACCCCCTTGGGGCACCAAAGGATGGGATGCTTGACAAGAAAGGTCCTCAGTTTTGATTGAACCAACACAACCCATTAATTTGGGAATAGCAAAAAATCCTCATTTAATTCACATAGCTCAATCATTGACAGAAGACGAGAAAATCCAATTCACCAATTTCTTCAAAGCAAAGAAGATCAACTTCTCTTGGTCTTACTCAGATATGCTTGGATTGGATACGGATTTGATTATGCACCATTGGTCTATTTCACCAGATGTGAAACCTGTCAAGCAAAAACTTAGAAAAATGAATCCACATGTGGCATTACTAGTGAAGGCAGAATTGGAAAAATTATTGAAGGCTGGATTCATTAGAGCAATTGATTATGTAGAGTGGATCTCCAATATAGTTCTTGTTTCAAAGGTGGACAAATCAATAAGGGTGTGCATAGATTTTAGGGATCTCAACAAAGCTTGTCCTAAAGACAATTTTTCACTCCCAAACATAGACATGATTGTGGACTTAACAGCAGGTTATGAGATGTATTCCCTAATGGATGGATTTTCAGGATATAATCAAATCAAAATTTCTCCTGAGGACAAAGATAAAATAGCATTCACTTGTGCATGGGGTACATACTATTGGAATGTGATGCCATTTGGTCTTAAAAACATACGTGCCACATATCAAAGAGCAATGACCACAATCTTCCATGACATGATGCACAAGAATATGGAAGACTATGTTGATGATACTTTGGCAAAATCAAGGATGAGGTCTACACACATAGAGGATCTGAGGAGAATCTTTGATTGAATGGAATAGTTCCAATTAAGACTTAATCCTAAGAAGTGCGCATTTGGCATATCATCTAGAAAACTCTTAGGATTTATAGTTTCAGCTAAGGGAATTGAGGTGGATCCTACAAAGGTGAAAGCAATCCTAGACATGAAACCGCCAAAGAATATTAGTCAAATGACAACCTTACAAGGCAAGCTGCAATCTATAAGATGGTTCATATCTCAGTTGGCTAATAAATCACAACCTTTCACAAAGTTGATGAGGAAAGGAACCACATTTACCTAGGATGCATAGTGTGAGGAAAATTTTACCCAAGTTAAGAACTATTTGATGACTCCTCCAATTCTAATGGTGCCAATTTATGGAAAACCTTTGTTGCTCTACATATCAGCCATAGACACATCACTAGGTGTGCTCCTCGCACAAGAAGATGAGACCAAGAAAGAATGAGCCATATACTACATCAATAGAACATTGGTCACATATGAGCTAAACTATTCAATGATAGAAAAGGCATGCTTAGCGGTAGTGTTTGCATCTCAAAAACTGAGACACTATATGCTAGCACACAAGGTGAAACTAATGGCTAAAATTGATCCACTCAAGTACTTATTGAATAAAGCAATGCTTACAGGAAGACTAGCTAAGTGGGTTTTGATTCTAAGTGAGTTTGATATTGAATATGTGGACAGGAAGGCTATTAAAGGGCAGGTGATTGCTGATCAACTTGCCAAGATGCCGTTGACTAATAATAAGCTTTTACTGATAGAATTTCTAGATGAATCAATTATGCATCTAATAGAACACCCCTGGAAAATGTACTTTGATGGGTCCTTCACACAACAAGGATTAGGAGTTGGTTGCTTATTCATTACACCACAAGGGTATAAGATCCCAAAAGCTTATAAGATGATATTTTCATGAACCAACAATATGGTGAAATATGAAGCTCTTGTGAATGGTCTCAAGCTTGCAATAGAGTGGAAAATTGTTGAATTACACATATACAGGGATTCACAGCCCATCATCAATCAAGTAAATGTTGATTATCAAACTAAGGATGAAAAGCTTATGCCCTACAAAACAATGGTGGATGATATGAAAAAGTACTTTGTCTTCATCACTTTTCAATAGATCCCAAGGTCAGAAAATAGAGCAGCTGATGTGATGGCTACTTTAACATCTATGTTACAATTGGAAGAACACCAATTTTGCTATGACTTCCTGGTGGAAGAACTCCCTTTTCCAGCTTATGATTCCCTTGCATGTCAAATTGTCTATGCCCTTGAAACCCAAGTGTTGTCCAAATATGCCTCTATCTATTCTTATCTCACAGACCAAATCATTCCCGAAGGCTATTCTAGAAATGAAAAAAGATCCCTTATAAGAGTAGCATCCCACTATGTCATCATCGCTAATGAATTGTTTAGACGTAGTCTAGATGGCACGCTTCTTAGGTGTTTAGAACATGAAGAGTCTAATCATGTATTAAAAGAAGTTCATGAAGGTGTGTGTGGATCACACTCAAATGGTTTTTCATTAGCCAAGAAACTCCTAAGGGTTGGATACTATTGGCCCACCATGGAAAAGGATGCTATTCATTTTGCAAAAACTTGTAAAAAATGCCAGATTCATGGTAACCTCATACATGCACCAACTAGAGAGCTGATTCCCTTTATAACACATTGGCCTTTTCAGCAATGGGCCTTTGATTTGGTTGGTCAGATATATCCCAATTCATCAGGTGGACACAAATACATCATCACCGCAACTGAATATTTCACAAAATGGGTGGAAGCTATCCCATTGTCCAATGCAATAGGAAAACAAGTTTCAATGTTCATCTTGAATTACATCATTTGCCATTATGGCATGCCCTCATCGATTGTGACTGACAATGGGGGACAATTCAAGAACAAAGACATAGATGAGCTATGTCTTCAATTTAAAATCACTTAGCATTGCTCCTCAATCTATTACCCTCAAGGTAATGGGCAGGCCGAGGCATCCAATAAGAACATTCTAAAAATCTTGCATAGGACAGTAAACAAATCAGCAAAGGATTGGCATTTACAAATAAATCTAGCTTTATGGGCTTACAGAATGAGCATAAGGACTCCGACTGGTGCAACTCCATTTGCACTAGTTTATGGGTCAGAAGCAGTCTTACCAGTTGAAGTAGAGATTCCATCACTAAGAGTATCACTGAAACATTTAGTCACTAATGAAGACTATAGAATCTCTAGATTGTAAGAGCTTGAATTGTTGGATGAGCGTAGAAAATAGGCATTTGATCATCTCAAAGCTTACCAGAAAAGAATGTCAAGAGGATACAATAGAAAGTGAAACCTAGAAGCTTTCAGATTGGGGATCTAGTTCTCAGAGAAAATCCTAAAAACCAACAACATAGAGAACAAAAGGGAAAATTTGAACCCAACTGGCTGGGTCCCTTTGTCATTATAGCAACATTTGGATCAAGAGCCTATCAGTTGGCTACACCTGAAGGAGATGTGTTGCTAGATCCTATCAATACTTTGCATCTGAAAAGGTTTTATGCCTAACATTCTCAAGGAAGACCCTGTACAAAGAAAATGGATTATGAAAAAAATCAAAAAAACAATGGAAAAAGTCCTGAAAAATGACTATCTTGGTGAAAACCTAGCAATAGGTGCCTTGGTGAGTCCAAAAAAAATAGAAAATCACAAAAAAAAAAAAAAATGAAAAAGAAAAAAAAAGTGTCTTGGTGAAAACCTGGTAAACAGGCGCCATGATAGCAAAAATAGAATAAAACTTTGGCCAAGTAGTGAAAACCTGGTAAACAGGTGCTACTTGTAATCAACATTCTATCTATCAAGACAACACTTGCACATTTGACCAATGTAAATATCAGCTTGTATATATTTTCCAGTCACTTTCGTGACACGCCAAGTCCTAAAAGAACTTTCAAACAATTGTACCTTCCTAAGACTGGAATCTATCCACATTAGGGTCCTAGGTAAACTATTTTACTAGGGGGCATTGGATTACATTCACAATCACATTTGCTGACACGATGATGCATCTGCAATGACAATAAACTATGAACACTGGTATTTCTCAATGCCTCCATTGTCTGCAACTGACTATAAACTACGACAAACGGTGTTTCTCAACACCCACCAACTAGATCTCAAAATGTGTTTCTTAATGCAACGTCATGATGAAAATAATGTTTCTAAGCACTACAATAGGTGAGACACTTATCAATGAAGACATAAATTTTTTATAATAATTCTTAAAGCATGTGTTTGCAAAAATGAATCAAGAGTGTTTTTCAACACTATAATCAAAATTGCATGTTTATATTCTGTAAATATGATGAACATGCTAAGGGATAAAGAATCTTTCTTTTTCTTATTATCAATTGTTCCTAAGTTATGCTTCCATGAGTAACTCAATGATGTTTTTGGACTAAGAGACATGAGGACTGGGGGCATGACATTTTCTTTGTTTTATGTTTGTGGTAATAAATCCAATGATCTAAGGCGATCATGGGGAATGGGTGTCTACTTATAAGTGCCTCCACCTTGTAGTGGAACGCCATGTATACCTCGACCTGTTTCCTATGAAAGCCTTAGTGAGGTTGGATCTATTTCCTTGCCTGTTTAACAACTAACAAATATACATCAGGAAGTAACTGACAACATTTATAGTTGGGTGCTTTAATGTTTAGGTTGTCTTTCAACATGGTGAATGATGAGGAGGTATTCATATTTTTAGAATTTTTAAATATATTCATGAAAATTATACTATCCTCTAGAGGTCCCGCTAACACAAAGGTTCTATGATGAAAACAACCCGCTTTGAATAAAACAGTGACTGTCCTAGGTGTCTAGGTGCATTTCATATTAATTGCATTTCATTTTAGTTGCATGTCATATTAATTTGCATTACGATTCATTTAGATGCATTTCATTGTCTTTAGTTGCATTGAAGTTCATTTTAAATTGCATTCATTTTAATTTAGCTGCATTCATTTTAGTCTTGCATAAGCTTGAAAATGTGGATTCAACTATTAGAGGCAATGTTATCAATAGAGATTTATTCTAAAAGCAATGATGTAAGCTGAACATCTATCTAAAGCATTCATGGTATGAGCTGAAAATACTTAAAAATTAACCATTTGACCAAGTGCATCATGGAATCATAAGCAATGGAATAAAAAAATGATGGAGTAAAAATCACTGATATTCATTTGCATTCATAAATCATTTCATATAATAAAACCAATTGCATTTTGCATCCACATTGATCCATACATAAATAAGATTGAGATGTCCATACATACTATCACAATACATCCATACATCCATACATTCATGAAGCTTTGAAAATAACAAAAACATGAGCATATATCAGTGAAATGTATTATGACATCATTTTATCATCACTTTATCTACTCTACACCAAGCATGACTATAGCATCAAAAATCTCAAGCATAAGACAAACATCATATATCACATGTGCAGAAATTGAAAACATGAAAGATGAGATACATCAGATAAAGAATACCAATGGCAGAATCAGTATGAGCATCAATATATAATCAAAAATGTCCATGAGCAAGGGTATCTATCAGAGGTCACCAATGAATTAGAGTATCAACATATCAAAGCATGAAACAAAGTATCAAAAGAATGAAACAGAGTCCAGGAGATATAACAATATAAATGATACAAAAAATGGTACAAATACAGGATATATCATGATATACAAGGTGTCCAAAAATACAACATAAGGAGTCTATGTCCCACTGGCCCCCTCATCCTCAATAGGAGGATCAGGAGGGGGTGCATCTACTCTATGATGTGGTGGTGGTGGTGGCATGGCCCCCTCTAACTGCTGAGCAATGACTGAATACAATGGAGCTCTCTACACAGCAGGAACCACAGCACAATACAAGGTGAAGTAATAAGTGGCCTGCTACCCCTGATGGGTGGCTGTATGGGCATACCCATCCCTCTCAACTCTCAACTATGCCAACTAAGTATCCCTGTCACCTCTCAGCTGGGCTATATGTGTATCCCTCTTAACTCAAACCTGTGCTAGCTGTGAGTCCCTCTCTAATAACTGTGTCGTGAGGGTAGCCACCTTTAACCTCAATGCTGCTCTCTCCTGCTCACATTGTGAAATTCTATCACCATTGCCACCTATTGGAGGATCTTTCCATGTCTATCATTGATCCTGATCTCCTCCAGTAGGTCTTTGTGCATGTTGATCTCTGTGCAATAGTGGTCATGTATCTCTATGGGGAGGGGTGACCCGTACTCTTTACTGACGATGACTAGTGTCACCTCCTAAGGCCCGTCGTCGGCTGCCACCCACTGCTCCACCTCCACCACCTCTATCATCTCCTCCATCTCCTCCCCCTCTTCCAGCACCTCTTCCTGCATCTCTCCCACTGCATCCACCACAAGCTCGCCCGGCAACATCATCCTCAGGATTGTAATCTAGAGCATCCTCAATACGTGGAACAGCATCCTCAGGAGTAGTGAATCGAGGATAAGGATACCTCATGTAATGGGTATGATACTCATTTGTCACCCTAGCATCACAAACACCAACCTGATAGTCCCAAGCTACAGCCTGCATCTATGCAATCTCATGAATGGTTGTCTCATATACTAATCTGGCTCCCCACTGAGCCTCCTCACTCCTGATGCATGCATATCTGCAAATCTCCTATGACATGCCCTGTACATGTCCATACTAATGGTAGACTCAAGTAACCAAAAATCACTCAATCACATAGCGGGTCCGCCCAACCAGGTACTGACTCTGAAAGAAAAAGGGCATCTGCCTAACATCTGAGGGCCAAGCCTCACAATCACAGTATGGTCACCACTCTACCTCAGTCACATCATCCAATAGATGGCACCAGTACTCTAATTTGCCCTAGTGGGGCTGCTAAATGAATCCTGAATACATGTAAATATATGGCAACCTGGCATCGTAGTGCCTATCAACAATAGGGCAAGTCACAAGGATGTGCTCCCATGCCCAAATCTGTAAGACAACGCTCCCTAAAGTCATAGAGCAGGAATACTGGTAAACTACCTCATGTAACTCACGATACAAGTGAGCTAGTATGCAGCTACCCCAGGCATACCTCCCAAGACTCTGGATCATCTGCCCTATAACATGGGACCAGTCACACATAAAACCATGCTGGCCCCTATCTAGCATCATGATGCCTCCTATCAAACCAGCTAGATATACAGGAAGAGGGGCATAGTTGGCAACCATATGGTCCCAACTCAGATAATGGTCATTAATAGTATCATCCCTAAACAATCTCCTAGCATCAGCAATCATTGCAGGTCCAGAAGCCTCATACTCAATGCAGTGTCCCATCACATATACATGAAGAATCCTCCACATGTCCTCAGGTGTGACCATCATCTCACCAGTTGGTAAATGGAAGGTGTTGTGCTCCAAATGCCATCACTCTACCAGTGCTATGAGAAGACCTTGATTTACCTGAATGTGAGGTAAATCAGCTAAGCTCCATAAACCACAATGTCATATGATCTATTGCTTGGCATCACTCAACTGATCCAAAAGAGCCAACACCTGGGCTGGTCTCAGTGATCTAAAAGATACAATTGGGAAATCGACCTACATAATAGAAAATAGGGGCACTATGTTATAGTTAGACCAATGGCAGTTGATGCAAAAATGCTTAAACAGATCAGAAGGACAAGTTAACTACACTACGAAATCAGAAAAACTAGATGCGATTCTGAAATCTCGGATGTGATTCAAGAAACCCCGTATGCGACCCTAAAACTAAGTGTGACCCAAGAAATACGGGATGCGATCCAAGAAATAGAGGATGTGATCTGAAATCTGGGAGGTGACACAGGTTTGACACGATGTGATCCCATATACGGGATGCAACACAACACTAATTGGCCTATAAAATGCATGGAAATGCGTGAAATTGAAAATTTTCAAATTGAAAAGGTTCATTTATCAAATACTCACAGGTGCCTCATAATGCCTCAGGTGGTCATGTCCTCTAGCCCTCTCAAATCGATGCTTCTTTGTAGGGAACACCATGTCTGCTCAGAGCTTCATGAATTTCTAAGGGGTAAAAATGAAAATGAATAGTAAAAAGTTAATTTTTGGCCTATTTAAGCCTCCCGGGAGCCCTGGGGCCTTAAGGGACTTTCTTCATTAAACATCACAGAGGCCTAATCTCGGGACCAAAATTGAAACAGGTGATTGTTATCAGCTCAAGGCTGTAAAAATAGAGTTACATAGCAAAGTTAATATCCAAAAGGGCACAAGTCAAAATGGTCACAGCACGGTCAAATAGGGGCAAAATGGTGTGAAACTGATGCAGTGGGCAAGGCAAATCAGATTTATATGCTGGGATATCATTTCAACACAAGTCAAGCTTGGTTAATTTTCTCAAATTCTTGGTCAAACTTGGTCAAACAGTGCTTCTGGGGCACTTTAATTGATCTAAACAGCTTGAAAATTCTTTCTAATAGATTTATGCTTGACCTGAGGTCAATTCAATCACTGTAATGCTTGAACCTAATTAGTTTATTCCAATTCATTCCACTTTCGGTCCTGAGGGGGCATAATCATACCAAAATCTAATGCTTTGAATCAAATTTTTCAACACCAGGGGCATGACAGTTCTCTTTAATCAAGCTGAGACTATTAATTTCAACTGAAAATTCTTTTCAAATCTCATATTGACCTTCGTTCAATCAAGCTCAGAGTTGGTGTTGTCAATTCTTGTTCAATCAAGCTCAGAATTGATAGTTTCTAAATCAAGCAAGAATTCGTTCAATCAAGCTCGAAATTCTTTTATTAGTTTTCGTTCAGTCAAGCTCAGAATCGGTATTGTCAGTTTTCATTCAATCAAGTTTAGAATTGATAGCTTTTTGGAAACCTAGCAAGAATTCGTTCAATCAAGCTTGGAATTCTTTTATCAGTTTTCGTTCAATCAAGCTCGAAATCGGTATTGTCAGTTTATGTTCAATCAAGTTCAGAATTGACAGCTTTTTGGAAACCAGGAAGGATCTCATTCAATCAAGCTCAGAATTCTCAATTTCAAAGTAGTTCTCACTACTCTGTAAATCTCCTAAATCATGCTTTGAATAAGATTTTCTTTGAATTCCTATTCTATTCGCAAAGTAATTCAAAGAGGGGCAAATGTAATCACCTAAAACTGGGCTAACAGAACCTAGGGCCCTATTTGCCCTTAATTTGGTATGTAACCTTAATTATTCTAATTTGATCTCTGATTATTAGTATAAATTCTCAAAAATTCATTAAACCCCATCAATTTCTAAATCAAGCATTTATCACTAAAGTTCAAGCAAAAATCAAGGTTATTAGCTCTAGGCCTATTTAATTACTTAAACCCCATCAAAAGTAAAGGCTAGAGTTATTAATTATGGAAAATGCATAAATATCTCCTAAATCAAACAAACACAACAAACACAACTTAAAAATAAGGAGGCTTGCACATGGATCAAGGATCAAGCCAAGATACATCTCAACCACTCCTCATGGATGCATCTCGACCGCTGATTCTCTTCCAAATCTTATAAAAGAGAGCTTTCAAAGGCTTTCCTTCTTCTTCTAGCTCCTTTAGGTTTTGAAAGGCTTCTTGGACACATTGCTAATTGCTTCCAATTTTAATGTTTAGACTCTCATTTGCTCATGGATTTGAGGCTTCATGATCCATGATTATGAACTCTCATGCTTTTGGAGAATTTGTGAACTAATGCTTGGATTGATAGTTGTTTTCCATGATTTCAAGCTTTCATTAAGTAGAAAACACTTGAATTTGGGTTTTAATGGAAGGAATTAGGATTTCATGCTCTCATTTAGGTTGTTTACATGCACTTTGAATCTCTCAGTTTAGTGTATATTGTCACTATTTTAAGGGTTAAATCTGAGAACAACTAACCCTTATTTCATACTCACATTAATTAGAGAGCAATAGGATGCTTTTTCTTGTTAGCATTTTCAATTGAATCTTCATTTTCCTCTAACAAGTGATGTTATTATCCTATTGAAGTGTTATGTTGCAGGTCACAAACTCACACACACAATAGGTTGTAAGATCACCCTATATATGATCCATGAAGACCAGGTACGAGTCTAAACAAGTCGTATGACCCATAAAACAAGGTACAATTTACTTATTGGGTCTATACGACCTTGAAAACTAGGCATGAGCTAGGAACTAGAACTTTATGATTTGTTGACCTCGAGGTACTTTTCTAATACATTTATAAAAAAAAATTAGATTCATGATGTCTGATTTGTTTGAAGTGTTTGTGACTATTTCCAAGTGTTTTTGATCAAATTTTGTCAAATTTTTGGGTCTTTGTGAAAACACACATCAAACACACAAGTGTAAGGTGAAACAAGCACACATTAACACTATAGGAATTTTCATAGCATGAAAATCCTTGCCTACAACTTAGGCATCATCAAAGAGCTAATAATAATATGGCCATTGAAGATCACGCAATGGGTCAATCAATGTCGTATTATCTGACTTCAAACTCTCAATGAAGGCATGATATGGTGAGTGCTCTTGGGGAGGTATCCTCCTTGTACAAGGGAAATCAAGCTTTTGGGGGTGATATAGGTGGCTTGCTACACTACAGTGTGTAGTTTGTGGTACCATTCAAAGATATCTTGTGTTAACCTTACAAGACAATGTAGTTGTGCAAGCACTATTGAGATCTATAGTCCCATAAGAATAGGTATGAGATAACTCTATCATCCAAGACTTTAAACTCAAAGAGGCATTTCATTATAGTGGAACAGAATGGCTAGCTTTTCCTTATTCCCACTTGGTTCGTTCCTATGAGATTTTTCCCTCAATGGCAAGCCCTCTAAAGGATTAACATGAAATGAAACTGGATAGAAAATGGAGGTTTAGATTTTTTATTTTCCTCATGGGAAAAGAGAATAATCTTGTACTCCATTTATGTCTTGCAAGCATAGAAAAAAAATGTTTGTTCCAATAGAATTTAACCTTATCTAGGTGCCTAGATTATAAAATCAAAGATAAAATGTTTAGTTGTACATCCAAGGCAACCTGCAAGGGTTTTGTTAGTAGTTTCAAATGATTTTCTTTGGAAAATGTCTTGCAAACACTAATTACACTATCAAAAAGTCACCAAAACACAAAATCCAATATCAAAGTTAGGGTTAGAAAACAATTTAAAATTTAAAATAAACTTTCTCTATGTCCTGATTATAGACTCGTACAATTTTATAAGATACCTTATATGAATTTTCTCTAATGAAACTTAAGGAAAACTCCAATACGATCAATAAAACTGAATATGATCAATGAAACATATCAATATGACTAATACCAAATATAATCAATAGGATAAGACTATGCGATTATGAATACCGAGTACAAGCATATACACCACGTAAAATCTTGGACCAGTCTCGTATGATTTTGTTCCTAGAAAGAACTTGCAAGTACAAAAAAATGGTAAAAATTTGATTAAAATTTAGGGAAAGAACCCCATGATGGGTGCCAAAGATGTGTATGTGAAATTTTATCATTGTTCTTGCAAGCACAAACACTCAATGAGACATTAATTCCTTTGGTTAGTACTCAAAATCAAGTATAAACATAGAAAAATGAAAGAATAGCATCTCATTTATTACTATCTAAGAGAGTTTAATCTAAATGACTTCATTTCTCTTAGAATTCAATCTAAATCAGTGACTAGACAAGCTTAGAATGGAAGATTCAAACAATTATAAATCATAATTATAGCTAAGAATTCTTGTGCAATTAAGTAAAATTAAGCTAAGAATTCTTGTGCAATTAAGTAAAATTAAGCTAAGAATGATTCTAAGAATTGAATACTAAGCTCTAGATGCAAATTGGCAATAATTACTAAGATTATGAAAAATAGATGAATTGGCTTTCGGGTGAGTTTCTTCTATAGTTTTGAGACCGAATTGATGGCCGAGAAGCATTCTTGAGGGATGATTACGATCAACCCTCACTTAATCCATGTGATTAGCCTTTGATTGGAGGGAGTTAAGTGATTTTTCCCCTAGTGGTGAGATGGAAAATAGGGGATTTAATTATTTATTTTATTTAATTACTCTAGCCATAAGATTTATTTGTTTTGATTTAATTAAATAGGCCAAGAGTATTTGATTAATTGATTGATCACCTTTGATGTTTTGATTACTTGATTAATTGATTTCTTCCTAATTATGAAGGCAAATTGATTAAATTCTCTATCACAATTAGCTGATTGATTTGGTTTAGGGAAATTTTATCGAATTATTGATTTAGCCCTCTTGATTGGACTAGCTCATTTCTAGGTGATTACATAAGTCACTTGGAGGCTTGGTGTTTATTTATCTCCTTGAACTTGTATAATTGTTATTATGCATTGATCTAATTTACTATGAGCATGATTTTTTCTTATACTCCCACTAAATTGGGGATAAGATGTACCATCATAAAAAGTTAGAACCATAATTGGATACTTTATTAGGACTTATTAGACCCTATTTTGGTGATTTCAAGGTTCGAATGCCTATTATGCTTGATCCTAGAAACATGTTCTTCTTTCTCTTGCATATTTTCATCTATCCTAATATCTCATTTAAATTATGGCCCATTCTCCAGGGTACAAAATTCTAATTGTGTTCTATCCTCCAGGATTGAGGCCTGATGTCGAGGTATTAACAGGATATTTGATTTTGTGGTTGGCCTGGATCATTTTTTAATCCCAAAAGGATGGATTGAGTACAAAAAAACCTTATCTCTCCTCACTTTGGCATCCATTATTATGAAACAAAGATATCATAACCATACTCAAGAATTTGCAATCAAGCTATCAAGATTTTTTAGTAATCAAGAGCAATTGAGAAATTTGATTCAAGATTTGAAGGAAAGCACCCAAGATAAAGATCTCCAAGTCTCCAATTCTTCAAGATCATTTCAATTCAAAGTAAATCTTCTCCAATTGAAGCAATTTTCTTTCCTATGATGGGAAAGTAGAGGAATTCTCAATCAAGCAAGAAGATCCTTCATTTCATTCCATTCTTTCTCCTTCATTGCAATCGATTATCAAGCACATCTACATTCAAGATATAGGATTTTCATTCATATATTTATGTTTGTGAGGGAATACTTAACCTCTACATCACATTCCAAGGTCAGCTCTTTGGATTTCAAATACAGTCAATCATCTTCATGGGTATGAGCAATTTCTACATCCATCCATGAGGGTTTATGTAAGGTGAATCTAACATTTACCTTTTTACATACTTTCCATTATACAATTTCATTCAATTTTAAAGGTTTATTCCTAAAAAGAGATTTTAATAAGGAAACCCCCTTTATACAACCTTTTCCTTGTTATAGAGTCGTTAGAATAAAATTGAAAAGATTGGACACAATCAAAGAGACCCAGAAAAATTCAGTCAAAATCATTGGTACAAAATGCCATTGGCATTCTATCATTAGGTACAAAGAGAGTTCCCACTCTCTCCCCTACATTTTTAGCTCAAGTTTTACCCACAAGTTAGATCTGTGCTCTGGTTTTTACTTTTTACTTTTCTACTCTCTGTCAATTCGTATCAATCTTGTATTTCCAATTTTTTAGTAACTTGTCTAATTTATCATTTACATTACATCCTTTATCATTTATATTTTATTAATTACACATTTTAGCGAAGAATAATTGTCTCACTTAGAATTCAAGTCTCCTCTTGAACCTAGTGGGGCATCTTCCTTCCAAAATGTGCAATTAATGAAAAGGAGATGTGATTTACATATTTGCATTAATTGCTTCCCTTTCACCAATGTACACTTATTATGCATTTTGGTGAACTTGACACATGACATTTCTTGGTGTTAGATCTCATTAGAATATTTAGAGTTAATTTGGAAAGCATTCATGGAGTTTTCTTAACTAGATTGGTGTGTGATAACTTATGGTGTTACATTTCTCCTTACTTCTCTTTATCAATCACATGGAATTAAATACACCCTTGTATTTAATGTTTTTTTAATTCCTTCATGGTAAATTTTCATATATTATTATGAAACTTTCAAATATATTTTTTCTTTATAAGGCATACTTCAAGTCCTTTATCAATATTTCAGGTGGTTTTCTCATTCAATTTTTAACCAAATGCATGGAATATATTGATTACATAAGGGTCTTTGTTGATGAACCTAAATATTACATTAGAATAAACCATCCTAATCATATGGTGCCTATTGATCGTGAAGATATAAATCTAGCTCCTAATGATCCTATTTAAGTGAGACCTAGATCTTCTCCTCCTTAGCCCACCTTCATGCATAGTCTTAGGGAAGCTAGTTTATGCACTTCTTTAGATGACCTTAAAAAATCCTCCTTTTTTCAAAGTCTTATTCATATTCCTTATGTAAAACATTTTCTTGATGATTTATCTCCTTGAATAACATTAAGTAGACATGAACATCTTGATAAACCTTCTTGTTCTTCTCTATCTAAAGAAAATGATAATAGTGATAGGAATCCTCATATTTCTCCTCTTATTCCTCTTTATACCACACACTTTCATAAATATCATGATGAATGTCCTTTATCCTCTACAGTAAAAGCTAATTACAATGTGTATTATGGCATCACTACTCAACAAGATTGCACTGGACAAGATCTTGGTATTAATGAACAAGATATTAAAATCCATATAGATCCTCCTACACAAGTTACTAGATGTGGTCTAGAATTTATACCTCAAGCCACCATTTTTCCTTCTCCCGATCCTTTTTCATCACAAAAAAACCTCCTTTAGATATTATTTTTCCAACCCCATCTATGGTTACATCTCCTTTTAATGATCATTTGGCTTTAGCTAAAAGAATCTTTTGGAGAATTAAATATTGACCCTAAGATCCATTTTCCTTTTAGACATTTTCCAAAAGAATCAAAGACCTATTAATGGTGATTTTTATGTCTTATTCATCATTTCAATAAAAATTTCTTTATAATTGTATTAAATTTAGACTATTTGTTCAAGATTTAGTATATTGATCTTTTATTTGTTTAACAACCGATCTTATACTTTATCTTGGTATCAAAAACATACCTTAGCATCTCTCTTTCCTATTATGTCTTTCTCCATCATGTAATCTTAATAGATTACATAATTGGGGGCCTTTGTTTTTCATGGTGTTTGTTTTGAGCAACATAATAGGTCCTTTCCCTTATCCTTCCACTTAGGGGGCAAGGTCTCTCTTCACTTTTCCTTCTAAAGGAACTATTATCTCTTTGTTGGTTAAATATTTTTATATTACAATGTCCTCCCATGCATGGACTTGTTTGTTAAGATATTTCTCTAAAGGGTATTGATATCCTTGTTTTACAAACTCTTCCTTTAATGAAAGTGTATATCTCTTGTAGTTAATTTTTCCACTAAGTTTGTATAATATGGCATCATTATATTTCCTCTATCATGAGGACCTATTTCTCTCTCTTTATGGGTTTGCATTATTTATAATACATTCTTTTCTTCACACAAGGAATTATTATATCTTTGTTAAATAAATTTTTTTGTACCTTAAAGTGCATGTATAATATAAATGATATTTCAGTTATGGAGTGTTTGGTGTTTCTTTCTTTCAAAAATATCCATTATCTCTTTGTTGACTTGTTGATGTCCTTTATTGAATGGATGTGTTTGTCTTCTTACATCAAGATATTCTCTTTTTTATAAGATGTACATCCTTATTTCAACATATTCTTGCTTTAAAGTGCATATTAATCACTTAGGATGTGTTATCTTTTTCTGTTGCATTCATCCTTGGGGGAAAGGTATTGCTTTCTATTCTTTCCCTTTCCAAGGATCCACTTTCTTTAGTATAGTGGCATTTCTTTTATCATGTGACATTATTTTCTTATAATGAATTTCTTATTTTAGGATTCTCTCTTTTACAATAGGTGTGTATCCTTGATCTCAACCTCTTCCTTATTTGTAAAACTATGTTTATCCTAAACACATATCATTACTTGGGGGCTTAAAGTGTGTTATCTTTCATCAAGAATCCCTTTTTTCCTAGTAATGGGAGGTTAAAAAGGGTGCATTCTTGTTCTTCTTCCCTCTATCTTGAAGATGTTATCTTTGTTCAAGAAGTCATCTTGAAGATAGATGTCTTGTACCTAAGATCTCTTCCTTTCAAGGGTCTATTCCCACTTGCAGATATCCTTTCACAATTATCTATTCCTTGGCTGACGAGAGTCTTCCCTCTTTGCTAAGGTTACAATATACATTGTTGTTTTAAAAGGATATCTCCTTCTTGTTGAAAGTAGGTGTCCTTGTTATCTTTTTCTTATGATGCCGCCATAATTGTATGTCATCATCATAAGGAGGAGGGAATACATATGACCTCCTTTGTATTTTATGCACTTTTTTATTGGTCCTTTAACTAACTTTTGTTTTTATGGATCCACATGGAGATCATGCTTTCTGTAAGTCATCATGTGCATAAAGTTTTTGTAAGTTTCTCTATGCGCAAAGTTTTTGTAGGTTTTCTTGAAAACAAATTTTTTGTAAGCCACATCACCCAAAAAAAAATTTAAGCCATCCTGCACAAAGTTTTTATAAGCCACCTCGCACAAAGTTTGTGTAAATTGTCCCAAGTGCTAAATTTGAAAGCTACCCTATGCACAAATATTTCAAGGTAGAATTGTGTAGAATCTCATAGCTTGATATACCATCAATTATCCTTCTCTCTCTCCTCTCTCCTTGGGATGAGAGGAACTAGAATAATACAACTTTATATCCTTTTTACTCCTTCCTTCTTTTCTTCTCCCATGGATCATCTAGCATAACACAACTTCCTAGACTATTGGATCCATGGTTTATCTCTCTCCTTTACATGCTCTCATAGATTTTCTAGTGGGTTATATCATGGATTGTTGTTCATCCTTAGTGTATGGTCTCTCCCTTTCCATGTGATCACTTATGCTCTTGCAATATCTTTTTGAACATGATGCTAGTAGATGGGACATTTTCAATCAAGGTCTCTTTGACTAGTTGATTTGGGATTTTATTTTTAGTACTAACCATTTCTTTTTTGTATCCTTTGTCTTTTTTGTTTGTTGCCTTTTTTTTGCCCTTGTGCATGGTTGTCTAAGTTGAGATCCTTTGGGGGTTAATGTCCTTAAACTTAGAAATGTCTTATATCTTTGAAATTCTCTCTCTCTCTCTCTCTCTCTCTCTCTCTCTACATGATCATGAGGTTTTCTTATACTTCTAATAAAGTAGGAGCTAGTTGTAAACTCCTATATTGTAAGCACTTGATTAGTGTATAATTTTTGGATTTATTTAGCACCCACCTTAGTGTGTTTTCGTAGTAGGACTTCATATGGCACTTAATGGACACCTAAATTTGAATATGGGCCCTCTTTCATTTCAATCTTGTTCAAAATTGAGACAAGCCCTTATTCCTAAGGGAGATCCTCTATTTTCCCTCCAAGATCACATAATTTATTTCATCACCTAGGCCATATGTTACAATTTGTGGCATTTGTGTTCTATCTCAATCCTAAAACTAGATGTACTCTATAATATGGCATCCCTTGAATGTCTGGTACTTGTGATCCCTATTTGAGATCTGATTTGATGGAACATAATGTCCAGGGCATTTTTTTCCTAGGAACATTATGCCTATAGAATTGTAATCCTCGAGGATTGGGCCCAAATTAGATCTGGGATCACATCTTAGTGGTTTAATGGGATATTCAAATCTACAATTGTCCTACTTGTGTTTTAACCCCCAAGGTTTTGAGATATGTATATAAATACCCTATCTCTCCTCATTTTAGTAAAAATGATCAATATTATCAAGCAATATAGCATTATCAACAAGCATTCATTATCATCAAGACAAACATTCGAGTGTCTAAGATTTCAACTTCTTCTCAAGAATTCAAGGTTTTCTTCTCTATGGACCAAGATTATTTCCCTCATTGAAGGCCAAGTAAAGGAATTTTCTATCAAGTAAGGAGATACACCGACATCCACATCTTATTACTCCCTTTTAACCAAGCATTGTGGAAAACTACAACATCCATTACATGGGGTTTAATCTTTCATAATTTCCTTTTTGGATTTTCATGTTAAGTAAAAGCTATTACATCAACATATTTAATCACATTAAAAGAAGTATCTACATTATCATGTTATGATACATTCTATTTTTCAAATCTAGCCTCAACTATATGACAACAAACTTTCATTTCTTTTATTTATTTCTAGGGTTGATTCCAAATAGGGGTTTGACTGAGGCAAAACCCATTATCCAACCTTCTTCCTTGTTTTTCTATGTATAGGTATATATAGCATGATTATTGAGACTTGATCTTGAAAGTACAGGTTCTTCCAAGAAGTATGCAATTGAAATTGGGAAAAAAACACTAGGAACAAAATGCCCTAGTCTTTTTATTCCCAAGATCAAAATTCTCGAGGAGTTTTGTTCTCGATAGAATGTCTTCATTTGGTATTGTTGGTGTAATTAAATATTCCTAATTACACTTAACTTAATCTTACTTAGGATAATGCATTGCATAGTAGTTAGTGATTGAGACACCTAGGAGTGTGCACCTCATTCAAGCACATGGTGTAGGAGAATTTCCACTTTAGGTGTGATAGTTGTCATCACATACCTCTTTGTGTGTGAGATCCACCTTTCGTGCTCTTATCACATTATCATCCTAATCCATTGCACATACTTTGTTGCATAATGGAGGATGATCCACATTTGGTGGACATGTGATTACACCTAGTATAGGTGATAGCTTATCATCTCCTTATCATTGTCTCTTATTGCCTTTCCTATATAAGGAGGCCTATTATGTACATTTTAATCATGTTCATGATCAATAATATCATTCTTGCATCTTAATGCAATTGTCTTGCCAATCTCTTGTGGAAGTTATCTTGGTCTTGCATTTGATCCTGGGGGTGTTGTAGAGTCACCTAAAACTCTAACATGTATACAAGTCAGTATAGTTTTTGACTTTCCATTTCTAGTCATGTAGGTTCTTGTTTGTTTTTTTTAGTCTATTTTTTCCTAAAACTGCTTGATTTAACTTAATTTAGTCATGTATCTTGTATTTTATATTAATTCCACAAATCTATTTCAATCTTAATCACATACAATGAAAGATCATTGCACTCACTTATCACTCAAGTCCTACTTTATCCTATTGGGTCATATTCCTTCCAATTGTGCTTTAGGAAAGGAAAATGGGGTACCATCCTATCATCTTCCCTTTTCTTAGTGTATAGACATAGAGGTCTTATGCCAAAATATATACCCCTCAGGTAAAATACCTTGAATTAACCATGAAATTACTCTAAGCACATAATTATCACAATACTCAAAGCTAGGGAGTAAAATCCTCACTTTGAACCCCCATAGTGATATGATAATCATTATTATGAGTATTATAGATACAAAGGACACACAAAAAACAATTGCAATAAACTTAAACACCTCATTCAAGACCTTATAAACCAATTAAAAATCATATTTGATGGACGCACTTTTGGAAATGATGACCATGAAATGTACAAAGATCTAAAGCTTAAACGTGACAAAGAGAAACCTTTTTAATCAAAACAAAACACAAACTATATCAACATCTCCTATTACTATATCATCAATCATATTAGTGAAGAATCTAATCATGTGGCTACTTCCACATCAAGAGAAAAGAACCCAAATGCAATGTTACCACATGTTGAGGCATAGTTCCACTTTGAGGAACTACATCTAAGCCTCCTACCACTACTACTTAATAGAATATCTTGAAAAAACTACGGAAGACACCTACACAAATACCTATCAATGATCTTTTATGCTTATCACCTTTAGATAAGGTTATCCTTGAAAAAGTTATTTTTAAATCTACTGTACCAATAGATCTTAGTGTGGACTAATTTCAAGACGTGGTGGGTCATCTCACCTCACCTCATTGCCTTACTTACATAGAGAATAATGACTCTACTACACAACAACCTCTTAATGCACCTCTCCACATTGAAGCTTATATCTATAGAAATGGTATCAAGAAAATTTTGATAGGTGGAGGAGAAAGTCTAAATATGTGTACCTTAAAATAGTCACAACTTTGGGGTTCTCTAAAAATTTTGTAGATCTTAAAGAGTAAATTACAATAAAAAAATGATGATGAAGAAGAATGTTCATCCAATGGGCTAGCCACCTTTCTAGTTAGAGTTGGACCTATGGTTAAATATGTGGTTTTTTAGGTTCTTGACCTTTCTATCACATACAATATCATGTTAGGAAAACCATGGATTCATACCATGCAAGTTGTTACATCTACTTACCATCAATGTATTTGTAATGAAGTTAAGTAGAAGAACAAGTTCCTAGAATAATCTTGAGGAGAGGTTAATGTAAAAAGTTTCTCATATCTTTATAATAGTTACAGATACTTTAAAAAAATAAAATGCATACCATAACATATTAATTTATGTGGGGAAAACCTTTTCAGGAGAAAAATCCCACACTCCAAAAGAAACCCAATATATATATACTTGCAGAGAAATAGTCTCTTAGGAGTATCACCATCCAAAGATAAGACTATTAAACACACCCTCCATATTGTGTGTGTGAATTTTGTACCTAGTTGTAGACACAACACTTCAATAAAACATTAGAGGTTAGTTAAAATCGAAATCATGTAGTGAAATGGAAACTAATCTAACCAGGTGATTTACTGCCTTCTAGTAGATGCGAGTATGTATTCTCATATTGGACCGAGATTAGTGACCTTGACGACACCTAAATGAAGGGTTTGAATGTATAATCTAGATATGAGATGAGTGCAAATTAATCTATATTCTTGATAATTTTGTGCAATAAGATGAAAGAAACTGATATAAATCTATTCTATATGAAAAATTGATATAACATGCAATTAATCTAACAATGATATGCTAAATATGAAACTAAAATGACAAGATTGATCTCACAATAGTTGTTGATTTGCAAAATAAGCTTCAATTCTTCGGATGTTGATTCACCAGCGTGATTGTGCAAATTCATGGGTTGATTTTGGCAGAGTAAGTATGCAAACTTGTGAGATGAATTGTGAAGAGATGAGCCTTGATTTTATAGAAATCCAGGGCTTTGGGGATGCATGGAAAAGCCATAAATCACTTTAGTTGATTTTTGAGTCAACAGGGAATTAAAGATAGTTAACTCACAAAAATCATGCAAAAATAGTTTTTTGATTTAAATTAGAAGTTGAGATCAGCTTTTAACTCCAAAGAGAGTTGAGTTTATTTTTAAAACAACTTGAATTGATTTTCTGATTTATAGTTTAACTATTTTTTTGGATGTGCATAATTAATATGAATTAAATAAATAAATAAAGTGATTTATTCTTAACTTAACTGACTTTAAATTAAAATAATTGATTTATGGGTTAATCAATTATTAAATCAAACTTTTATTCCAAAATAATATCGTTAAATATGACAACTTGCTTTAATTAATTAAATAATTATTTAATCAATTAATGATAGGAATTTTGATTTATTGTCAAATTTAAATAATAATAATTAGGAATAAATGTAATTAAATTCAATTAAATAATTAAGTGGCAGTATTAAATCTAATTAATTAAATATTCAAAATATTCAATTAATCAAACTTTAGGATAAATAGGATTTATCGCCAAATAATTATTAAATTAAAGATAATTATGATAAATAGGAATATTACTAGGAATATTTTCTGATGCAGAATTTAGGATAATCAATTAGGATTCGATGATGTTTAGATGTGCCTTAGGTTAGGACTTTGATGTTGATTTCATTCAATGTGTTGATATAGGAGATTAATGAACTTATAGCCCATTTTTGGGGTATTACATTTTGCCCCTCTTTGAATTGTTGTGCAAAGCGCAGTGGTTCAAAGACAGTCTGTGTATGATATTGACACTGATGTTTGAAATTGATATTGATATGAAGCAGAAATTGATTGAAATTGATATGAAGATAATAGGTCCTGAATGACCAAAGATAATGTTAACTGTAACAACAAATGAACCGATGATTGTGAAGAAGTGTCAAAACACCTAATTCTGAACCTTATGATTGCGAAGAAGTGAGTGACCGATTCCAGACCCGATTGTCGATAAGAATCACATTGGTATCGCATCTGAACCCTTCAGTTACAAAGAACCAAGGAAATAACACTAATGAACCGATGGTTACAAAAGATTGATATAGTTTACAAGATTAGGAGAATACCAGATTGATATGGATCTCGATGAATCTGATATGCCTCGAGTGATGATTGATTTGCCCCAAGCGACGAGGTCTTTTTGATGAATCAGCAACTAGACATGGTTGTGGTCTTGATTACTAAGGAAAGATATGATTTTAGATTTAGATTTACAAACTTGAATGATGTGCAATACCATGCCCCCTTCTAGATTAAAATTGAAATCTGACGAGAAAAGTCAGCGTTGATAGTTTAGAAGCATGTTAATTGATTTGAGAAGTGGTTAAACACATTCGAGATTGCATTCTGCATCATTTGGAGGCCCAGAAGACCAAGTTTGACAAGATTTGACCATGAGTTGACCATGGTTGACCAAGTTGAAATTTTGATAGTTTGATGTAAGATAATTAGTTAAGTTGAATACTGGATTTCTGTGATAATTGAAGGTCGATTATGCAAGCAGTAGACCATCCTGGGTCTAAAAATTTTAAATCACAATTTTGACATAGTAAATGATCTCAGATTTTGATTTTGATCCCGAAAATGGATTTAGAACATCGAAATTAGCCAGGGGTGCAATTTTTGTGAAAAATAAAGCACTTTTGAAAATTAGGTCAAAAGCTATATAAAGGCCAGAAGGGTCATTTTCAATTCATTTCAACCTTTTGACTTTAGAATCTTTGTGGAGCCCTCTGAGAAAAAATAGAATATAAAGCGGCAGAACCAAAGGTACTTGTGAGTTCACATTGATTTGAGCACATTCGGAGACACCTGAGACCTCGGCAATACGGACTTCTGGTAGGTGGACCTCTGTGCTTTGCTAAAAATTCAATTTTTCCATGTTTTATAGCATTTTTAGGATTTTTCGTACATTTTTCAATTTTGAATTTTTGCATGCATGGAAACTCATACGACTTTCTAATGGTAGATAGGTTGTCATCCCATAACCCCCAAAGACTCATATTAGAGGGACCCAAGAGTCGTATGAGGTTTCATCGAGTCCCTCATAACTCATACAATGAGGGATACATTGTCGTGTCACTATGCTTTATCGTATGGTATGATGTAGAAACTCGTATGACTTTTCCTACCAGTCTAAAGTGTCATATGGAAAATAGTGAGCTTAAAACTCAATATTAGGTCAAATTTTTTAATTTTTTGATTCTGTAGTCTGATTCCTGACCTTTTAACCTACCTTCTGAAATACTAAACTACCTCATTTTTGCCCTTGTAACCTATTCTATGACCAAATTACTAATAGAATTCCCTATTTCTATACTATGTAGGTCATATATCTAGATGTTCATGTACGGATTTCACATCTAGCCACTCAGAGACTGTGTGTCACTACCTGACCCAATGAGGGTACACCTTGCTTCCTGTGGATTTGAGCACCTTATTCATTTACCCGAGATTAGGGTAAATCACAAACTTTTGACTGCTCTGATTGAGATATTTCATTTGGAGACCCAGACATTCCACTTGCCGATTGGGGAGATCACTGTTACCCTAGAGGATGTGTATCATATACTATGCATCCTGTTCTATGCAAGCCGGCGGCCAGAGTATGTGAGTTTGGGGAACTCAGGTGTATTAGCTTTCAGATGTCTCTTCAGAGATGATACTCAGATGACTACCTCCATTTCTTGGGAGACCTTAGTGCAATGGTATGGATAGACACACCGGCTGGAGCGCATCATTGTTGGGATGATCGGAGGTATTATCATGTCTGACCCTCAGCAGAATGGTCTTTTGATGGGTTGGGCCCCTATGGTAGCATGTTTGATGGCCACTCCCTCTGAGTTGGCTTGGGGTCAGTGTCTTTTGACCCATATGTTCTCTGAGATGCATGAGGTAGTGTATCAAGAGCAAGTCTTTTGCAGCTGGGGCTCTAGTTCTACAGATCTAGGTGTGGGAGCATATCCCAGTGTTGAGACCGGTATGTACTTCACAAAGGCACCCTCAGGAGCCTATCATTTATATATATGTTGAATATGTCATTCAAGGATAGATGGGTCATGTAGAGTACTGGAGGTGATGCCTCGATGATATGACATTTTTTTAGTGAAGACCATATGTATCTATTGAGCCTTGGCCGACTGCACGAGAGTAGTTTAGTTTCTTTTTCCAGAGTCGTGTACTGATTGGGAGGTCATCCTCCACTATAGAGATATTCCTTATTACCAGGGTCTGGCGATAGTATGGGCAAGTACTGGATGCCCCTGAGGATTATGCTACTTATGCATGGATAGGTCATGAGCTTGGACTTGGATGGACACATATGCTTTCTTATGCTTTGTGTTCTCAGGAGTATGGTGCTATTGTCCGCAGGGATTCAGAGTATAGACCAAATGTACTTGATGCTGGTGTTATAGATGGATTCATCTCATGGCTCACTGATCATCCAATTCATATATTTTCTTATCTAATAGAGCTAATACCCTCCATGAGGAGGCAATGGACATTACAGGTGCTCCGATGGGATAGGGTCCCAAACCTACACAGGCTCCTATTGTACACCCCACACCTCTGAGACCCAGAGTGATGGCTCTACCACAAAGACCATCAGGACAGATGAGGCCTCCTTGTCCCACTAGTTCTACAGCAGGTAGATCAACAAGATCTCATAAACGGACTAGGGGAGAGAGTGATACTTTAGGGGATGTTGGTTCAGCTAATGAGGTACTTGCAGTAGAGAAGGTTGTTGGTGGTGGTATGGATCCACTAGAGGAGGATACAGGATTTGATTTAGGTGTTGAGATCAGACATTGTAAGGCACATAGAGAAAAGACCACAGAGAAAGTTACCCTAGATACTGAGATGCCAGTAGTCGATGTTGATCCTACTGTTCCTATTACTCCATAGGAGACTATCAGACGGCTCAGAGTATAGGTCAGGGACCTGAAGGTTCACAGTGCTCAGTGGGAGGAGAGATTTTTAGAGGTTGATAGGTAGCATCCTGAGCTTTGTGTAGAGGTACAGAGATTACAGGCAGAGGTGATTCATCAGACCTCTCGGGTAGCTTACTATGTGTCCACATATTATACTATTGTTCCTGCTGCACAGAGAGTCCCTTCGTACTCTCAATATATGATGGCATCAGAGGGAGCCAAAGTGCCCAGAGTAGAGGCAGTACCAGATGCACCACCTCCACCTCCACCAAATGTAGAGGATCATGTTGATAGTTGATCTATTCTGATATGTTCTGATATACTATACTCTTTTTTATCTTTGATATATTGTTCTGACTTTGATAGCTCACATGACCGTATTCTTTTGTATACTGTGCCAGTAGTGCACCCCTGACTAGTTTGAGATTTTTGATATATATATGAGATTGATATTTTGGTTGTGACTTCATGTGTACTTGTCATGTTTTTATTTATGATGATATCATGTGATGCTTATGCTATGAGTAGAGTAGAATGTATGTATGGATATATGCAATGCAATGATTTCTTTCAAATGTATGGATGTTATGCAAATGTATTTGATTATGGAAAGATGTATGTATGATTTATGTTTATGCACATGGATGAATTGTAATGCAATAGATGATTATGATATGAATTGTAAATGCAAAGATACACATGATATGTTTTGCAGGTATTGATGAAGACAAGTACTCAGTCTTATGTCAAAAGGATGTTTAACCCAGGAGGATAACTACCTGCAATTCGATTGAAGAGACCTTCGAGGTAGGTTTCAGCTCTTGTTAGATTTGAAGAGACATTTGAAGAATTGTTTAAGCATTGAAGTTTGTTTAGCCAATGTGAGATCATGCAAACATGCAAAATGCAAAGAAACATGTAAAAATGCAACCTAAGACCTAGGATCTAGGCAATGATCATGTGTCGATCGATTTCATCATTGAATTTTTAGGTAACCAGATAAATCAATACAATGCCCACTAGTTAGGAAACCATAGACATATGAATATTGATTTGTATGAATAGGATTCAATACAACACCCACTGGTTAGGAAACCATAGATATATGAATATTGATTTTATTTTTGGAATGTTGGATTAGATATAAGCACCAAGGCAAAAATGCCAGGATGACCTAAATATCATGTCCATTTTGATATAGCAATTTGTATAAGCATCGAAACATAAATGTTATGATGACCATAATACACCTTGTGTACAAACACATCAAACAGTCAAGAGATCATTCTAAATCCAATGTGAATTACCCATAGTGACCCTTTATCATTCACATCCTTAGGTAAGATCTTATTTCACAATAGGAGAAACAACTCACTCAAAAAAGATAATAGTTAGATCAAACTTCCTTGAATTTTCTAGGTATCAATGGTTAAGGTACGTATGGCCATCCAATTTGAGATAGAGGCTCTTACAGTTAGACACCATTTCAATCCAAAATTTCTAAAGTTGTTATATTTTCACATACAAGAAGAAAACAAAGAAAAGATTATGCCCCTAGTCATCACTCTCTAAATCCTTTAAAGGACATCATCGAAGAGCTCAAAGGGACACAATATGCAAAAATCTCAATGCGAATCAGTAAGCATACAAGGAGACAAAAGCATGTAAAAAGCATAGATTGTTTTCAGTTTGTGTTTGATTGCGTTGTTATAGATGCAAAATCATTTCTAGAGATGAGATTGACTGACTGACTCAGATGAAGCTTCAAAGGACTCTGACTAGATATGATACGTCTAAGATACATTAGAGGCCATAGGATATGACTTTGATTGCCCCCAAGTTTGAACATTGATAGGATATAGATGCTTGAGCTGATTGGTGTACATACCAACTTATTGAAAATAGGAATGCAGAAACAAACCTGGAGATATGTACAAACTAAAGCAAGACTGAAAGCTGGGAAAGACCAAGATTGCGCTGATAGATGGAGTGTTTTGAAATAAGTGGCACCCGTTTGCTAGGTTTTCACCAAGGCACTTTTTTCTTTTTCTCATCTTTTTGTATTTTTCATTTTTTCAATTTTTTTGTACTTTTGATATTTTTTACCTTTTTTTTGTGAATCATCAAGGCACCTATTGCTAGGTTTTCACCAAGATGTTCATTTTTTCATGACATTTTACCATAGACTGAATGCCTTAGGCATAGAATTTCTTCAAATGGAGAATGTTGATTGGTTCTCGGAGTTGTTCTCCTTTAGCCATTGAGAGTTGATAGGCACCAGAGCCAAAAGTAGCAGTGATAACAAAGGGACCCAGCCAGTTGGGTTCAAACTTCCCCTTGCATTCTCGATGTGATTTATTTTTAGGATTCTCTCTCAAGACTAGATCGCCAACCTAAAATTCTTTATGTCTAACTTTCTTATTGTAGCCTCTAGACATTCTTTTCTGATACACTCTGAGATGATCATACATTGCTTTTCTACGCTCATCTAGTAGTTCAAGTTCTTGCAACCTAGACACTCTATAGTCATCATCAGTTACTAGACCATGCATTATGATTCTTAGTGATGGGATTTCAACCTCAATAGGTAGTACCGCTTTAGACCCATAAACTAAATCGAAAGGTGTAGCCCCAGTAGGCATTCTGATACTTGTTCTATAGGCCCAAAGAGCTGGATTGATCATGAGATGCCAATCTCTTCCTATTTTATTAACTGTTCGGTGCAAGATTTTCAATAGATTCTTGTTAGAAGCCTCTGCTTGTCCATTCCCTTGAGGATAGTAGATAGATGACCAATGTTGTGTAATCTTGAATTTAGCACATAAATCATCTAGATCTTTGTTCTTGAATTGTCCACTGTTATCTATGATTATGGAATGAGGTATCCCATATCTACATATGATATAGTTCAATATGAACATAGATATTTGTTTTCCAATTGCTTGTGTCAAAGGGACTTCTTCTACCCATTTTGTAAAATAATCTGTAGCTATGATTATATGGGTATGTCCATTAGAAGAATGAGGATGTATAGTTCCTATAAGATCAAAGGCCCATTAATGAAAAGGCCATTGTGTAGTGAAGGGAATTAGATCTCTCCCTGGAGCATTAATTAAGTTGCCATGCACTTGGCACTTTTGATAGTTCTTAGCAAACTTGATAGACTCTTTCTCCATTTCAGGCCAATAGTACCCAGCCCTAATAAGTTTTTGAGCTAGTGTTAAACCATTCGAGTGTGACCCAAAAATACCATCATGGACTTCCTCTAACGCACGTTGAGACTCTTCCCATTCTAAACATCTAAGTAGCATACCATCTAGACCTCGTTTGTACAGATCATGACCAATGATGACATATCAGGAGGCATTACGGATAAGGTATCTCTTTTCATGGTGGTTGAAGGTATTAGGAATGATTTGGTCTTGGAGATAGGAGAATAGGTTTTGGTATCTAGATGAATCATGACCAACAATAGTGTAGATCATATAGGTTTTGGGGGAATCATATGCAGGATAAGATAGTGCTTCCACCAGGAACTCATAGCATAGCTCATGTTCAAGCTGTTGTAACAAAGTAGATAGTGTTGTCATTGCATCGGTAGCCTTATTCTCTATTCTAGGGATTTTCTCAAATGTGATAGATATGAAATACTTCTTTAGATCATCTACCATTCTCTTGTATGGAATAATATTTTCATCTTTAGTTTGGTATACATCATTGACTTGATGGATAACAAGTTGTGAGTCTCCATGAATGTGTAATTCTGTTACTCTCCATTCAATTGCTATTTCCATACCATTCAAAAGGGCTTCATATTCTACAATATTGGTTGTGCAAGGGAACTTTAATCTGAATGCTTTTGGTATGGAGTATACTTGAGGAGTTATAAATAATATGCCTGCTCCTGATCCGTTCTATTTATAGGATCCATCAAAGAAGAACTTCCATTCTCTAGAAGAAAGAGTCATGATAGAGGAATCTAGAAATTCCATTTGCATTGGTGTATCATCAATCATAGGTTCATCAGCTAATTGAATAGTAATAACCTGTCCTTTTATAGCTTTTCGTTCCACATATTCAATGTCAAATTCACTTAAGAGCATGACCCATTTAGCTAATCTACCTGTGAGGGAAGTTTTGCTTAGTAGGTACATGAGTGGATCAATTTTAGCTACCAAATGTGTGGTATGAGCTAACATATAATGTCTCAATTTCTATGATGCAAAGATCACAGCTAAACAAGCTTTCTCGATCATTGAATAGTTCTTCTCATATGTGACCAATGTTCTACTGATATAGTATATAGCTCTTTCCTTTTTGTTCTCATCATGTTGTGCAAGCAATGCCCCTAGTGATGTATCTGTAGTGGAGACATATAAGATCAAAGGCTTCCCTGAAATGGGAGGCATCAAGATAGGAGGATTTGATAGTTACTTCTTGATATGGTTAAAGTTGTTCTCACATTCTTCATTCCACGCAAATGTCACACCTTTATGTAATATTTTTGTAAAAGGTTGTGATATATCTGCTAGCTGTGATATGAATCTTTTGATAGATTGAACTCTTCCTTGCAATGTCCTCATTTGACTGATGTTTTTGGGAGGTTGCATCTCCATGATAGCCTTCACTTTAGCTGGATCAACTTCAATGCCCTTCTTTGAGACTATGTATCCTAAGAGTTTTCTAGAAGTGACACCAAAAGCACACTTATTAGGATTTAGTCGGAGCCTAAATTTTTCCATTCTATCTAGTATCTTGCTCAAGTCATTTAGATGTTCAGCTCTAATCATAGATTTTGCTAAAGTATCATCCACATAATCCTCCATAGTCTTATGCATCATGTCATGAAAAATAGATGTCATGGCTCTTTGATATGTAGCACCAGCATTTTTAAGCCCAAATGGCATGACATTCCAAAAGAAGATGCCCCATGCACATGTGAAAGAAATTTTCTCTTGATCCTCTGGAGCAATTTTTATTTGATTATATCCAGAAAAACCATCCATTAAAGAATACATCTCAAAGCCCGCAGCCATGTCCACTATCATATCAATGTTAGGTAATGGAAAATCATCCTTAGGGCATGCTTTGTTTACATCTCTAAAGTCTATGCACACTCTGATTGATTTGTCTAGTTTTGAAATAGGTACAATATTAGAGATCCACTCTACATAGTCAATAACTCAGATGAATCTGGCTTTTAGGAGCTTCTCCAATTCATCTTTTACCAAGAGTGCAACATGAGGATGCATCTTTCTCAATTTTTGCTTGACAGGTTTGACATTTGGAGCTATAGATAAATGATGCATTATAAGATTAGGATCCAACCCTGGCATATCTAAATATTTCCATGCAAAGTTGATCTTCTTTTCTGTTAGGAATGTTGTAAATTTTTGCTTCTCTTCTTCTGATAAAGATTGTGCTACATGAATCAACTGTGGTTCTTCTATTGTTCCCAAGTTGATGGATTGAGTGGGCTCAATTAGAACTAGGGATCTATCCTGTAAATGACTCAGAAGGACATCAAGTATCTCATCCTTAGGTGCCTCAGAGAGGTTTTCACCTTTGGATATATCTTTTATTTTTACTTTTGTAGGTTCTGAGACTGCCACAAAGTGGTTTTCACCCTCAGAACTCCTTTTCTTTTTATTCTTATTTTTATTTTTCTGACTAAGATACTTGATGTCCGACTCTGTCATGCTAATGCTCAGTTCACTGATGGAAGTCCTCATAGGCTCAACTGCATTGAGGTAGCAAGCAAGGGCATAGTCATTTGGGAAGGTACAAATACCATGGCTCGAATTTGTGGAGGTTTGATCAAGAAGTGCAGGATGTTGGATAGTCAAAATGGGGAAAGATTGGGAGATAGTGTTTATGGATATGGATCTATCATCATTGGTCCTAACCTGATGCTCAATTTCAAAGGTCATATTACAAATTAAGACATTCAATTCATGAATAGGCTCAATGTCATTATGGAGGTCCAATTCAGCCATAGGTGGATTAGACTCGATAAGTTCATCATTTCGCTCTAGACTTACATTGGGTTTAGGTGCATATTGGTGAATAACATCAACATGTTTCTCTGTAATAAGTTCATCTTCTTCTGGAATGGCTCCCCATTCATAGTCATTAGATTCTTCATCTATGCCTCTAAGAAATCTAAGAACATGAGTAAAGTCAAGATGAATACCCCAAGAAGGGTTACCCTCATATTCTGATTTGAATTCATACTCATGAGAATTTGTCTCAGAATAACTACCACCTTCCTCTTTGGATGTTTGATTATTTTTGAGATTAGCTGGTTCTTATGTTGCAACTATCTCTTGCTCTATAGTAGGTTCTTGTGTTTCTACTACATTAATTCTTTTGATTGGATCATCTTCAACCTCAAGGAGATCTTTGATTTCCTTAGGCAAATGCTCATAAGGGATGAGTTTAGAGTTGTCTGAATCACTATCTGATGGTTTAGTTTCTTCCTTCTTAAGAAGGGGTTCACCTAGAGTGATCTGCTTTATGACATGAGAACAATTACCTTTGAGGTGGAAGGGTTTCTTTTTAAAGCCTAAGCCAATAGTATCTTTGTTTTCCCTACCAGTATGTGCAATAGGTGTTATAAGACCTTCTCCTCTAACTCCTAGAGGTCCTTTACCTGGATATCCCATCTTAGCTATCAGTTTATCTCCTGGACCATATGCCTTAGAAGGGATTTTGGATACTGTAGAGTCACTAGTTGGAACAGCTTGAGATTCAGGTTCATCCTTGTAAAGCCATGCAAGCACAGCTTCATCCTCTTCAAACTCTTGTTTAGAAACTTGCTCTGCTACAACATTCTTTTTATATGCCTCAAGAGGTTCTTTAGAGTCTGGTTTGGATTGTTTTAAAGATTGTCCATAAAACTTAGGTGAGAGAGGTAGAGATGTCAAAGATAAGACTAGTTCTATAGTATATTCTCCCATACCATTTTCATTGATATTGACCTCTTTTGCAAGGTCTTCCATTTTAGATGTGAATGCTTCTTTTGTTGGCTCAATGGAAGATTCTATGTTATTAGGCACAAGTTTATCTGCACTCTCCTTCAATGTATTGCAAGTGGTGGATATGTCTACTAGAATAGTGACCTCTACTCCGTCATAAGGAAATTTCAAGCATTGGTGGAATGTAGAAGGAATAGCCTTCATCTCATGTATCCATGGTCTCCCTAGAAGAATGTTGTAAGCCAAAGGTAGATCAAGAACTTGACATATAGTATCTCTGATAATCGAACCTGCTCTGATAGGTAAGATAATGGTGCCTTTATAAGATCTTTCTTGTTCATCATAGGCTTTTATAGTTATTTACTTTCTGGGATCAATAGCCAATTCTAAAAATCCCAATTGTGTGACCAAGTTGTAAGAACAAATGTTTAGGCCAGTGCCCCCATCTATCAACACACGTTTGACTCTATGGTTCTGGATCAATACTTCTATATGCAAGGGCTGGTTATGTGGGTGACTCAAGGAGTTGTCATCTTCCTCTAAAAAGGATATATACTATGGAGATGTAAGATGTCCAACCATAGTCTGGAACCTATCTAAATCAAGGTCATCAAGAACATTAGATTCGAGCAAAGCTTTGTCTAGAATAGCTCTATGAGCTGGAGATATCCGAAGCAACTCAAACATCAAGATTTTTGCATTAGTGTGTTGGAGTTGTTGAACAATGCTATAAGATATTGGCCTCGTATCTTTAGGATTGGAAGATTTAGAAGAAGCCTTATGTTTGGAAGCAGAAGAAAGATTGAAGGGCATCTTAGGGACATTTGATGAATCTAGGATTTGTCTGTTCAGATGTGCCTGAGCCTGTGATCGAGTCACTGCATTAGCTACAGTATGATCTCTATCTCTTTGCACAATTGTGATGACATTGCAATTATCAGAGAGACAAGGTTCAACCGTATTGATAATAGCATTATTTCCAGGGTAAGCATAATTGACCTTTGCCCCCATATTAGGCTGAGAAGATGAAACTTCTTAACCATGTTTCAAGAATGGTTGTATGAATGTTGTATGATCATTATTGCTCTTATGATTGTCAATCGTGATGTCTCCCTTATCAATCAAATCTTGAATAATATGTTTCAAGCATAAGAAGTTATTGGTTTTGTGGCCTTTACCCCAATGGAAATCATAGAATTCATTCTCTCTCCACCATTTTGTTTTAGGGTCAGGATCCGATTGGTGGATCTCAGGCAAAGAGATGATGTTATTAGCTAGTAGAGTTCTCATAGTTGATTCCAAAGATTCTCCAAGAGGGGTGAACTTTCATTTATTATCAGTGGACCAAGATTTGTATTCTGGCTTCTTTTGAGATGGTTCGGACACCTTTTGCTCTAAAGCTTTGATTTCTTGGGTACCAATAGTTAGGTTGAAGGCTGGTGCCTTTGATGGGGCATGGATAGTATCAACAACACCATCTATGATGATGCCTTTATTTTTGTTCCAATTTTTTTTCTTGTCTTTAGAACTGGATCCTGATTCATACTTGTCCTTTTGAAGTGTGATGTCTCCTTTTTTCACAAGTACCTTTTCAATTTTGATCGCATTGTCTACCATCTTATCAAAAGATGTATGATCTTGCATTTGTAAAGGGTAGTTGATCTCTGGAACAAGATTATTGATGAAGATTTCTAGTTTCTCAGTTTCTAGAATAGGTCTAGCATACAAAGAGAATTTCTTCCTCCATTGCTTGAGAAACATCGGGAATGGTTCTCTTGGATATTGTTTGAGATTGCAGATATCAATCATGGTGACTAGATGTTGAATGTTGTAGGAGTATTGCTGATAGAACAATTTGATCAACTCCTCAAAAGTTTTGATAGTAGAAGGAAATCTAGAGAACCAATTAATGGATGCTCCTCCCAGAGATCAAGGAAAGAGACGCATCAAATAAGTTGGTTCGTGCATGAACTCCATAGTTTGTGTACAGAATTCTCTTACATGATCTTGAGGATCAGAGTGTCCATCATACTTGTCATATTTAGGCATCTCCACTCTTTTCGAGAATGGCGGCATGTACAAGTCTTTGTCAAATGAAAAAGGACATAGGGCCTCCATGGAGAACTCTTTGGGTTCCTTTTCTTTCTAAAGTTTATTAAGTTTGACTTGCATGGCATGCATCTGTTTCATCATAGCTATGAGTGGAGTTTCTTCCTCATGTGTAATGATATCTTCAACATTAAATTTAGGAGGAATTTTAGCTCCTTGATGAGATAATTGTAAAAAGTATGCCTCTCTATCTTCTTTCAAGAAATGCTTCATCATTCTTTTGAAGTTATCATTGTTTTGATATTGAGCAATTCTAGAAGGTGTAGGTTCTTGATCTGCACCATGTTGAGATTGAGCTCTTTGAGAGCCAAAGTTTTTCCCTACTTGAGACATGGTAGGAGTTCTCCCTAGAATAGATTGAGGAGGATTTTTTTTATTACCTCCGTGAGTTGATGGAGGAATGTAACCCATTTTCAATCAAAAATTTCCAAGACCGTCGTCTTCGTAAAGACCAGAATTGTAGAGTTACTCAAGAGTTAGAGCTTGGAGAGTATTCAGAGGTATGGGATGGGATACTTCTCTAGATTTCTTGTGAGAGGAAGCTCTAGTTTCCACCATTAACCTTGGGTGAAACAAAAGAATATGATGAAGAAAACTAAAGAAAGATCTGATTCAAGAAGATCAAATGACGCAACCTTGTCAAGGTTTGATTGATTGAAGCTTAGATTAGACGTAAATGAAGGATACTATGCCTTGGATGTATGGGTAGATGCCCAAAAGATAGTGAACATGAGTTCACAACACTTAGCCATTTTGAAGATGGATTGAAGATTGATAGTTATGACAAGGTTTTGACACAAGATAAAAAGGACTCAAATCGATTAAACAGAAGGCTAAACCAAATTCAAAAGGACACTTAAGGAAAATGATTGGATTCTTAGTAATTGTTTCTCTATTCCTGATACAGTGATTTTCTTGACAAACTCTGGAAATAGGCTGGAAGAGCTGGGTTTCTGACAATTCTGACAACTTTATGGCAATTTTTCCAAAATTCCTCAAACAACTTTTTGTAGGCTCGTACGACAATGGGTATAGCATGAAACAAAAATTGACAAACTCATATGACTATTGCAAAACTCGCATGATAGTTGATAGCAAGGTTTTTGACTTTTTCATTTGACTGGCAGCAAAACTTGTACGACAATATACCAACTACCATATGACAATCTGGGGGTTCTAAAATGACAATAGCCAAAAATCGTACGACTTTGTGACTTTACAAGATGACTTTTGACTCTAGAAAGGTGTTTGACATCAGATTTTGCAATTCTTCATATTTTCAGTTCCAAATTGTTCACAAAATTGTTTGTCTAGATTTGAAGATTGTATCGGATTGATTCATTTTTAGTAACTAGATAGATAAACAAGCACACAAAATAGCAAGCGAGTTATTTCAAGCACATCTGAAAATAATGAACAAGGGACAAAGCAACCCTGTGCATGAACAATCAAGTGACTTAATTGAGCTAATCCCTAGGAGTGCTAACAGTGTATGTTCCAAAAAGTTTTGCAATAATGCACATATTCCTAGAAAATGAAAATTTGGCCTCACTAGGGTTTTTAGTAATGGTCTGACTCTGCAACTTTTGTGATCTCAAGAGGGCGAACTCCAATCCAGGCGCACCAGGGTTTTGACATAGTTTGAGAACTTAATCTTCAAGATCTACTAGGGAGATCTAACAGCCCAACAAGAGACCACACCTATGAAGATTTCCTCCACAAGGACATTTATATAGCGGTTGTTGCTACCACAGTGAAAATGGCTATTACCGCTTGAGGTTCTGTCAACATGGTTAACCCAATTAAGGGAATGTCCACTACAGTTAACCCTCTCTAAAGGTGACTCACAAAAGATACCACATGGAGACTGGTTCCAGATTCAAGGATTTGATTTGTTGGTACTACCCAAAAAGGGATTAGAGCATAATCCTCTAGCCTTTTCACTTTTAACCCAAACAAAGTAGACAGATTAATCCAACATGCTAAGACCAATATTATCTCACAAAGATCTATGATGTCAACCACTTATGATCTATCAACCTCTCCGAAGAGAGAATGTATCAATCAGAAGCTGAAGACGCACAAATCTAGTAGAACGTGAGACGCTCTCAGTAACCTCCCTACCTACAAGGGTTCCTTCATTGAGAAGAGTTTCGCTAGAAACCCACTCTCTCAATAACCACGAATAGTGTTCATAGGGCCTATTTACTGTGTAACAAAGATGCAGAAAAGCAAATCTATGTTTGTTTTTATAGCCCAAAATGAAATATGTGATATGAAAGTAATAAAGGTCACACAAGCTTGACATGCAAGAGTTCTTTTTAATCCAAATCAAAATGTTATCAACTGAAAAGATTACCTGATTTCCTCACAATGCGCTTAGTAGATTCTTACCTATTTTTAGCAATTCTCACACTTTTTCCCAATCAAAATCAGCCGAAATCAATTAGAAATAGCAAAATTTCAATTGTTAATCTTAGCTGTCAGTCCAAATCAGGGAGATAAATCTAGAAAACTATGTTAAAAAGTGAAATGACAATTGAAACCTGGAATTGAAACTCATACGATAGTGGGTCACCTCCCAGACGACAATCCAGAAACTTGTACGACAATGGGTATTAGATCATACAACAAAAGAGTTTCCAAATGACACTGTATTTCTGATGGTATGATCCTCGATCAAATCAACTGTCATATGACAGTGGGTATCTCCTGATATGAGTTTCTAACAAAACTCGTACGAAAATTGTACGGACAAAAATTAAAAATCGCAGCTTGGACCAAAAAATGACAAGAAGATGATAGAAATTGATAGAAATTGAATGGAAACCCATTTCAAGGCCCCACGGTGGGTGCCAAAAATATGTGTGTGAATTTTGTACCTAGCTGTAGACACAACACTTTAGTAAAATAATAGAGGTTAGTTAAAATCAAAATCATGCAGTGAAATGGAAACTAATCTAACTAGGCGATTTACTGCCTTCTAGTAGATGCGAGTATGTATTCTCATATTGGACCAAGATCAGTGACCTTGACAACACCTAAATGAAGGGTTTGAATGTATAATCTAAATATGAGATGAGTGAAAATTAATCTATATTTTTGATATTTTTGTGCAATAAGATGAAAGAAACTAATATGAATTTATTCTATATGAAAAACTGATATGACATGCAATTAATCTAACAATGATATGCTAAATATGAAACAAAAATGACAAGATTGATCTCACAATAGTTGTTGATTTGCAAAAGAAGCTTCAATTCTTCAAATCTCGATTGACCAGCGTGATTGTGCAAATTCATGGGTTGATTTTGGCAGAGTAAGTATGCAAACTTGTGAGATGAATTGTGAAGAGTTGAGCCTTGATTTTATAGAAATCCAAAGCTTTGGGGATGCATGGAAAAGCCATAAATCACTTTAGTTGATTTTTGAGTCAACAGGGAATAAAAGATAGTTAACTCACAAAAATCATGCAAAAATAGTTTTTTTATTTAAATCAGAAGTTGAGATCAGCTTTTAACTCCAAAGAGAGTTGAGTTTATTTTTAAAACAACTTGAATTGATTTTCTGATTTATAGTTTAACTATTTTTTTGGATGTGCATAAGTAATATGAATTAAATAAATAAATAAAGTGATTTATTCTTAACTTAACTAACTTTAAAATTAAAATAATTGATTTATGGGTTAATCAATTATTAAATCAAACTTTTATTCCAAAATAATATCATTAAATATGACAACTTGCTTTAATTAATTAAATAAGAATTTAATCAATTAATGATAGGAATTTTGATTTATTGTCAAATTTAAATAATAATAATTAGGAATAAATGTAATTAAATTCAATTAAATAATTAAGTGGCAGTATTAAATCTAATTAATTAAATATTCAAAATATTCAATTAATCAAACTTTAGGATAAATAGGATTTATCGTCAAATAATCATTAAATTAAAGATAATTATGATAAATAGGAATATTACTAGGAATATTCTCTGATGCAGAATTTAGGATAATCAATTAGGATTCGATGATGTTTAGATGTGCCTTAGGTTAGGACTTTGATGTTGATTTCATTTGATGTGTTGATATAGGAGATTAATGAACTTATAGCCCATTTTTGGGGTATTACACATATCACACACCTAATATATAGGAGATAAAATATAAGAAATTATCAAGTGGTTGTATCATCTTAAAATGGAAGCACTCCTATGATAAGAGCATTTATCCCTTTGATTAAGTGGTCTGGGGTCATGTTAAGTGCCTTGATCGGGTCTTTGCATGTATCTGGCTTTTCCCCCTATTATGCTTCCCTCTGCACCCATTTTTCACTTCATATCTGCATTTCCTAGCATTTTGGGTTGGGGTCCTGAGGTTTTTTACCTCAAGGTCAAAGTCGACCTTGAGGGTCAAATTCGACCTCGTCCCTAATCCCCAGTTCAAATTTCAATTTTTTATGATTTCTAGACATCGGGTTTCGGAAAGATTTTTTTTCCCACCTCTAGGTCGGCCATTTTAGGTTTTGGAATGGTAAATCCTTAAATTTCATTTAATATGGGTCCATTTCTAATGGTTAAGGTTAATTGGGATTTAATTCCCCAATGTCGGCCTTCTCTAGAGGTTTGTAACCTAGTTCACTATAAAAGGAGGCCTTCCTCTCTCATTTTCTCCATCAAGCTTTATGAGAAGATCTCTTAATCAAGTTTTCATGTGCAAGTGAATTCAAGTATTCTAGCAAGCCTTCAAGCATTCAAGTGTTCAAGCATTCATCCATCAAGGAGATCCATTGTTAGCCATTGAAGGATTCAATCTCTTTGGAGACCCCTTGAAGATCCATCCTTCTACATTCATCCAAGCCTCCTCATATGCAAAAATCAATTCAAGATTGATGTTGAAGATCAAATGCCATTGATTTGAGACATCCTACATTCATTTTACATCCATTGAAACATCCCTACTTGTGGATTTGAGGATTTGAATCCTCTACAAGGACTTCAACATAAGCAAGGTGAATTGTTTCATTTGCTTGGTCTATGCACATTATATTTCAATTCAATTTCAAGGTTAATTCCTAAATTGGGGTTTGACCAAGGCAAACCCCCCATACAAACAACAAAACCTCTTTTTCTTGCAGGTGTAGGTGCGAAATTTTGGATCTGAGATCGGATTTGGATACCCTTTTCGGTGAACTTTTGAGATCTGCAAACAAAGTCAAAATTGACCTTCAGAATAAGAATGTAGCCTTTGACCTTTTATGAGGGTCAAAGACTACCTGCTATCAGAAAGATAAAATATTTTTGGGTTTTCTTCATCTCGGCATTTCCAATCCGAAACAAGTTGCAGAATTGCCCGAAAGTGCACACAAACATCAGAAATTGGCATTTTCCAGATTTTCCCTATTTTGAGGTTAGTATTTGTATTTCAATTATTTTAGATTTCAAGTACAATTCCATTGTAGGGAAATATAAGGTTTTCTTCCTCTTTCATATTTTCCATAGATTGATTCAATTGTGCATTAACCTTTTGGTTGATCAAATTGGATCTCTCCCTTGGGAATTTGGATTTAGAAGTGGATCTCATATTTCCCCCATACATTACATTAAATAGAGGTAATTCCATTTTACAACTATTCATTTTGGTGAACCCGACACGCTTACCCTCCTTTCTTTTGTGGATTTAGATGCTTTATTATGTTAGATCTTCCTTTGTATTCCCTTGTGTGTTCACCTTCACTATTAATTTTGGTGAACCCGACGAGCTTACTCTCTTTCTTTTTGGTGTTAGATTTCCCTTTGTCTTATTGTGTGTGTTAAATATTTCATGCTAATTAGATTTCAAAAATACAAAAATATTCATGCTTTATGTGTTCTTAGTTTAGTTTATTTGTGTTGCATTAGTTTATGAGCTTTACTACTACTAGTCCTGCTTATAACATTCCATTTAGAAGAAGTCATAGACTCATGGGTGCTTTTGATCCTGAATCTTCCTCTCCTTTCCTTAGGATCCCGGATGATAATTTGATTCTTCATTATTCTAATCCTACTATGGATCAAAACTCTTCTCACTCATCTCATGATGAAGATGGCACTTTAAGAGTTCATCCTCAACAAGTCCAAAAACTTTCAACTGAACTTGATAAAATGGGTAATTGGCTTATTCAAGAGAACCATAATCAAGATTCTATCCAATCAATAGAGGCTCTTAAGAAAGTTCTTCATGAACCTCTTGCGTGGTATTACTCACCTCATGCATTCAAATGTTAAACATTTAGCTCAAGAAGCTCAATATTTAGGGTTGATTCCTCCTATCACTAGTGTTGAACCTCCTTCTAATCCTTTACCTAGTATTCCTACCTATACTCCTTCTTTGGTGACTGTGATGGTTCCCTCTGTTCCTATGAGTGTTCCTCCTATGTCTCATCCTACATCACAACCTTCATATCATAATGTTCCTTTTACTTATTCCAATCTACTTCCAACTGTAGTTCCTAGTGTTCCTCCAGTTGTGTCTTCTATTACTACAGCTTCTTAGACTTTACCTAGTGTGTCTAATGTTGCTATTCCTCCTATTTCCTCTAATGATTCAAAAAATATTAGTTTGGCTCAAACTGTGTCATCCCTACAACAACAACTTGCTTCCTAAACTCAAAACAAGTTTAGTATTCCTACATGTGACATGGGAAGTCCTTTGTCCTTGGATATTATTCATACTCTTGTTCCTCAGCAAGTTGATATGCCTCATCTTGAGAATTATAATGGAAAAGGAGATCATGTTCATCATGTTAAAACATTCCAAATCCTTTGTAGTGATTATGCTCATGACTATAGGATTTTAGCCAAACTGTTTGCTAGAACCTTCTGTGACAAGGCCTTACAATGGTATTGTTCATTGCCTCCTTATTCTATCGATTCCTTCCCAAAACTTTCCAATGCCTTTATTCAATAATTTCAAAACAACATTGGCCTGCAAGTGTCTTTGACTGATTTGATGCATTGCAAACAAAGTGTTAAGGAAAAATTAACTAAATTTATTGGTAGATTTAAGAATTTTCACACTCAGATTTCCTATCTTGTTCCTGATATTGATATTCAACGTATTTTTATTTCAAATTTACAAAAGGATATTAGAGATAATATTTTGCTTACTGAATTTACCTCTTTTCAACAACTTTGTGCAGCACTTCATCATTATCAATTACAAGTGATTCAATTTGAGAGCAACACTCCAATGGCTCCTATTCCAGTTGATAAAAGTGATGCTTCTCCTAATCCAAATAAATTTCAAAAATTCAACAACTATGTCAAGATAAGCAAACAAGCGAATGTAGTTGCTGATCAAGTTGTTGCTGCATCTCACAATGCCACTTCTGCATCCACTACTTTTTTATTAAATCATACATTTACTCCTCTTTCTGAATCATTACATGCTATTATGATTAGGTTGTTAACTACTAATATGATTACTTTACCTCCTATTCGACCTCTTTTACCTACTATGATTGCATCTAAATCTTTTGATCAAAATGCTTTTTGTCAATATCATTGTCAAAATGGTCATGATACTAAGAAATGTTATTCTTTAAAATATAAAGTTCAGGACTTAATTAACTCTAATGCATTATCGATCGATAATCTTGATGGTAGTGGAAACAAATTTGTCTCTCCTCCTAATCAAAACCTTCAAATCTATATGAATCATTTACCTACACATGATACTAATACCATTTCTCAACCATCTGCTATGGAAATTGTGTATGATTCAAAGATGGATGATCTCAATCATGTTTTTAATCAAGTGGAGCATGTTAGTCAATCTATATCTCCACCTCAATCTCAACCTTAGATTCAACCTCAAGTTCACTCTCAACCTCGACCAAAACCTAAGCCTAAATTGAAAAACTCAACCTAAACCTTGACAACAACCTAAGAATAAGAGACCTTGAGAACTCTCGATTACCTTTGATGACTCTGAGACTATTAAAGCTCCTGATGGTCCCCTTTACATCTATGCTAGGATTTCTCAGAAACCTACTCGTGGTTGTCTTGTTGATCCTACATCCTTAGTTAATGTTATTACTAAAGAAAATCTTTTTATGAAAAACTTACAATGCAATTCTTATGATACATCGGATGTGTGGATTCAAACTTGCAATGGATTTCTTTATCCATCATTTGGTTCTATTACTTTACCGATTGAACTCTGTGGAAAAATTGTGAACACTACCTTTGTTGTTATTCCTACTTCTGATCAATTTCAAGTTAAGCTAGGTTTACCTTGGTTGAATGCCATGCATGTTGTTGCTTCATCTATCCACAAGTGTCTTAAATTCATTCATGATGAAGAAGTGAAGATAGTTAATCATAGTTTATATCAACCTTCTAGGCCTAGAGATTGTGCTACTCTTGATTTCTTTTGGCCTTCATTATCTAATTCATGTCCTTCTTGACCTGATAATCTTTTCCATTCATATCAAGCTTATAAACATCGTAAGATTCTTGAATTAAGCATACCTCCTATGGATCCTAATCATGGTCTTTTTCCTACACCTTCTATACCTCCTTTAACTATGGCTTCTAGTTCTGTTAATCAAGTTCCTTCTATCACTCTTCCTAAAGAACCTTTGAAAGATCCTGTGATAGTTCCTCCAATTGTTGATAATCCTATTGATATTCCTAAACAACCTGTGAAGGATCCGGTGATTGTTCCTCCTAGTTCTCAACCTATTTCAAATAAATCAAAATGCAATCGATCTGCTAATGAACATCGTAAAAAGTGTCATGCTCATGCTAAAGCTCATAATTTTATTCTTCAAAGATCTCTACCTTCTTCAGATAAATCTATGCATGATGTGTTAGAATAATTTGTTACTAATAATGATGTTAAGATACATGATTATGATGATTCTATTTGTATCTTAGATCCTATTTTGATTAATTTGGATGAAGAAGATACTCTTGATGATACTAATGATGTTAATGATGAATATGAGACTATTGGCATTGACATTGATTTACCTAATATGCTTTCATCACAATTAACTCTTACACCTAGTGTCAAACATTGTGATTCTCAAGAGGATCCTTGTTTGGACTAGCTATCATTCCTACTGTGTTGGATATAGTCCCTCTTGTGAGTTACCCACCTTCCCTAAATGATATACAATGAGATGGGGAGAGTAGGTGGCATGCTTGATCGGCTTGTCCTTTTTGGTAGCTTCATTATGTGTTTTCCTATTGTATTGTGTTTCTCCCGTAATGTGTTTGTTAAATTTTGTTAGATTCTTTTATACGATCCTCATTACTCATTTGGTACAAGGTGATAAAGGAATCGAAACTATTGTTCAAATTCCTCTATATGTATCTCTATTCTTCTATGTGTTGTTTAATGTTATGTTGTAACTGTGCTATTGTTCGTAAATGTTTCCTTGTGTAATTTTTTTGGATTCAAGATGTGGTAGCACTAATTCTTTTTGGTCTCCATGTCATGGTCTAAAAAGATTCTCCTTCGTATATCTTATGTGATCTTTCCTCCTTTGTGATCATAGTTCTACATTCTTTGGGGAATGATGTCAATTCATTTGCAATAATATCATATATATATTATCTTATGATCATACTGACCCCATGATAGGTAGATCCCTTTTGTGTTCTTTGTATATTTTTGTGATATTTTCCTTGATTTGTCTTCGTCTGGGGCATCTCGATGTGGAAATGTAATCAGTGGAGTTGTTTATGTTTTCATTAAAGCCATTGCTCCTGTTAAAGTGTTAGCAATGAATTTAACATGGGGGCATACACTCTGCTCACCTATTGCACACACACACTTTTTGATATGCACATATTTTTCAAGATACCTTTTCTCCCTTTTTGGTTAGTGACTAATCCTTAAAGCATGGATTTATATTTTAGGATCTCTTGATCCCTCCAGTTTTGAATATACATATATTTTGATCCCTTGAGGTTGAGGGTTTCCTTAAGATTGGATCTCTTTTGTTTTTGGTTTTATTCTTATGGAATAGAATATTCCTAAGGTTGAATCCTTGATGGGTTGACTAGTGAGTAGCCACGTTCACTAGGTGGTTCAATTCCATCTTTCCAGTAGCGCCATTTCCTTGTGTGGTTCACAATGGGACATAAGTTCTCATTGGGTGAGGTAATCACACCCTCTTTCTCTCTCTAGAGATGTCTCTCTTATTGTGATCTAGGAGTCAACAAAGACTTGAGTCCCTGGGGGCTTAAGGTTTCTCTTTGTCCCTTGGATTACGATAAGATTATCTTTTCATTCTGATCTCCTTTACCAAGAGTTTGCATCAAGTCCATACTCTTGCTAAAGTGAGGGCTTAATGTATCATCTTAAAATAGAATCACTTCCATGATGAGAGCATTTAGCCCTCCAAGTAAGTGGTCTAGGGTCATGTTAAGCACCTTGATCAGGTCTTTGCATGTATCTAGCTTTTCCCCCTGTCCTGCTTCCCTCTGCACCAATTTTTCACTTCATATCTGCATTTCCTGGCATTTTGGGCTAGGGTCTTGAGGTTTTTGACCTCAAGTTTAAAGTCAACCTTGAGGGTCAAAGTTGACCTTGACCCTGACCTAGGGCAGAGTCGACCTTGTCCCTGACCCCCAGTTCAAATTTCAAGTTTTTCTAATTTTCGGGCATCGGGTTTCGAAAAGATTCTTTTTCCCACCTCCGAGTCATCCATTTCAATTTTCAGAATGGTAAATCCTTAAATTTCATTTAATATGGGTCCATTTCTAATGGTTAAGGTTAATTGGGATTTAATTCCCAATTTCAGCCTTCTCTACAGGTTTGTGCCCTAGTTCACTATAAAAGGAGGCCTTCCTCTCTCATTTTCTCCATCAAGCTTTGTGAGAAGATCTCTCAATCAAGTTTTCATGTGCAAGTGAATTCAAGCATTCAAGAAAGCCTTCAAGCATTCAAGTGTTCAAGCATTCATCCATCAAGGAGATCCATTGTTAGCCATTGAAGGATTCAATCTCTTTGGAGCCCCCTTGAAGATCCATCCTTCTACATTCATCCAAGCCTCCTCATATGCAAAGATCAATTCAAGATTGGTGTTGAAGATCAAATGCCATTGATTTGAGACATCCTACATTCATTTTACATCCATTGAAGCATCCCTACTTATGGATTTGAGGATTCGAATCCTCTACGGGGACTTCAACATAAGCAAGGTGAATTGTTTCATTTGCTTTGTTTATGCACATTATATTTCAATTCAATTTCAAGGTTAATTCCTAAATTTGGGTTTGACCAAGGCAAACCAAGGTGCAGAATTTTGAATCTGAGATCGGATTTGGATACCTTTTTGACAAACTTCTAAGATCTGCGAATAAAGTCAAAATCAACCTTTAGAATAAGAATGTAGCCTTTGACCTTTTATGAGGGTCAAAGACTACCTACTATCAGAAAGATAAAAGATTTTTGGGTTTTCTTCATCTCGGCATTTCCAGTTCGAAGCAAGTTGCAAAATTGCCCAAAAGTGCAAACAGACATCAAAAATTGGCATTTTCCAGATTTGCCCTATTTTGAGATTAGTATTTGTATTTCAATTATTTCATATTTCAAGTGTAATTCCATTATAGGGAAATATAAGGTTTTCTTCCTCTTTCATATTTTCCATAGATTGATTTGATTGTGCATTAACCTTTTGGTTGATCAAATTGGATCTCTCCCTTGGGAATTTGGAGTTAGAAGTGGATCTCATATTTCCCCCATACATTACATTAAATAGAGGTGATTCCATTTTACCACTATTCAGCAGTATTACAAAACCATGGGACAAAACCACCCCAAAAAGAGGCACCCATATTATTCCAATAAAAAATTCCCTATGGTGTGTCAATACACATAAAAAAACATGTAACTCCATTTTACAGGTCATTTTATGTGCTTAACACATTTTTTACATTTATTATTTTGGGAGACCCAACTTTTGGATGCCATAACTTTCGAACCGAGTGTCTAATTGATGAAGTGTTGGAAATCTCGCAACGTGATCTATAACATCCAAAAATACTATATCATTTGGCCACATTTTGAACCCATTTTAGTGCCTCTAAATAATCTATAATTGCATTTGTAAATTTTTTCTAGTAATCTCCTAAATATAGAAACTTTAATATCAACGAACATTTACCAAAATGCTTAACTAACTATTTGAACCTCTTGGAAAAGGATAGGGGAAATCCATGCTCAAATGAAAATTTACTAAAAATAGTAACCGCATGTAAATGCAAGGTTGAGACACTTTTCCCAGCAACATTAAACTCCCTTACAATGGAATTGAAATTACCATATTAGGAGATCTTAATCATTTCATGTATTGAAACCATATTAAACCTAAGGTTAAAATTACTATAACAAGTATGAAGCTAATTATAAACAAAAAAACATGTATGAAGCTACTTCTTCAACATCCTACATTGATCCTTAATCACTCAAATCTTTCACTTCTAAATATAAGGAAACCAAAATAAAAATGGAAATCGAAGAACAAGGAGTGGGTGAATACAACCTTGGTCAAGCCTTATGTGTCATAAAATTACCTACTCCTAAAACTTATGGAAAACCACAACAATCTTATAGCGCATCTACAATAATCATATGATGCAAGCCTACCACTTTTACTAAAGGGTGCCTTACAGATGAGACTAAAGAAGAGGACATTATGAAGTAGCTATACAAATACAAGACCAAATATGAAGAACCTGGGAAACCTAAAGTTGAGATACCTATTAAGAAAAATGTAGTACCCCTCCCATAGTCTTATTTTCTATATGTTATAGTTATTTTAGGATGATTATTTATATGCTACGATATCATTGATGCTTATGACTTTACTGAACCCATAATTGCTATGTGTGTGAGTTGTGGACCTGCAACACAGCACTTCAATAGGACATTGCATCATTTGTTAGAAGAATTAAGCATGCAAATTAAGGAAATCAACAAATGAAATCATCCTATTGCTCTCTAGTTAGCATAAGTATGAAAAGGGTGTTAGTAGCTCTCATATTTTAACCCTAAACAGTGACAATATGATACTAAAATGAGAGATTCAAATGCAACATGTAAGAATTAAGCTAGATCTAAGAAAATATCTCATAATTAAGCGTGAAAACATGAATTCTTTACCAAACAACCCAATTGAGATATTTCCTAATTATCTAAAGTGTGTGAAGTTAAGCATGAAAGCATGAAGATCACTATCAAAATCAAATTATTAAGCATTAGGAATGAGAAAAATTAGCAAGAGAGTTCAAAATACAAAGATTAAGAAGCCTCCAATCCAAAATATCAATAAGCTAGAAAGAAAGAAGCTTTTGAAAATTATCTTTTATAGATTGTAGGAGGAATTGAACGGTTGAGATGCATATGTGAGGAGTGGTTGAGATGCATCTTGGCTTGATCCTTTATCCATGTGAGAGCCTCTTAATGATTGAAATGTGTTTGTTGAATTAAGAAGGATTTATCCTTTCCTTTTAATTAATTACTCTAGCCATGAATTTGGTGGGATTGAATTAATTAATTGGGCCTAGAGTTAATCAACTTGATTTAGCTTGATACCTTGATGATAAATGCTTGATTTGAGAATTGAATTGATTTTATTGAATTGTAAGATTTATGTCAATAATCAAAGATTGAATTAACATAATTAAGGTATTATTCCAAATTAGGGCAAATAGGGCCTTAGGTTCTATTAGCCCAATTTTAGGTGATTACATTTGCCCCTCTTTGAATCAATGTGCAAGCAGGGCGTTGGTTCAAAGAAAATCTGATTTAAAGCATGATTTAGGGATATTTAGAGAGCAACAAGAACTACTCTGAACTCAAGTGATTTAGAGAGTAGTGAGGGCCACTCTAATTTTAAGGAGATTTATAGAGCAATGAATCTACTCTGAAAGATTTAGAGAGCAGTAATGAGAACTACTCTAAATTTGAGAATTTTGAGCTTGATCAAACGAAAACTAATAAGAGATTTTGAAAAGAAATTTTAGTTAAATTTGAACATGCTGACAAGTAGCCAATTTGATTTGAAGCGATGAAATTGGTCAATGTCGTAAAGATTAACAGCCTCAACTTGATTGAAGAAAACTGTCATGCCCTTGGTGCTTGAAGAATGGTATTATCATGCCCCCACAAGACCAAAATCAGAATGAATTCAAATAAAATCATTGGTTTCAAGCATTTAGAAAGAAATTTAGGTGATTAGAATGGATCAAGATCAAGCGTAGATCGATTAGAAAGTGTTAGCAAGCAATTTGGATCAATTTTAGTGCCCAAGAAACACTATTTGACCAAGTTTGACCAAGAATTTGAGTGAGTTGACCAATTTTGACTTGTGTTTAAGCTTTATGTTGCAATAAAAATTTGATGCATGAGTGAGAAAATCACTTTTTATAGCTTCTGGCAAGCTTTCTGTGCATTATTTATGCTTTATGCAACTCTTGTAAAGTGTGTTTGACTAAAGTTTGACTTTTATTGACCATTGATTTGATTAAAAATTATTGCTGCACTGATTTTCCTTGCTCACAGTATCCTTTCTGCTCATTTTGCCCGTATTTGACTGTAATTTGACCATAGTTAACTTCTGCATTCTGAAGGTTGACTTTGCTTTGTAACTCTATTTTTACTACATCTGGGTGATATAAATCACCTATTTTGATTTCAGTCCCGATATCAAGCCTTTGTGATGTCTTAGCATTAATTTCCCTTGGGTTTCGGGGCTCCCAAGAGGCTTAAATAGGTCAAAAACTCCATTTTTACTATTCATTTTCACTTTTATCCTTTGACTTTTTATAGAGCTCTAAGCGATAATGGTGTTCCCAATGGAGAAGCATCGATTTAAGATGGCTAGGCGACACGACCGGCCACAACATTACGCACCACCTGTGAGTACCCTATAACAAACCCTATCAATTTGAAAAATTTGAATTTCATGTATTTTTAAGCATTTTATAGCTAGGTCAATTTTCAATCACATCCCGTGTTGCACCCTATCTTTTACCACATTCTGGATCATATCCAAGATTTCCCAGATCACACCCATCGGGTCGCATCCAGTTAATTTTAAGCAAATTTAAAGCTTTTATCCTTTTATTAATGACAGAGTCATATTTGGTATCTCGGATCACTTCTCAGATTTCCCAACTCGCATCTCAGATTTCTGGGCTCGTATCCCATTTAAGGACCGTATCCCATATTTCTTGAGTTGCACCCAGGATTTTTGGATTGTTTTTGGTTTTCTTGATTTTTGAACCAAATTTACTTGTCTTTTTGAACTTTAAGCAATTTTTTGGCCAACCTCTTTTGTCTAATGCTGACATAGTGCCCCTATTTTATGTTGTGAAAACTAATTTTGATGTTGTGTCCTTTAGATCCCCTCGACCTGTCCAAGTCTTAGCATTGCACGATCGATTGAGCTCAGAGGATTAACATGTAGTATTACGTTGTGGTTTGTGGAGTTTGGTGAATTTACCTAACATTTGGGTAAATCACAGCTTGCTAACAGCACTGGCAGAGCAGTGGCACTCTGAGCACAACACCTTCCACTTACCCACTGGTGATATGACTGTCACACTGAAGGTTATGTGGCGTATCCTACTTATTTATGTTATGGGCACCCGGATCAAGTACGAGGCATCTAGGTCATCGGTGACAGCAGATGCAAGGAGATTGTTCCAGGATGACACCATTGTGAGTCATTATCTTAGCTGGGACCACATGGTGTCCCACTATGCCCCTCTTACTATTTACTTGGTTGGGTTGATTGGTGGTCTCTTGATGCCTGATTAGGGCCAGCATGGCTTCATGTGTAGTTGGTCCAGGGTGATTAGTTAGATGATTCAGGCACCTGGCCAGTATGCATGGGGTAGTTGTATTCTTGCTTACATGTATCATGAGCTCCATGAGATCGTGTACTAGCATGCAAGGTCCATGACTATTGGTAGTGTGGTTCTTCAGATCTGGGCATGGGAGCATATCCCCATTACACGGCCTATAGTTGAAAAGCACCATGACGTCGGCTTGCCTTATATTTTCATGTATTCTAGTCTTATACAGTAGCCCATCTAGGCAAGTTGGAGTATTGGCACCACCTTCTTGATGATGTGACAGATGTAGTGTGGAGGCCTTATGTAGACTGTGAGGGCTGGCCATCAGATGTTAGGCAGATGCCCTATTTATTCCAAATTAGATACCTGGTGGGGAGGACTCATTATATTATTGAGAGATTCTTGATCACATGTGTATGCAAGTAGTATGGCCGAGTACAGGGTATGTCTCATGAGACATCTATATATGCATGGATCACGAGCAAGGAGGCCCGGTGGGGATCGAGATTGATATATGAGACTATCGTACATGAGATCTCCCAGATGGCATGTGTAGACTGGGATTAATAGGCAGATGTACTTGATGTCGGGGTCACCGATGATTACCATGCACACTATCTTTGACATCCATACCCTAGATTTACTACTCGTGATGAGGCTATTTTGTGTATTAAGGATGCATTAGACTATGATCCTGATGATGATGGTGGTGGTCATGGTCGAGCTACTCGAGGTAGAGATAGGGGAGAGGTTAGGATAGAGGGTGAGATGGAGGGAGAGATGCAGCTCATGGAGGTAGAGGCAGTGGAGATGGAGGAGATGATAGGGGTGGGGGTGGAGGTGGAGGTGGAGAGAGTAGCAAACGATGGGCCTTGGGGAGGACTCTAGTCAGCAGAGATAGCAGAGATTGCGGGTCACTACTCCTTAGAGGGATATAGGTCCATTATTGCATAGAGATGAGCATGCTCATAGGGCTACAAGAGGAGATCAAACATAGTAGAAGTAGCAGGTACCTTGGGATCCTCCTGCGGATGGTGATGGAGATAAATTATCGTAGTGTGAGCAAGAGAGGGTTGCATTGAGAGTAGAGATGGCCACCCTCTGCATGCAGCTATCAGAGTGGGATGCATAGTTGGCTCAGATGAGAGCAGAGAGGGATACCCAAATAGCATAGCTGAGAGCAGAGAGGGATGCATAGCTAGCATAGCTAAGGACACATAGGGATACACAGTTAGCATAGTTGAGGACTAAGTGAGATAGATATGTTCATACAGCCACTCATTAGGGTTAGAGGGCTACATATTATTTCACTTTATATTATGTCATGCTTCCTGCTACTAAGAGAGCTCTCCTGTATTCAGTCATAGTACAACAGTCTGAGGGTGCCATGCTTCCTCCTCCTCCAACTGGAAAAGAAAATGTACCCTCTCCCAATCATCCACGAGAGGATGAGGGGGCTAGTGAGGCATGATATTTTGTACTCTCATTTTGTATCTCTGATATACTTATTCCTCATTGGTGATATCATGTATATTGTACCATTTTTTATCAATGTACTTTCTTATGTCCTCTAGACTATTTATTGTTTCATGACACATTGTTCCATATGATACTGATACTCTGACACTTGTTTCTTTCATTGCTCTGATATACTGATGCTTAGATATGGATATGGACATTTTTGATATTTTTTTTCTGATGATATATTGATGCTTCTACAGATTTTGTCATGGATGTTTCATCTGATATTGTGTCATATGATGTTTTTTATTTCTGCACATGTGGGAAATATGAAATTTGTCTTATGCCTTGGATATTGATGTGATGGTCATAATTGGTCATTATTAGATTAGGTGATGATAAAAATGACATCATGATATATTTCACTGATATATGCTCATGTTTTTGTTATTTCACAACTTTTATGAATGTATGGATGCAAACTTTATTTCGTGTATGGATATGGATGTATGAGATGTATTGCGATGCGATGTATGGACATCTCATTTTTTATTTATGTATGGATGATTATGGATGCATTATGCAAATGGTTCTTTGATGTGAAATGGATTATGAATGCAAATGAATATTAGTGATTTATACTCAGTCATTTCAATTTCAATTATTTATGATTTCATGATGTATCTGATCAAACATGGAAAATGATTAATGCTTTCAGAACTTTCAGCTCACTTCAAATGTTTTTAGTTTGTATTTCAGCCTATATCAATGTTTTAGATAGTTGAATCCACACATTCATGCTTATGCAACTTAAAATGAATGCAAACTATATTAAAAATGAATGCTTTTTAAAAATGAATTTCAATGCAACTAAAGACATGAAATGCATCTAAATGAACCTAATGCAAATTAATATGATATGCAACTAAAATGAACCCTAATGTAATTAAATGAAATGCACCTAGACTAAGACACCTAGGACAGTCATTGTTTATTCAAAGTGGGTTGTTTTTCATCATAGAGCACTTGTAATGGGACCTCATAAGGATAGTACAATTTTCACTGATAGATTTAGCAATCCTAAAAATTTGAATACTTCCTTTTTATTTGTCATGTTGAAAGGTAACCTAAACACTAAAGCACATAGCTAGAATGTTTTATCAGTTACTTCCTATTTGATATAAATCATTTCTTTTCTGGTGCATAATGTGTAAATGTATACCTAAAATGACCTTTCATTTCATATTCATATCCTAGGGTATAATATTATTTACCATGTACCTTACTAGGAAGTAGTTTATCATTGTTAGTTTTAAACAGGCAAGGAAATAGATCCAACCTCACTAAAGTTTTCATAGGAAATAGGTCGGGTATACATGGTGTTCCAATCATGATAGAGGCACTTATAGTAGACACCCATTACCCATAATCAACCTAGATCATTGGATTTATTACAACAAACAGAAGACAAAGAAAATATTATGCCCCCGGTCCTTGTTCCTCTTAGTCCATAGACATCATCAAGTTACTCAAGGAAACATAACAATAAAAAATTGATAATAAAAAATAGTTTGTTATCCTTTTAACATGATCATTGTATTTTCTTAAAAGAAACAGACAATTGTGATTATAGTGTTTAAAAACACCCTTGATTAATCTTGCAAACACATGCATAAGAATTATTATCCATCATCAATGCTTTCCTCCTTTGATCCATAAGTGTTTCACCTATTTTAGTGTTTAGAAACACTCTTTTCATCATGACATTGTGTTGAGAAACACATTTTGGTCCAGTGGTTGGCATTTAAAAATACCGTTGTTCATAGTTTATTGTCAATTGCGGACTCAACATCCTGTCAACAAATGTGATCTTGATCAATGCCCCCTAGGGAAAATCTTTTACCTAGGAACCTAATGTGGACAGATTCTAGTCTTAGGAAGGCATAATTTTATGACAGTTCATTCAGGATTGGCACGTCACGACAGTGACTGGAAGATATATAAAACCTAATATTTACATAGGCCAAATGTGCAAGCATTGTCTTGATAGATGAAGCATTGATTACAAGTAGTGCATGTTTACCAGGTTTTCACCACTTAGCCAAAATTTTTCCTTTTTTTGCTATCATGGTGCCTATTTACCAGGTTTTCACCAAGACACTTTTTCTCTTTTCCAATTTTTTTGTTCTTTTTTATTTTTTATTATTTTTTTCGACCCATCAAGGTGCCTATTTGCTAGGTTTTCACCAAGATGGTCATTTTTTCCCTTATTTTTAATTTTTTTAGGATCCATATTTGTTGTTTTTGGACTTTTTTTAGGACTCTTTTCACTGTATAGGAGCTTTCTCAAGAATTTTAGCCATAAAACCTTTTCAGATGTAGAGTATTTATTGGATCTAGTAAAGTATCTCCTTTAGGTGTAGCCAACTAATAGGCTCCTTGATGCAGTCAATGATGGGGGATCCAATGAAGGATAGTCCAAACCTTGCAGCCAATAGAATTACACAGTGGATTACTCAACAATGCAACACAAAGTAACTATTTAACACTAATTTTCATTAACATACCAGGCTATAAGGCCTTCCAAGTTAGGGCCAATTACAATCAGAAAACAATTCTGTAAGATCTGACAAGATCCAATATAGGCTCAGCTAGTTCAGCTCTAAAGATAATCAAAAGTTGATGGAAACCCTAAGGCAGATCTAAACTTGAGCTCGCAAGCCTCCAAGCAATCTCCTTGTTTCCAAGTATGAAAACCCCTAGCTCTACTACAAATAACTATCAGATTGCAATCTGATCTGCAAGAACATCAAGGACTTTTCCACAACTTCGCTCTTAAGCTTCACATCTGACATTTAGATCTTCTCTTTTGTCTAAGTCCAGATCTCCCCAACTCCCCTTAAAACATCTACCCAAGCCCTCCTTAAATACTAATCATCAGCCATAAGTTGGCAAGATGAAACCCTTAAATCACCAAAATATATAATTAAATGCCATATAGGTCAGCTTACAAATGTATACAAACATTTAATTCAGCATGTTGACCCCATAACAATGGCTACCAACAATAAATCCATCAAAACGGCTCAACAAATCACATAGAACTCCAATCGGTAAGTCAGAACTATCGAGCAACAATAAAATCACTGAGCACCAGTGTCGATTGAGCACCACAGGCATGACCAAGTAACAATTTCACCGAGTGCCAAAGACTACCAAGTTCCCTTAGTGACCAAGCTTCCTTCAAAGACTGAGACTGTCGGTCAAGGCTACAATTGAGTAACACCGGCCAAAATACAAACACTCCATGCAGTTTCACCGAGGACACAAGATGCCTTGCCTTAACCTTGGATGCCCCTACATCAAACACCCCAAGTTCCAAAAGATGTTCATATGTGAGAAGAACATCTTTCAGGATTCAGCACATAGATCCCAAACCGATTCTTCACATACAAGTCCTCTACCTTTTCTTCTTGCAAATTCTTCCACTTCAGTTTCCTCTATCTCTTTAAGTCCTTTCTTGACAATGTACAAGTTGGTTCTCCATACTGATGATTCATTTTCTCTGGATCCACAATCTCAACTTAGCTACCAATACTCAAGCTTCTCCTACCAAGTGTTGTATCCATCAAAGGCATCAGTGAAAACTTCTTGTCATCCTTCTCAACAGTAAACACATTTCTTAAATAGTCATAAATAGCTCTACAATTGTATTGCCAAGGTCTACCAAGCAATATATCACAACTATTCATCCTCACAATGTCACAAAGCACAAGATCCTTGTACTAGCCAATCTGAACATCAACAATGCATTATTCTCTAACTTCCAAAGCATGAACATCTTGTAACTAGCCAATCCTATAAGGACAAGGATGCTTCATTCTATTCAAACCAAGTTTCTGAACTAGGTCCTTAGCAACAAGGTTATCAGTACTACCACTATCAATAATAACATCACAAATTTTACCTTCAACCTTGCATCAGATCCTAAACAAGTTACTCCTTTGACAAGGTTCATCCTTTGTACCAAGTAATGTTCGCAGAAGCAGCAAGTTCTCTGATTTAGGTTCATTCTAAATGTTCTCATTCATCACAGTAGTTCATCAGTCAACCTTCTTCTGTGTACACTCAAAAGAATGGTGTCCTTCCTCTCCACAGTTATAGAAAGTACCCTTAAAGATAACTCTACCTGTCTTCTTCTTTGGTTCCACAGGTTTCTGTTCATCTTCTGCATCAGTCGGCTTATCCTTCACTGAGTGATCAATCTTTTCTTTCCCTCAGGAGTTACTAGGTTGTTTCCTCTTCAAATTATCTTCTACCTTTAGAGCATTCTAATAAGAATCTTCAAAAAAATCAATCTTCAGCATACCAAGCTCATCCTAAATATTGAATCTCAAACCATTCACATACTGAGCTACCTTTTCCTTACCAAGCTCTTGGTGTCCAGACTAAATAGTAAGTTTGTAGAACTCCTCAGTATAATCTTCAATAGACAAATCCTTTTGTTTTAGATTATGTAACTTCTTAAATAAGTCAAGCTCATAGTCAGCTAGTATGAACTTAGATTTCAACTTAGTCACCATCAATCTCCACTGATTGATCTTTGTTTCACCTTCATCTTCTCGGTCTCTCTGTAGTTCTTTCGACCGAAGAGCAACATGTCCTTTTAACTTTTTTTGTGCTAATCTCACCCAAAGAGGATCTTCAATTTCTTCTAGCTCAGAGAAATCTTCAAGTTCACCAATCCAATCAATCAGATTGTTGGGCTTCAAAGTACCAAAGAAAGTATAAACTTCCATTCGGTAATTACTAAACCAAGTAGCAGGTCTGGTAACCGATCAATTCTGTCTTCACCAGATCTGTTCCTTGGATTATCACCACTAGATCCAATAGTTTCAAATTCTTTAGTAGCTTCTTCATATCCATCCTCAGTACCAACATTCTGAGGTATACCAAAAAAATTTCTCATGATCTTGGTGACCATATCATTCTTCATCAATTCCATCTTAGATCTAAAATCTAATTTCAGCTTCTCTATGTTTCAGGAGTCAATAGTATCACAAAGATCTGAAATAAATCTAGGGTCCAATCTTCTTAGAGGCATCCTTAAAGATATGCAAATAAACCCTCTACAACAAACCCTCACCGACCACCTTGTGAAAATTTCCAAGTTGCAACTAGTTAGATCTCAACCTACAATCTCACAACAACTAGGGCACAATTTCACAAGTTCAGTGCTTCGGATCTGTAATCCAGATTGCGCACAATCTTTTCACCAATAAGATCAACTTCACAAGATCAGCCTTGCTAGGTCAACCTTCTGCTTCAACAAGATCAACCTTTGCTCTGATACCACCTGATGCAGTCAAGGATGGGGGATCCAATGAAGGATAGTATGAACCTTGCAGCCAAAAAAATTACACAATAGATTACTCAACAATGCAACACAAAGTAACTATTTAACACTTATTTTCATTAACATGCCCGGCTGTAAGGCCTTCTAGGTTAGGGCCAATTACAATCAGAAAACAATTCTGCAAGATCAGACAAGATCCAATATAGACTCAGCTAGTTTAGCTCTGAAGACAATCAGAAGCTAATGGAAACCCTAAGGTAGATCTAAACTTGAGCTCGCAAGCCTCCAAGAAATCTCCTTGTTTCCAAGTATGTAAACCCCTAGCTCTACTACAAATAACTATCAGATTGCAATTTGATCTGCAAGAACATCAAGGACTTTTCCACAACTTCACTCTTAAGCTTTGCATTTGACATTTAGATCTACTCTGTTGTCTAAGTTCAGATCTCCCCAACTCCCCTTAAAACATCTACCCAAGCCCTCCTTAAATACTAATCATCAACCACAAGTTAGCAAGATGAAACCCTTAACTCCTCAAAATAAATAATTAAATGCCATACAAGTTGACTTACAAATGTATACAAACATTTAATTCAGCATGTCGACCCCATAACAATGGCTACCAACAATAAATTCATCGAGATGGCTCAACAAATCACACAGAACTCCAGTCAGTAAGTCAGAACTACTGAGTGATAGTAAAATCACTGAGCAAGCCAGGCATCGCCAAGCACTAGTGTCAATCAAGCACCGCAGGCATGACCGAGTAACAATTTCACCAAGCGCCAGAGACTGCCAAGCTCCCTTAGTGACCGAGCTTCCTTCAATGACTGAGACCATCAGTCAAGGCTGCAACCAAGTAACACTGGCCAAAATACAAACACTCCATGTAGTTTCACCAAGGACATAGGATGCCCTACCTTAACCTTGGATGCCCCTGCATCACTCCTGATCCAAATGTTGTTGTAATGACAAAGGGACCCAGCTAATTGGGTTCAAATTTTCCCTTTTGTTCTCAATTCTATTGATTCTTAAGATTTTCTCTTACAACTAGATCTCCTATCTAGAAACCTCTTGGTTTTACTTTCTTGTTGTATCCTCTTGACATTCTCTTTTGATAAGCTTTAAGATGATCAAACACCTATTTTCTACGCTCATCTAGCAATTCAAGCTCTTGTAGTCTAGAGATTCTATAGTCCTCATTAGTGACTAGATATTTCAATGATACCCTCAGTGATGGAATCTCTACCTCAACTGGTAATACTGCCTCTGATCCATAAACTAGTGCAAATGGAGTTGCACCAATTGGTGTTCTGATACTAGTCCTGTAGGCCCATAATGCTAGATTGATTTGTAAATGCCAGTCTCTCCCTAATTTGTTCATTGTCCTATGCAAGATTTTCAAAATAGTTTTATTTGATGCTTCAACCTGTCTATTACCTTAAGGGTAATAGATCAAAGAACAGTGCTGGGTGATTTTGAATTGATGACACAGCTTGTCTATGTCTTTGTTTTTTAATTGACCCCCATTATCAGTCACAATTGATGAGGGTATGCCATAACGGCAAATGATATAATTCAAGATAAACATGGAAACTTGTTTTCTAGTTGCATTAGACAATGGGACAACCTCCACCTATTTTGTAAAATACTCAGTTGTAGTGATGATGTATTTGTGTCTGTTTGATGAATTAGGGTAAATCTAACTAACCAAATCAAAGGCCCATTGCTGAAATGGTGAGTTTGTTATGAAAGGAATTAGCTCTCTTGCTAGAGCATGTATTAGATTACCATGGATTTGGCAAATTTTGCATGTTTTTGAAAAATGGATAGCATCCTTTTCCATTGTGGGCCAATAGTATCCAACTCTTAGAAGTTTCTTAGCTAATGAAAAACCATTTGAGTGTGATCTACACACACCTTCATAAACTTCTTTTACTGCATGATTAGACTCTTCATGTTCTAAATACCTAAGAAGCGTACCATCTAGACTACATCTAAACAATTCATTAGCGATGATTATATAACGCGATGCTGCTCTTATGAGGGATATCTTTTCATTTTGGGAATAACCTTCAGGGATTGTTTGGTCCTTTAGGTAAGAGTAGATGTGGGCATATCTGGTTAATACTTTGGTTTCAAGGGTGCAAAAAATTTGGGATTCAGGTGAGTTATATGCGGGAAATGGGAGTTCTTCCACCAGGTAGTCATAACAAAATTGATGCTCTTCCAATTATAATATGGATGCTAAAGTAGCCATCGCATCAGCTGCTCTATTTTATGATCTTGGAATTTGTTGAAATGTGATGAAGACAATATATTTCTTCAAGTCATCCACCATTCTTTTATAAGGCATGATCTTGTCAACTTTAGTCTGATAGTCATCTTTAGCGATGATTATATAACATGATGCTGCTCTTATGAGGGATATCTTTTCATTTTGGGAATAACCTTCAGGGATTGTTTGGTCCTTTAGGTAAGAGTAGATGTGGGCATATCTGGATAATACTTGGGTTTCAAGGGTACAAAAAATTTGGGATTCAAGTGAGTCATATGCGGGAAATGGGAGTTCTTCCACCAGGAAGTCATAACAAAATTGATGCTCCTCCAATTGTAATATGGATTCTAAAGTAGCCATCGCATCAGCTACTCCATTTTATGATCTTGGAATTTGTTGAAATGTGATGAAGACAAAATATTTCTTCAAGTCATCCACCATTCTTTTATAAGGCATGATCTTGTCATCTTCAGTCTGATAGTCACCATTCACCTGATTGATAATAAGTTGTGAATCCCCATAGATGTGCAACTCAATGATTTTCCATTATATTGCTAGCTTGAGTCCATTCACAAGAGCTTCATACTCTGATATGTTGTTGGTACATGGAAAGATCATCATGTAAGATTTTGGAATCTTGTATCCTTGTGGTGTAATGAATAAGCACCCAGCTCTTGATCCTTATTATGTGAAGGAGCCATCAAAATACATTTTCCATGGATGTTTTGTTAAATGTATGATAGATTCATCTGGAAACTCCACATCTAATGGCTTGTCATTTGTTAATGGTGTCTCTGCAAATTGATCAGCAATCACTTTTCCTTTAATGGCTTTTCTATCAACATATTCAATGTCAAATTCACTTAGAATTAGGACCCACTTTGCTAGTCTTCTTGTCAGCATTGATTTATTTAACATATATTTCAATGGATCAATTTTAGCCATTAGCTTCACCTTGTGTGCCAACATGTAATGTCTCAGCTTTTGGGATGCAAACACCACTGCTAAGCATGCTTTCTCAATCATTGAATAGTTTAACTCATATGTGACCAAAGTTCTACTGATATAGTATATAGCTCTTTCTTTCTTGGTCTCATCCTCTTATGCAAGAAATACTCCTAATGATGTATCCATAGCTGATATGTAGAGAAATAGAGGTTTTCCATAAATTGGTTCCATTAGGATTGGAGGATTCATCAAATATTTCTTGACCTGGGCAAAATTTTCTTCACATTGCTCATCCCAAGTGAATGTAGTTCCTTTCTACATCAACTTTGTGAAAGGTTGTGCTTTATCCGCCAATTGAGATATGAATCTTCTTATAGATTGTAGCTTGCCTTATAGGGTCCTCATTTGACTAATGTTTCTAGGTGGTTTCATTTCAAGAATAGCTTTGACCTTCATTGGATCACCTCAATTCCTTTTGTTGAGACTATGAATCCTAATAGTTTTCTAGATGATATGCCAAATGCGCACTTCTTAGGATTAAGTCTTAATTGAAATTGTTCCATCATGTCAAAGATTTTCCTTAGATATTCTATATGTGTAGTCCTTATCTTTGACTTAGCCAATGTTGCATCTACATAGTCCTCCATGTTCTTATGCATCATGTCATGGAATATAGTGGTCATTTCTCTTTGATAAGTTGCACCTACATTCTTAAGACTGAATGGCATCACATTCCAACAGTAAGTTCTCCATGCGCATGTGAATGCGGTCTTTTCTTGATCTTCAAAAGAAATTTTGATTTGATTTTATCTAGAGAATCCATACATTAAGGAGTACATCCCATAGCCTGCTATTAAATCCACAATCATATCTATGTTGGGAAGTGGAAAATCATCTTTTAGACAAGCCTTGTTTATATCTCTAAAGTCTGTGCAAACTCTGACGGATTTATCCACCTTAGAAACAAGAACTATGTTTGAGATCCATTCCACATAATCAATAGCTCTGATGAATCTAGCTTTCAATAGTTTTTCCAATTCTTCTTTTACTAGTAATGTGACATGTGGATTCATCTTTCTGAGTTTTTTCTTTACTGGTTTTATGTCAAGTGAAATGGACAAGTGATGCATAATCAAATCTATGTCCAACTCAGGCATATCCAAATAAGACCAAGCAAAGTTGATCTTCTTTTCTTTGAAGAAATTAGTGAATTGGATCTTTTCATCTTCTGTCAATGACTAAGCAATATGAACTAGTTGAGGAGCTTCTATTATTCCCAAATTAATGGGTTATGTAGGTTCAATCAAAACTGATGATCTTTCCTTGAACTGATCTGGGAGGATATCAAGAATCCCATCCTTTGGCACCTCTAGGAGGTTTTCACCATCAAATGCATATTTTTCTTTTTCTCTTTTAGGATCTGACATTGCCACTAGGTGGTTTTCACCATCAGATCTCTTGTTCTTTTTGTTTTTCATTTTGAGACTGAGAAACTTGATATCCTCCTCAGTCATAGTTTCTCTCTTTACGCCAGTGGAAGAAAGGAAGGGTTCACAAGCATTTAGATAACAAGCTATGGAATAGTCATTATCAAAAGATAATAGGCTTGTGTTGTTAGGATCATCCTAGTCTATCAATTCAAGGTATTTTAAGGACAATGATTCAGTAGGTTCAAGAAACAGAACCATGTTATTATCAATGTTATTAACTTGCAAGATGTCTTCTATTAATTTTTCTTCTAAATAGATGTTAGGATTATTAGACTCATGTTCATTATTATTAGAGTTCATGTTAATGTTATGCAAATCTAACTCTAGTGATCTAACATTAGAACTCTCTCCTTCTTCAATCAAGACTCTAGGATCAAATTTGTGTATCACATCAATTTCTATGTCCATGGTAGCATCAGAAAGGACATCCCATTCATACTCATGTGAGTCTACTTGACTATAATCTGAAACCCCCAAGAAGTGGGCAATAGTCATGGGTACTTCATCTTCTTCATTAGCATGATTATCTTCTTCTTGTAATGGTTCTTATGGATTTGTCATTTATGGTTCCTCATCAAAGTGAGGTGTATCAAAGATGGGAAGCCCATGTTCTTGTTCCTCCTCAATTTCTTATGCTTGTTCTCTTTCTGGTTCTTGTCCAAGATTGGTACCAATTTCTGAAAATGGGTCTCCTTGTAAGAGCAGCAACCTTTCATAGGAAATGGGTTGTCCTTCTACCTCTTCTTCGTCATCTAAGTCTCCTGATCTATCAAATACAGGACCCCTTTCTGCTATAGGATGAAATCTTGCTTCCCTAAAGCCTAATCTAGTCTTGTCTTTAGGATTTATGAAATCCACATGTAGAGGTTCCACAAGTCCTTGTTTGTTTTGTCCCAAGGGTCCTTTTCCTTTGTATCCCATTTGTTTCATGATTTCATATCCCTTTCCATATTTTTCTAGAGCTATCTCAACATGTTTGACATTGCCATCTTCTTCAAGTTCTTTGTAAAGCCATTGTAAGACAACCTTTTCTTCATTTTCTTCTTCAAGGGATAATTTTTCTTTGACCATTTCGGTTCCCTCATGTATAGTTAGAGCACTACCATTGGATGGTGTAAATGTTGATTAAGGTTTTCCTTGTGTCCTAGGAGATATGTGAAGATCCGTCAAAGATATGGTGGGATCTATCTTGTATTCACCCATGCTTGTCTCTTGGATGTTGATCTTTTTAGCAAAGCTTTTTAAGACCATTTCTTTGGATGTCTCTGCTTTATTAGAGCTTTCTTTGTTGTGAGGAACCATGCTTTATGTTTGTTTGAGATTATTGCAAGTGTATGTTGTATCTACTAGGATAGTAACCTCCACTCCATTATGAGGAAATTTCAAGCATTGATGGTAAGTAGAAGGCACGGCTTGCATTGAGTGTATCCATGGTCTTCCAAGAAGAATATTGTTTGCAAGTGGTAGATCAAGAACCTAACATAGGACATCTTGTTCCATTGGTCCCAATTTGATGGGTAAGACAACCAATCCTTTAGAGGATCTCTCTTCTTCATCATAAGCCTTGATTGTTATCTTCCTTCTAGGATCAATTGCATGTTCTGAGAACCCAATTGTTTTATCAAGTTATATGTGCAGATGTTAAAACTAGTGCCTCCATCTATCAAGACACGTTTGACTTAGTCTTTATGAATAAGGAATTCTAAATGTAGAGATTGGTTATGTGGTTGGTTCAAAGATTTATCATCCTCTTCAAAAAAAGATAGGTAATGTGGGGAATTCAAGTGACCAACCATAGCTTTGAATATATCCACATCTAGATCTTTTGGTACATTAGTGCTAAGTAGGGCTTGATCAAGAACTTCCCTATGACTAGGAGATATCTTAAACAACTCTAGAATGGACATTTGAGCAGGTGTTCTTTGCAACTGATCCACAAGGTTAAACTTTGGAGGTAATGCTGCTTGTTTGGACTTTGTTGTTGTTGTTGTAACTGGTGTGTTAGATGCTGAGACTCCTTTAAGAGTAAGCTTAGCTTGACTTTGTGTTACAAAATTTGAAGACTCAGTTTTGTTTTTGACTCATTTGAGAGTGATCATATTGATGGAGTGTTCGCATGGTTCCACCATATGGATTACATTATCATCATCAATGTATGTATAGTTAATTTTGTTTCTCTTAGAAGACTCTCTCTTTCCATAGCTTGGTAAGGGAGTTTGAAATGCCTTATGGTCATTGTTTGTGTGATGTCCATCCACCTTGACTTTGCCTTCTTCAATTAGGTCCTAAATAACATATATCAACTTCATATAGTTGTTGGTTTTGTGTCCTTTATTGTGATGGAAATCACAATAATCATTATCCTTCCACCACTTGGGTTTTACCTTTGGTTCCCAAGGTTTAGAATGAGGAATTGTTATGATTTTTTTATCCACAAGTGATTTTAAAACCACTTCCAAGGTGTCTCCCAATGGTGTGAATGTTCTCTTAGGCCTTGCTGCCCAAGGCTCAGTTAGAATGGGAGGTTTATTGAAATTTTTGTTAACCATTGGTGTCACGGTGGTATTTAGATTCTTGTTTGCTTGGAGACTTGTGAGATTGAAGACATTTGATTTAGGGTTTGGACTAGGAGCATCAACAAATCCATCATTAACCACATGTTTGTTCTTGTTTCCATATTTGTACTTATCCTTGGTGGGGTAGTACTTGTCTTTATTTTCCTTGTTGATGGTAATGTCACCTTTCTTGATCAAGACTTCCTCAATTTTGATAGCAGTATCTATCATTTTGTCAAAACTTGGTGGTCCTTGCAATTGTATTAGAAAATTCATTTCAAGAACCAAGTTATTAATGAAGATTTCCATCTTTTCATTCGTAGGTATTTGCCTAGCATATTGTGCAAATATTTTTCTCCATCATTGTAGGATATTCAAGAATGATTCTCCCATTTTCTGCTTGGTGTTGGATAGATCTAACATTGTGACTGTGTTTTGGATGTTGTAGGAGTATTGTTGTATGAATTTTTGCACTTGTTCATTAGATTTCTTGATTCCTATGGGTAATTTGGAGAACCAATCCATAGCTTGTCCACCTAAGCTGTGTGGAAATAATCTCATAAGATATGTTTTCTCATGCATGAACTCCATACTAGTTGTACAAAATTCCCTCACATGATCTTGAGGGTCTAAATTTCCAAGGTATTTTTCATATTTTGGGATTGTGATATTCTTAGGAAATGGAATCATCTTTAGTCCCTTGTCAAAAGGGAAAGGACATATGTGCTCTAGAGAGTATTGTTTTGCTAGTAGGTCTCTTTCTTTCTTGAGTTCTTTGATCTCATTTTGCATGGCAAGCAATTGTCTTGTCAAAATAGGTATGGGACTGAGATCTTCCTTTTGTTTAAGTTGATTCACATCGTAGTCTTTTGGTAGTTTCACTCCTTGAGAGGCAAGTTCTAGGAAGTATTTCTCTTTGTTTTCTTCCAAGGTTCTTTCAAGGATCTTTTGGAATCATTTGTTGTTTATATCTCTTTGGTATTGTTGTTCAATAGGGTCTTCATCATCATCATAATCATAAGGTACTTCTTATTCTTGAGCTTCTTCTTGATTGTCTTGGTAATCTTGTTCATCTTGTCTACCTAGTCTTTAATCCCAATGGAATTCTTCTTGGTTGTTCAGGTTTGTAGCTTCGGGTGTTGTTGTATATGTGGTGCTTGGTGTTGTTCCAAATAAGGGATTAAGTCTTGAAGTCTCTCATGTTTCAAGTGTGAGAAAAGGTACTTCATTTGCAAATGGGTTTGTTTCGAAATGGTAGGATCTGTGTCTCATGTTAACCATGAAAACATGATTGAGGGATCAATAAGAGTCTTGTGTTCAAGTGGGTTTGAATGTTTGCAATGTTTGATTTGTGAATCCAAGGATGCAAGAGTGGGTTTGAAATTGTTTTATGGATCCAACGTCAAAGGGTGTCAAAGTGCCATGTTTATGAGTTGAGAACCAAAAGGTAAGTGGGTCTGATAATGTGAAATTTTTAGTGTCAAAGGGTGTCAAAGTGCCCTATTTATGAGCTGAGAAATTAATTGTAGCTGATAGGATAAACTGACTCCACAATTGGACAATGTAGATTTGGACCATGCAAGGTGACAAGACTTTCAGAAATGACTCTCTCAAGTTATCAAATGGATGCATTTTGACAACAAAACTTTACTAATGGGCCAAATGGGTATCTGAAAATGTAAAAAATTTGTTTCTGGAAGGTACAGAAATTCTCTTTGTCCCAGATGTGATCCTTTACAGGGGACTGGTAGACTATTTGGAACCATGGATGTGACTTGGGAAATACAAGATGTGACTTAGGAAATACAGTGGTCACCACATGCGATCCAGGAAATGGTGTAACTACTAGATGCGATCCAAGTTTGAACATATGCGATCTAGAATATGAGATGCAACTCAGGAAATTGGGATGCGATCTTATGATGTCAGGAAATTGTTTGTTTCAGTGAATCTTGGAAAATGGGTCATATCTGTCAGATTCTAGTGACTGTCAGGTGTTTTTAAGTGCTTGTAAATGTTTTATGTTTGTTCATTTGGGGGTGATTATCTGAATTTGTATTTAGGACACACCAAGCAATCATTTTAATCAAACACACGTAACCTACCTCATACTAGGTAGAGATTGAAACCACTTGTTCACTAACTTAGGAACACATCCAAAGACTCAGAATATTACAGTCCAATAACACGCAATGGATATTGGAGGCCATATTAGTCGAGTGTTAATGTTGATGGGGGATCGATATGGTGAATGTCTTGGGGCAATTACTATTTGCCTCACACAAGTGATAACAACATTTCAGGGGTGATCTGGGTAGCATCTAACATAAAGCTTTCAATGAAGGCATCCATTCACAACCATCTCCCATAGTCTCGCAAGTAGGATTTAGACCATAAGCCCTATAGGAACTTGAAAGTGTGTAGTCTTGCAAGCAAGATTCAAGCGGCTCCGCTCTACACAAAATCCAAGTCTGTCATTGGGATTGATCACCAATCTCCCAAGACAAGATAGATCATGTCTTCCAAGGCTTTAGCCTCAAGGAAGCATCAAATTTTATAGTGGGGTGGAAGAGTTGGTGTAATACTTGTCCCCACTTGGGTCGTTCCTGGGAGATTTTTTCCTCAACCGGCAGGCCCTCTAAAGGTTTACAATAAAGCAAATAGATAGATGATAATGAGCTCTGGATTTCTAGCTCTCCATAAAGGAGAAGAGCATAATCTCCTAACTCGCATCAAAGATCCCAAACACATGATGAAAATTAATATCTAATTACTCCAATTTGATTCCAAATCATAAGCTAATGTTTGAGTTTATGATTCTCCCTCAAGGGGAAAAGAGCATAGTCCTCTAATCAATTTGCAACTTGACCTCAAATTGTGTTAATGTTCCTACAAAAACCAAGCATGAAGTTTTTAATTTCTCTTTGGAGGCAACCTGCAAGACAAGCACTAGTAGTCCTTGTTTGATTTTGTCTTGGACAAAGGACCTACAAACCACCGTTAAGCTTTTCAAGATCAAACAAAAACATAAGACTCGCCCATTAGCTTGTTAGAAACTCAAATTCATGAACTCTCAAAAGATAATGTGTTAAAGGGATTTGAATATGCAATTGTAAGATCTGGATTTCTGATTCTCCTTGAAGGAGAAGAGCATAATCTCCTAACTCAAATTGTAAATCCAAAACATATGCAAGTGTTATCATTCATTTCCCAATTTAACCTCAAAGTGTAAGTCAATTTTTGAGTTTCTGATTTTCCCTCAAGGGGAAAAGAGCATATTCCTCTAATTGATTTACAAAGTGAAATTAAATTGCATTTAAGTGCTCAAAAACAAAAGCATTAAGTCTATTGTATCCTTTTGAAGCAAATCATAAGCAATTGTTAGTAGTTTTATTATTTGGGTCTCTGTCTTTCATCCTGCAAACCATAGTTAAGCTATCAAAAACTAGAGAAATCAACAAGCCAAATTGTCAGGGGTCAGAAAACTCAAGAATGCAATGAAAACTCCCATATGTGATCCTAAAATTCCCCAAATGTGATCCTATTTCCCAAAAATGACCCCATTATCTAGATGTGATCCAAATCACAAGATGCGATCCTGAATTTTACTAGAAAGGATTCTTCTTCTAGATGCGATCTGGGAATCCCGGATGTGATCTAGGAAATCCAGGATGTAACTGTTCTTCTCAAATGTGATCTTCTAGAAAAAATGACATAGCGAAAATGTATCGTGTTAAAATGGAAGCACTTCCATGTTAAGAGTGTTTAGCCCTCTAAGTAAGTGGTTTGGGATCATCTTGAATGCCTTGAGTTGATCTTTTCTTTGATTTGGCTTTCTCCCCACTTTTCACTTCTCCTCTGCACTTGATTTCTTCATTCTAAGTGAAATTAGGGTTAGGATCCTGAGGATTCTCCTTAATTTCTCTCTTCCATGGCTCTATTTTCTAGGTAGGATTTAGAAATAGGTCCTCCTGGACTTCATCATGTTCATCATAGGATTTTATGATTATCCCTGGCATTCTGTCCCTGTTTGATATCATTTCTAAGTTTCTGGGCATCCCCGGGACCTCCTGACCTGGTTCTGACTGAATCTGGGCCCAGGGTCAAATTTGAGGTTGATCCTGACTAGGTCAGGATCGAGCTCAAACCTGACTAGGTCAAGATCGAGGTCAAACCTAACTAGGTCAAGTCCAATCTCGATTTTGCCCCCCCTCATTAAAAATTCCAGAATCCTTGATTTTCGAGAATCGGGCTTTTAAGATATTTATTTTCCCACCTCTAGGTTGGCCATTTCGGGTTTCGGGATGGTAAATCCTCTAATTGCATTTAATGTAGGTATATTTTCTAAATGTTAGGACCTAATTGGGATTTAATTCTCCAAGGTGGCCCCTCTAAAGGATTGTGCCCTAGTTCACTATAAAAGGAGGCCTTCCTCTCTCATTTTCTCATCCACAATCAAGCAATTGACATCTCATCCTCAAGAAATTGCTCTCAAGCTCTCAAGGTGATCAAGAAAGCATCCATTCAAGCATTTAAGTTCTTTTTTTCATCTAAGTTCTCCATTGAAGATCAAGGATTCAAGCATTCAATCCATTGAAGGGATTTGGTTCAAGCATTCAAGATTCATTATTCAAACCCTAGATCTTGAAGGATCTTCCTTCAAGATCCTTTGTTCATCTTCAAAATCCATTTCATTCTCCCTTCAAGGTGTATTCCAAGCATACAATCATGGAGGTTTGATTTACATTTATTGTTCTGTTCAAGCTTTCATATCAATATACTTGTTTACATTCAAAATACAATTACATATCTATTGAATTGCATAGCTTCATTGTTAGATCCTTTTCTACTACTTGCTAGCATTCCTATTTTAATTTCAATATTAAGGTTGATTCCAAACTAGGGTTTGACCAAGGCAAACCCTTCAAACAACAACAAAAACCCTCCTTTTCTTGTAGGTATAGGTGCAGGATTTCGGATCTGAGAGGGAATTTGGATACCCTTTTCGAAAAACTTCCGAGATTTGTGAACAGAATCAGAATTAGACTTCAAATAAAGAATGTAGTATTTGACCTTTTATGAGGGTCAAACCCGACTTGAGCTCATCTTGGAGAAAGATTTATGGGTTTTCTCTGTCTTGGCATTTCCAATCCAGAACAGGTTGTAGAATTGCCTGAAAGTACACACAGACATCAGAATTTGACATTTTTTAGATTTGCCCTAATTTGAGGTTAGTATTTATATTTCAATTAATAAAGACTTCAATTCAACCATAGGGAAACATAGGGTTATTCTCTCTCTTTTCTATATTCTCCTTAGACTGATTTGATTGTGTATTAACCTTTTTGGTTGATCAAATTGGATTTCTCCTTCGGGAATTTAAATTTAGGAGTGAACCTCATATTTCCCCCATACAATATACACACACATTTGAATAGAGGTGAATCCATTTTACCCCTATTTAGAAAATTAATAAATTAGCTTGAAAAATAGGAAATCAAGGGCTCTGCCCCATGCTGGGTGCTAGAAATGTGTGTGTGAGTTGTGGACCTGCAACACAACACTTCAATAGGACATTGCATCATTTGTTATAGGAATTAAGCATGCAAATTAAGAAAATCAACAAATGAAATCATCCTATTTCTCTCTAGTTAGCACAAGTATGAAAAGGGTGTTAGTAGCTCTCATATTTTAACCCTAAATAATGACAATGTGATACTAAAATGAGATATTCAAATGCAACATGTAAGAATTAAGCTAGATCTAAGAAAATATCTCATAATTAAGCATGAAAACATGAATTCTTTACCAAATAACCCAATTGAGATATTTCCTAATTATATAAAGCATGTGAAGTGAAGCATGAAAGCATGAAGATCACTATTAAAATCAAATTATTAAGCATTAGGAATGAGAAACATTAGCAAGAGAGTTCAAAATCCAAAGATTAAGAAGCCTCCAATCCAAAATATCAATAAGCTAGAGAGAAAGAAGCTTTTGAAAATTCTCTTTTTATAGATTGTAGGAGGAATTGAACGGTTGAGATGCATCTGTGAGGAGTGGTTGAGATGCATCTTGGCTTGATCCTTGATCCATGTGAGATCCTCTTAATGATTGAAATGTGTTTGTTGTGTTTGTTGAATTAAGACGGATTTATCCTTTTCTTTTAATTAATTACTCCAGCCATGAATTTGGTGGGATTGAATTAATTAATTGGGCTTAGAGTTAATAAACTTGATTTAGCTTGATACCTTGATGATAAATGCTTGATTTGAGGATTGAATTGATTTTATTGAATTGTAATATTTATGTCAATAATTAAAGATTGAATTAACATAATTCTGGTATTATTCTAAATTAGGGCCTTAGGTTCTATTAGCTCGATTTTAGGTGATTACACTTGCATGTGTATGGTTGGCATGCATGTTTTATATTTCTATTTGATGTGCCTAATGTGGTTGAGGGACAGAGTCGTAGTTACTTGCTTGCGAGATCCACATGATTGGCTGATCCCCACCATTGTTTGTTATATATTTTTATGTGTATGTACATGCAGGTTTTATATGCAAGTTTGCAAGTACCAGGCATCGACTTCCCTGAATTGTCAGGATGAGTGTGCCCTATCACAATATCTTAAATGGTAAGAGGGGAGATAACACAGGTCCAAATCCTAACCTAAGCCATATTATTTTCCTGAAATAGTGGACAAGATTCTATTATTCCTACCCTTTCTAAACTCATCTAGTTGACGTGAGTTTATATCCATGTTCTTGAGTATGAATGTGGGTCCTCGGGTCTTTTTTATTCTTTTGATTTTTGGTGGTTGGCATGTTTTCTATATTTACACTATTTAATTTGATTCAATAGTGCGATTTTAAATAAATTGAATATTTTCTATTTTTAGCTATGAGAGATTATTTGATTTGGAGATTAATTAATGTGATTGTTAAGTTTAGTTTATTATGTGGTAGAAGTATTTAATTAATAAAGATTAATTAAATATCTTCACCTTAGAATTATTTGATTATAAATTTAACCTTTGTTCAATTGAAATGTATTTATTAATTTGAGAATTAATTGAGCATGTGAAAATTACTTCAGACTAAATGTTTTATTTTTAATTAATTGAATGCATTAAAGTTGCACAATTAGAATTGATTAAATTAAATTAATGGTATTAGTTAAAGTTTGGTAAAGTGTTTTAAAAAAAAGGCAAAGTGAGGGACAGACTTGAGTTCAACTGAAATTGAACTACAAATCAAAGTTTAATTCATGCAAAGCCTTTTGGGGACTTGAGTTCCAAACCCTAGCAGGTGGAATGGGAATTCCTACATGTTGGAGATTTGGCCATAATTTGGGAAAGACAGGTTGAGGAGTTTTGACAGGCAGGTTGAAAGATTTTGGTGGAGAATTTGATTTTGGAAAGCTTCAAGGTTTTGAGATTTTGTCTTCAAATCTGGTCTTCGTCTGAATATGTTCTTCAGTATTTTAGGTAGGGATTGATTTCCTTTATGATTATGTTGTTCTATAATTTTGAAAGAACTGTATTCTTCGCGCCTATTTGTTAATTGCCTGTCTGGATCTCTATACTATTCTATGAATATTTCTCTCTCTTCCTACTCCATGTAATCATTATTTTCATATTCTGGGTGATTGGATTTCATTAAAGTAGAATTTGGTGCATTCCTGGCTGATTTGATATTAATTGATATCTTGAGAAAAATTGGATCAGCTAAAAAAATAAAATAAACCCTAGATCTAGGATTGATGAAATTGGTTAGAAGAAAACTAAATTGCTGTTTGATGTTCTTTTTTTAAAAAAGGCCTATCATGTTGTTTTATATCAGTTTGATGTTACTGAAATTATATATATATATATTGAAAATATATGTATAAATAAATAAATTATCTTTTTGGTTTTAGAAAGAAAAAAATGAGATTTTGATAGTTATTAAATCTTCGTTTTAAAAGAAAATTGGTGTAAGAAGAAAATAGTATATAAATATGAAAATATATATATATATTAATTGTATTTATGGCAATAGACATTTACTTCTTTTTTAAAATTAAACTAAGTTAAAATTAAACTTGTAAAATTTAAATTTAATTTAATAAAATTAAATTTAAAAAAATATTTAAAAAATAACTTAATATATATTAAAAGGAGGTGGGGTTTTAAACCCCCGACCCTCCCCGGCCACACAGCCCAAAGGGCTGCCGTCAGCAGTCCCTGGGGGCTGCCGACAGTAGTCCTTAGGGACTGTTGTAGCAGGTCCTAGGTTTGTCGTAGCAGCAAGGGGTGCGGGGCCCACGGGTCTCCCCCCTAAATTAAATTGCTTTAATTTATTTATATGTATTTTTTATTAATTATTCTTTTTTATTATTTTATTTATATTTTTATATTTAAAATAATAAAAGCTTGCTTATTATTAATGTTTGTTTTAAATAAAGAAGTATTTTTCTTAATGAGGGTATTATGAATAAAGTGGAAATTTCAAAAATGAAATATTAATATATTTATTTATGGGATTGTTTATGTTTAAATTATGATTATGAAAATTATTTATGAAATTACATTGTATTTTAGAGAATGTTTAAATCAACCTATTAGGATTAGAATTTGCTTGTTTAATTAAAATGCTTAGAATTTATTTTATTATATAGTTACTTATTTTATATTAAAAATATAAAATATAGGTACTATAGTGTAGTAATTCTTATGCAGTTAATTATTAATTTAAATTTGCATGGTTTTCTTCTAGACATCAAAGTGATTAGTTTACATGGCGTTCAACTTATCTTGCATGTGGTTCATTGAGGAAATAATTTCATCCTTAGACTTTAGTTGTGAAATCATGTAAATTATTTTTCCAATTGGCTAAATTTATGGGGTTTTCTTCATGATGACTTTATTGTGGATCTGATTGTTTGGTTTAGTTAAGTTTCCTACTTGATGGAGTCATTTTCATTGGAGTCAAAGCAGATGTAATTAGTCTATTTTACTTAAATTATGTTTAGTCTTCTATTACCCTATGTGGCGGATTAAGGGGTTAGACTGTCAACCAGTGGGAATGTAATTCCACAGGTGGGAATTAGATGTTTTATTTATCATGGTTGTTTGCCTTGTATACTCTGTTGTATTTAATTGATTCGACCCAACCTTATGTGAAGTTTTCTCTATGATTCTCTTCTATGATATTTTGTATAATTGAATTTTTCTTCATATTCTATATAGGGGAATATGGTGTTGACTTTTTATGTCCTATCCATGGGATCATGAGTGTTTTTATTGTGGATACTTGGAGAGTGTCTTGTGACGTTATGGTTAGAGACTTGTTGCATGTTCCTATTGTTTTATGGAACAATCCTAAGGGACATTATTATTATCTTGTGATGTTATGTGGCATCTGTTAGGAATAGTCCCAAGAGATAACTGAGAGGGGGGGTGTTAATTAGTTATCTACAAGTTTCAATTCTTTATCCAATTAAATATACTTAAACATAAAGCATAAACACAATGAAAGAACACTTGAACACTGTATGCAAATTAGATGTCTAACAACTAGAAATGATAAATTAACTATTAAAGCCAATGAATCTATCTAATGCAAACACAATGAAAAATGCAAAGTAACTATGAAATGATGAAACTAATTTAATTACCTTCACCTACCATGCAGCTTGTCTCCATTGTCCTCCTAGCTTTGATTTCTTGAAGATGTTGAACTCTCATATTTCCAAAATGAAGCCTTCTCCCAAGATGCTACCAAAGTGTGGAGATTTAATGAAATTGAGTGCACAATAGCTTATGAAAACTAATGGATGAAATGCAAATGAAATGGCGATTGCTATGGAATGCTTGATTGCTTGAATGCTTGGATGCTTGAATGCTTGAATGCTTGTTATCAAAAATACCTATTAGCTCTCAAATGGGAAATGAGGCTCTTTTTATAGAGTTTTAGAGGATCTAGGCCTAGGTGGCACAATCCTACGGTTGAGAATGAAAGGTGGAAGATCCTAGGGCTAGGATTGGCTTGGTTGAAGGAGTTGAGAGAAAAGGGGATGTAGTTGGAATGTGAGAGAAAGAATAGGGATGATATTCCTCTCACATCGACATGGAGGAGAAGAAGGTGGAAGGGAAAGACACATGTCAAGTGTCTCACAAAGACCAAAGAGAGAAAGAGGGAGAGACCTTTTTCCTCCTGAGGACTCTTTGCACAAGTGTCCTATGAGTCACCCTTGACCCTTAGAGGTGGCTTGAGAAGCTCCTTAGGAATAGGGAATGTCCCTTGACTTGGTTGTTGAGAGGACATGTGGTCATGAGACTAAGTCCTATGAGGCCACATAGCCCTTAAGAATAGGACATGTGTGGGTGAGGATAAATATGAATAAATAATTAATAATAATTATTTATTTTATCCAAGGTGATGTGTCAGGTGACTAGGTGGATGAAGTGAATTAGAAGACTTAGTCATATTTAGGTGATTGTGTATTTAATTAAATCACTTTAATAGATTATTTAGAAGACTTAGGATATAGAATTAGACTATAGTAAATTTATTAAATAAATTGAATAATTTATTTAATAAATAGAAGAATAATTATTAATTAAATAATAAATATTTAATTAACTTATCAAGTCAATAGTAATTAAATAATAAATATTTAATTGATTAATGAAGCCATTTTTAGGTGTATACATTTTGCCCCTCTTTGAAATAATGTCTGTATCACATTGTTTCAAAAAAAATTTCAAGCATTCTTGCCCCTACCCAGAACAATGTCTCAAACGACCTATGTGTGCCCCCTCGAGAGATTGATTGACAAAAAAAATAAAATTTGAAGTTTTATTGGATGTTTTTTTTTTTTGTGGGTTTGTACAATCAATCTCACAAAAGAACGGTAGAAAATATGGAGGAAAATGGGGTGGAATGGAAGAAAAATGGGAGATAGGGTCCACAGGCTATAAATAGGGCTAAGGGATCCACAATAGGCTCATTGTGCACACTTGTCACTTGGAGATCAGAGCGCGAGAGAGAGAAGAGCAGAGCCACCAAGATGTCATTCCCCTTGTCAGATCACCGCTTCGAGAGAGTCAAACACTTCTAGCGACCACCCGATTTGGGTGAACCGGTAGGTGACTCGATCCTACTTTGTAATTCCATGATTTGATGTATGTTAATGTAGAATTTTAGCATGTTTAGGGTAGATCAAATGGTAGAATTAGATTAGAAAATTTTTAGTTTTCTAGGCAGAGGATGAATGCGCAGTTTCGATGCATCAATGCGTAGCAACTTGTGACGTTTGCGCAGAAATTCAAATTTTTTGCGCATTCGGTAAGGATAATTGTGCATTCATACTAGGATAATGGTAGTGCTGCACAAGCATGAAATAAAAGTGCACATAGGTACTTGCTACGCATGTGTTATGAGAAGCTGTGCAAATGGTCAATAAAATGGCGCATATGTTTAAAGCTGCACAAATGTCGGTAAATGTTGCGCAAATGTGGAAGAAGACTGTGCATCGATAAAAACCTGCGCAAATGTGAAAGAAAGTTGTGCATGCATGTTTCAATGTGGCGCATATGTGTGAAGTGGTAAAATTTGGTCATAAGGGATAGTCAATTAGGTCAAACTTGATGTCAATAAGCCGATTTGATCTGTCGGCAATTGATTGTGATCGATTTGATAAAGATTGGTAACATTGTAGCATGTTTGCTAGTTAGCCAGTCTGAAATAGACAATTGATAGAATCATCTGTTGAAACATGTGATAAACATATTTGAAATTGATATGATATCATAGATAGATTGATAGACCAGTTTATCGAAATCTGATAGGTTGATTGTTGTTGACTTGAATAGGAGGATATCACAGATGTTCTGATGTCACGGGAGAGATATCCCGTCACACAGAATATGAGACCAGCATTGTCAGAGACAGAGAGACTGTTGATTGGAGCATCGGGACTTTACTATGTGATTTACACACCTAAGATTCAGGTGAATCTAAGCATGATGACCACATTAGCTAAGAGATGGCACTCGAAGATGAGTACTTTCCATCTTCCGACAAGGGAGATGACAGTGACACTAGAGGATGTATATCGCATCCTCCGGCTTCCCATCACAGGAGAGTTAGTGTAGTATGATCGGCACGGCGGAGTCATAGAGTGTAGAGTCATCTTTGGGGATGAGGATATAGATGATGGAGAGATTAGTTGGGAGGATATGGTTGACTTGTATGACCCTCTTCCAGTGGTTCTAGCAGGCGTGATTGGGGGATTCGTATGCCCTTATCGGAGGTCACACAGATTTGCAGTTGGATGGGGCCGCATATTACAGTGGGTGATGGAGGGGACCTGATTTTCTTGGGGGGTGTGTTCATTAGCACACCTATATCATGATTTACATCAGGTGGTGTACCACGGGGGTGCATCTTTATCAGCAGGGGTGACACTGCTCCATGTTTGGGCATGGGAGCATATTGTAGTGACTAGACCATTGGCGATTAGATTTTGGGGTGCAGGGCAGCCCTATATTCATTTGTACTCCTTAGTTTTGTCTCAGGAAAAACTGGGACATTTAGAGTTTTGGTGGTACACGTTTGATACATTGGACACAGTGACATGGAGACCCTACCTAGGGTGTGAGCCGTGGGATGATGAGCGGCAACTGGGATTCTATTTTGAGTCGTGATGGTTGATAGGGCAGATGCCCTTTATTATTGAGAGATAGCTGGTCAGTCGGGTTCTGCGATAGTTTGGCAGGATATAGGGTATGCCCCAGGGAGTGACCGAGTTTGCATGGACACATCAAGAGAGACGGGATTGGGGGCCCATGGCATCATTTGATGTTGCTCGGTAGGAGTTTTTGGATGCACCATTCCAAGCATGGTCTATGAGGTAGACAATTGTCAATCCTAATATGATGGCAGATTTGGAGCAGTTTTTGAGAGATCATCCTGTACCATGCATCACAGATCCAACAGCAAGACCTCCAGAGAGAGATCCCATAGATAGACGTCAGGGGAGGCAGCGAGGATGAGATAGGAGGGGATGAGGGAGAGGAGGAGATGGAGATGGTGGAGATGGAGGTGGCAGAGATGGAGGGAGAGGTGAGAGAGCTAGCCCACGGATGAGGGGAGGTGGAGTGAGACAAAGGGGATAGGGATGGAGACAGCCTTTGGTACAACTAGCTATAGGATCTCCCTTATAGGTACCAATCACTCAAGTACAGATACCAGTTGCTACAGTATAGGGAGTAGCTAAACAAGGATAGGCACAGATGCCACAGGTACAAGTACAAGGACAGGCGGGGCAGGCACAGGATGACGTAGACATTCTATTAGCCTAGGTTGGTATGGTACAGGGTGGTGTACAGGATGCAGCTGACGCTGAGATGCCGAATGTACAGGCACAGGATGAGCAGGTGGACATGGACATCAGGGGACAGGATCCCTATTTACAGAGAGACGTGGCAGAGGAGGAGCCAGATATTGATGCACTGCTAGTCAGACTAGCAGTGACACAGGTATAGGCAGAGCGGGTGCCAGGTCTAGAGAGACAGATTGGGAGGCTAGAGTGCCAGATGGATGTCCTGAGACATGAGCGGGATGCAGCAATTGAGAGACTCAGGGAGTCTGAGATGTTATTAGATGAGTTATAGAGGACAGAGGACCTAGGTCCCCATGGAGATATCATGAGAGCCATGATACATGCCAGGAAGGAGATATCCTACTGGCGAGAGGCATACAGACAGGCAGTCCCGAGAGATCAGTGGATCAGGAGTTATAGGGAGAGCTTAGTGGCGATGAGGACTGTAGTGTGTGACAGAGGAGCACCAGCTGGTGGAGAGGGTGTGTCATCATGCCCTTCAAGAGCACCGACAAGTTCAGGAGGTTAGGGTGGATCCTCAGCATCAGGGAGTGCAGCAACACAGGGCCACATTGCATCTCGTAGACAGTGACAGAAAGAGTCTGGAGGCAGTGGTTCATAGATGTTGAGAGAGCATTGTATACACTATTGTACCATTATGATTCATTGTATCATTATATTTTGACTTGATGGACACTGACTATGGACACATTGTTATTGATTTATATCATTGGACATTCGGATATTTTTGTTGTTTTATGGATTTTATATGATGGATGCTATATGATGGACTCTATATATACAGTGATGCAGTTCTATCATGATTTTCTTTGATGATTTATATACATGTGCATACTGACATATACAGGATGTGATGATTTACTTTTAGATGCATAGAATGTATGTCTTAGAATGCAAAATGATTTATATCCGATTTGATATTTTTGATGCTTAATGGTTAATAATCATATGATGGTGATATAAATGCATGTCTTAAATGAGTTTACTAATGCTATGTGATTATCAATGCAATGTTGTGATGAACAATGTGGATAATGGATAATAAATAAATGATGTAAATGAATGATAATGTATAATAAATGATATAAAATGTGTATAATGTATAATAAATGAATGATATAATGCAAATGATATCTAATGTAATAAATGATAATGTACCTGAGATGATTGAATGTAATAACTGATAACATGATAAAAGAAAATGAGATGAAATGATAGCTATAATAAATGATCAAATTATATATAAATGAACACTCGTAATGAAGATAACATATATCTCTAAATGATTTAAGTGTTAAATGCAAAAAGTCATAATATGTTTGGTTATCCAAATGTCCTCAACTTAAATAAAAATGTATCTGACACCAGAAGAATAGACTAAAGAGAACAGATAACCTAATAAGAAAGGTACCCTATAAATCTCTATAAAAGGAGCACTGATATGTATGTCATGAATTGTTTTAATGAAATGCAATATGAAATGAATGTATCTCCACAACTTTAGGTAACATCTTAGAACTTCATAATAACTGGAACTTGATTTTCATCATTGAGCTCATTATGTTGCAAGAAAATACAAGCATCATGGTATAATTAAACCAGGATGACCTGAGCACTTTTTGCATGGAGTTTAATATTGCAAACTTGACAAGCATCTAGGTATAATTAAACCAAGATGACCTGAGTTTTGTTTGCATAACAGACAAGGAACATTCCCCCCCTCCATCGGGGAACAAATATTTAGAGTCGAGGTATGCAATGGCGTATCACCATAAATAGCATTTGTTCGAACAACATGATTTGTATGTTGTCCATACTATGAAATGGATGAAGGCACTTATACACAGACACCCCAATTACTTGTTCCTTCGATTTCATCAGAAAATACCCCACAAACAACAATCAAAAATATCATGCCCCATCCCGGCTATTCTAATCAATGACATATGAGAGTTTCAAACTCATGTCAAAGATATCCCAGAATAGCATAGGAAACATGATAACAATAAAATCTAGATATGAATGCATAAGCTATAAAAAAATCATTCTAACATGCCTACCATGAATATACATTTATTTTTCCAAAAAAAGATTTATTTAGGATATGTTGATCAATTCAAGTGATGATGTATAGTCAAGATGTATAGATAAGCAGTCACAATTTGAAAGATAGATCATAGATTCTGATTCAGCATGAAGATACCATTGTGAAAGAACATTTGATTGTGTTTGCCTTGCCTGGTGAAAATAACTCCATTATGTCCTCTAAGAGTCACGACTATCATAGATCCACTTCCCAAACTAGGTCGAGGACATGCCCCCAGCTAGGTGATGGACTGACTTATTATGGGTGAAAAAAAGATGCAACAAGACTAGGATGAAGACCATGACAAAAGATCAAGCTATGATGGGATTTTATTACGAATAGATACAATGGATGGTGTATGAACTGGCCATTTTATTATGATATATACATGGTGGGGACAAGGATTGAGTAACTGTTTTATTGTGGATATATACAATGAACGAACACACTAAAAGAATCCTAATAGATAGAGGAGCTAACTTGTCACACATAGCACTTGTTTCCAGGTTTTCACCATATGCTTTTATTGCAGTTTTTCTTTTGATTTTGTGATTTTTTTATATTTTTTATTATTTTATTTACAGAATATATATATACAGACTATATACATGCCCCTTGCATTGGGATTTTAGGGATAGAACTTCTTGAGATGGATACTGTTAAGAGGTTCATCCAAGGGATCCCCTTTAGGTGTAGATAACTGATAAGCTCCAGAACCATAGACTGTTGTAATCACAAAAGGTCCTAACCAATTAGGTTCGAACTTACCCTTCTTTTCACGGTGCTGTTGATTTTTTGGATTTTCTCGAAGGACTAAGTCACCCAACTGAAAGTCTCTGATCTTTACCTTGCTATTGTACTGATGGGACAAACATTGCTGATAAACTTTCAAATGATCATAGGCACGCTGACAGCGTTCATCTAGGAGTTCCAATTTAGTCAAGCGTGCAACTCTATACTCTTCATCGGGAATTAAATCTTTAAGAGTAACATGAAGTGAAGGCAACTCGACCTCAAGGGGCAGGACTGCTTCAAATCCATAGACAAGGGAGTATGGAGTGGCTCCAGTAGGAGTACGGATGGAGGTGCGATAAGCCCATAAGGCTGGATTAAGTTGGAGATGCCAGTCACGGCCAGTGTCATTGACAGTCTTTTGTAGGATTTTAACAATTGTTTTGTTTGACGCCTCAGCTTGGCCATTTCCTTGAGGATAGTAGATGGTGGAATAGTTGTGGGTGATGTGGAATTTGGCGCACAAGTCATCCATGTCTTGGTTTTGAAATTGTTTCCCATGATCAGTGATAAGATACATAGGTATACCATATCAGCAAATGATATAGTTTAAGATAAACATGGAGATTTGTTTCCCTGTGGCGGTAATTAATGGAATAGCCTCAATCCATTTAGTGAAGTATTATGTGGCAGTGAGAATCCATTTGTGGTCGTTCGAAGATGGAGGATTGATAGCACCCACGAGGTCGAGTCCCCACCAACTAAATGGCAAAGTAGTTGTAAAAGGATGTAACTCTTGTGTTGGAGCATGGATAAGGTTTCCATGTATCTGACATTTCTTGCATGCCCTAGCAAAATGAAAGGAGTCTGCTTCCATGGTAGGCCAATAATAACCCATACGCATGAGTTTCTTAGCCAAAGAGGGACCACTTGAATGTGTCCCACAAATACCTTCATGTACATCATGTAAGGAAAGTTGAGCTTCATCCTGTTCAAGACATCGCAGGAGAGTTCCGTCAAAACCTCACCGATAAAGGGTGTTGGATATTAAGATATAGCGGGAGGTTTGGCGGAGAAAAGTTCATTTTTGATTGTGGGATAGGTCGGGAGGTAGAGTGTTATCTTTGAGGTAAGAATAGATCTTTCCATAGGTTGGGGAGTCATGTCCCATCAGATGACATATAATACTCATATCAGGGTCATCATATGCAAGACAAGTCAGGGATTCCACCAAGAACTCAAAATGGGCCTTGGTATCTTCTATATCAAATAAAGAAGCAATCGTTGCCATGGCATCAGTAGCCTTGTTTTCATGCTGAGGAATCTGCTCAAAAGTGATGACAGAGAAATACTTTTTAAAGTCATCAACCATACGTTTATATGGTAATAACTTATCATCTTTGGTCTAGTAATCATCATTAACCTGGTTAATAATCAGCTGAGAATCTCCGTAGACATTTATTTCAGATATGTTCCATTGTAAAGCCATTTTTAACCCAATCAGCAAAGCCTCATATTCTGCTACATTATTGGTGCAAGGAAATAACAACTTGAAAGATTTCAGAATAGTGTATCCTTGTGGCGTGATAAAAAGTATACCAGCTCCTGAACCCTGTTGAGTGTATGAGCCATCAAAGTATAATTTCTATGTTTGTGTAGACAAAGCTAAGATATGAGCATCAAGAAACTCTGTGTGTATAGGGTGGTCATCCGTTAATGGAGCATTAGCCAGTTGATCTATGATCACTTGACCTTTGATAGCCTTCCTATCTACATATTCAATATCAAACTCACTGAGTAGCATGACCCACTTAGCCAACCTGCCTATCAATGCAGTCTTGCTTAATAAATATTTTAAAGGATCAATCTTTGCAATAAGTTGAGTAGAATGTGACAACATGTAATGTCACCACTTCTGTGAAGCAAAGACAACAGCCAAACATGCTCTTTCAATAGGGGAATAGTTTAACTCATATCCCACTAAAGTGTGACTGATGTAGTAGATGGCTTTTTCTTTTCCATCATGATCTTGCTGAGCGAGAAGAGCACCTAATGAGGCTGTCGTGGCTGAAATGTAGAGAAAAAGTGGCTTGCCCGGAATTGGTGACATCAGAGTTGGAGGATTTGCTAGATACTGCTTGATTTTGTTAAAAGCTTCCTCACACTTATCATCCCATTGGAATAAGATATTTTTATGTAGCAAATGTTGAAAGAGATGACTGCGATCTGCTAGTTGAGAAACAAATCTTCAGATGGATTGTAGACGCCCCTGTAAAGATCTTAGCTGACTGATGTTAGTGGGGGAAGCCATCTCCAATATTGCTTTAACCTTTTCTAGATCTACTTCGATTCCTTTAGCTGAGACAATGTACCCTAACAATTTGCCAGATGTGACCCCAAATGCACATTTCTTTGGATTGAGTCGAATCTGATATTTTTCCATCCAGGTGAATATTCTATCTAACACTGTCAAATGACTAGCTCTGTCGTTGGATTTTGCTAAAATGTCGTCAACATAATCTTCCATGATGGTATGCATCATGTCATGAAAGATCGTGGTCATGGCTCTTTGGTAAGTTGCTCCAGCATTTTTGAGGCCAAATGGCATTACATTCCAGCAGTATGTACCCCATGGACAAGTAAAAGTAGTTTTTTCCTGGTCTTCTGGCACAATCTTGATTTGGTTATAGCTAGAAAATCCATCCATTAATGATAACATCTCATGCCCAGCTGTTAGGTCAACAATCATATCAATATTTGGCAAAGGGAAGTCATCTTTTAGACAAGCTTTATTAAGATCTCAAAAATCAATACAAATCCTGATAGACTTGTCTGGTTTTGAAACCGAAACAATATTTGAAATCCACTCAGCATAATCAATATCCCGAATGAATCCAACATCTAGGAGCTTCTTCAATTCTGCTTTCACCATTAGAGCAATGTGAGGATGCATTTTGCGGAGCTTTTTCTTAACTGGTTTTACACCTGGTTTGATAGATAGATGATGCATAATGAGATTGGGGTCCAAACCAGGCATATCAGCATAGGACCAAGCAAAGTTGATTTGTCTTTTTCTGAAGAATTTTGCAAAAGCTTCTTTCTCTGATTCTATCAAGGATGCTGCTACTTTGAGGATGCGGGGAGACTCCTTTGTTCCAATGTTAAGTGGTCCTGTTGGTTCTATAAGAATGGTAGATTGCTCTCGATCTAGATAGTTGGGAAGAGTGTCAATCCTTCCATCGTCAAGCACCTCAGAGAGGTTTTCACCATTAGATGCATCTTTTCTTTTTACTATTTTTGGATCTAATACTGCCACTGAGTGGTTTTCACCATTAGATCCGCTTATTATTTTTATATTTTTATGACTGAAAGGATTGGCACTCTCTCCAAAATAGGCCATGTCATTGAGTTCTATCGAAAATCCTAACTTGTGATCCTCTGGTGGTAAATGATCCCTGATACCAAGATAGTCAATGATCGCGTCATCATTATGGTAGACATCAAGTTCTGGGTGATCGGGAGAATCCCAATCAATAAGGTCAGGACGGACAAGGGGCATTGGATCATTTGGGTCGGTTTCAAAAGCAGAGATGGTATTGATGGAAAAGTTGGCAAGGTTTATGATAGTATCAGTGAGGTCTATTTCCATACTCTCATCTAAATCATCTATCACAAGATAATGCTCACTTCGCTCACGATCAACATGAGTAGTATTACGTGGGACCAATCCTAGTGAGTCACTCATTGAACTCTCGCCCTCATGGTAATCGTTACTATATTGATGGACAACATCGACTCCTATTTCTTCAGTACCATCAGATAAGGAATCCCATTCATAATCATTAGAATCAGAATCATCATTATCTTCAAGTCTATCAATGATTCTTTGAGCTATCCTTTGTTTCTCTGGATCTACATACATACCATGCTTTCTGAATTGTAAGGAAGGAGCTTTAGATGTCTCATGAAAAGGTGGTATTTTTGCTTTTCCTTTTGGTTCTTTTGGTCCTTCTCCTTTATATCCTAATCCTGTAGTGTCTCTTTGATAATTGGAATTTTGCAAAATTGGTTTTATAACACCTTCTCTTTGTAACCCTAGAGGTCCAGCACCTTGATATCCCATCTTTTGTAGCAAAGTATACCCTTTTCCATTGACATCACGTGATATATATTCATGTTTATTATCCTCTTCAATCTTCTATGTCTTAAGCCAATAATTTGCATTACGCTCAGCTGCCTCTTTGGATATTGTGTCCCCACTTATAAATGTGTTATAAACAAGTGTGGAAGGGGGTTCTAATTGTTTTTTGGTGATCAAAGACCTACCATATGATTTGGGAGATAAAGGTAACTTAGTGATACAAAGAGCTTGACCTAAAGTATATTCTCCCATACTTCTTTCTTTGATATCTATCTTGATCCCATCTGATTTAGAAGTTGATGCTATATTACTAGGGTCACCAGGTGTAGTTGCCGAAGATCCAGTACGATTATAGCCAACCAAAGAATCAGAAATCTTCACATTGCTACAATATTGAAAAGGATTAGAATCTCCTTTGATAGTGATCTCCTGACCATTGTGAGGGAATTGTATACATTGGTGATAAGTTGATGGCACAGTGTGCATGTAATGAATCCATGGTCTTCCCAAAAGAATATTATAAGCAAGATCCATATCCAGAACTTGACAAGATACATCTTTGACAATAGGACCAATTCTAATTGGAAGAACAACGGACCCCTTGGATGATCTCTCTTCCTCATCATAGGCTTTTATTGTGATTTTCTTTTTTGGATCAACAAAATTCTTAGAAAATCCCAATGCAAGGACTAACTTTAACGTGCAGATATTCAAGCCAGCTCCCCCATCTATTAATAATCTTTTAATCTTGTGATTCTGGACAAGGACTTTGATATGTAAAGGAGCATTATGAGGTTGGGTAATGGCTAAATCATCATTTTCAGTAAAGGAAAAATAGTGTGGGGTTGTTAAATGGCCCACGATAGCTTGAAATTGATCAGGATCTAGAGTTGTCGGAACCTAGGTCTCTAAGAGAGATTTTTCAAGGATATCTTTGTGAGATGGAGAAAGACGTAAAAGCTCTAAGATGGATATCTGGGCTGGTGTCTTTTTGAGCTGTTCCAAAAGATTGTACTGCTTGGAAGTATTGGGTATGGACTTTGGGACATAAACAGACTTGTTCTAAGTAGTGTTTGGTTTAGACTGGACTCCTTGGAGAGTAACCTTGGCTTGAGAATGAGTAGTAGCATGGATTGGTTGACTCTCTGATTTTCCCTTTATGGTAATGACATTGGCATAATATGCAGAAGGATGACGGTCAGAAATGTTACCAACATATCTATAGGGTGTGTTATTATAATTGGCTTGGTTGTCACCCTTATTGTTGGAAGAACCTCCCTTTTCATGCTCAGGAAGTGGATCTTTGAAGGTCATATGTGATTCATTCGAGACATGTCCATCAACACTAATTTCACCGCTTTTAATTAAGTCTTGGATCACATTTTTAAGCCTTTGGCATTCATTGGTTATATGTCCTTTTCCTCTGTGGAATTCACAATAATCATTTCCATTCCACCAAGAAGGCTTCACTCTAGGTTCATAATCTTTCGGTTCAAGAAGCGTGATGAGTTTCTTGGTGATTAACTTCCGTAATGCTGATTCGAGAGATTCCCCTAAAGGAGTAAAGTTTCTTCAAGGTGAGATAAAAGGAAATCTTGGTTTAGGTGAATCCTTGGTGGTATTTTGATTTGCTGACTAATTGTTGTATGTAGCTTGAGTAGCGTTGGTCGTACTTGTGAGATTTAGAAGAGGTTTTGTCAGTTGGACATTACGATTATCAACAATTCCATCATTGACAATGTTTTTGTTTTTATTCCAATATTTCAATTTGTCATTGTTGGAATTGGAATTATAAGTGTTGGAATTTGAATTTGAGGATCCAGCATTGTCTTTGGAATAAAGTTTTATCTCACATTTTTGGACCATGGCTTCCTCAATCTTGATACCATTTTCTATGAGCTTATTGAAATTTGGTGGTCATTGCAATTGTAACCTATAACTCATTTCTGGTGTAAGGTTATGCACAAAAATATCCATCTTTTCTTGTTCAGGAATCGTTCATGGATATTTAGAAAACAATTGACACCATCTTTGCAAAAAAGTAAGGAAAGGTTCTCCATTCTTTTGATGTGCATTGAAAAGATCAAGCATAGTGACCTCATGTTTGATGTTATATGAATAATGAGTCACAAATTTGTCAAGAAGCTCATTGAAAGATTTGATGCCGGGGGGAAGTTTGGAGAACCATTCCATGGCTTGTCCTCCTAAACTTCGTGGAAATAGTCACATAAGATAAGTGTCATTGTGAGCGACTTCAATACAACTAGCACAAAACTCATGAATATGGTCTTGTGGATCCAAATTCCCTTTGTATTTGTCAAATTTTGGTACCTCAAAATGAGGAGGGAATGGAATCATTGCTAAATTCTTATCAAAAGGATAAGGACATATATCATCCAAGGAATACTTCTTTATTGATGATCTAGTTTGGATGTCACGGATTTGTTGTTGAAGCATTTGGATTTGTTGTAGGATGGGATCCAAAGATAATGTGCTTCCTTGCATGTTTTGGGAAACATTATGCTATTGAGTATGTTGAAGATCATTGGATTGCTGATTATTTTGAAGAACATTTTGTTGTTGATCACTATGGGATGCATTGGATTGTTGATTAATCTGAGAAGCATTGGATTGTTGATTGATTTGAGAAGCATTGGATTGTTGATTGATTTCCTTTGCTCCATGAGGATCTTGAGAACCTTTAAGGATATCTTGATTTTTCGTATGAGCTGGTTCTCTAAGATAGGTAACATCAAAATCACTTGGTAACTTAGCTCCTTGTTGAGAAAGCATGAGGAAATACATCTCTTTATCCAAGCCTATGAGTCATTCCATGACTTGTAAAAATTTAGGATCTTGTGCAGCATCCCTAAGTTCCTCATCAGTAGGTTCATCATCAAATGTGAGAGGATGAGTTTTCTTAGGAGGCTCTTTGGGCCAAGGATTCTCTTCATTACTATTATTGCCTTCCATTTTGTCTAGGGATTCTGGATTAATAGGTTGTTTGAGTTTCTGAGATCGAGTTTGAACCATAAAATGGATGAAATTGATTGTGGGATGAAAGATTTTTGATAAAAAGATATGGAGAATGATTGGTAGAAAAGATATGATAAGTACTAAAAATTGGTGTCAAGAAACAATAATCTAAGTAAGCTTGATGGTTAAGGATGATATATCCTGATATGATAAGCTCACCAAGATCAAAGTCTGATAGATAAGGTAAATTTTCAACACCACACTGAGAATCTTAAGATTGGAAGAAAGTGATTTGTTGACTCTTGAGGAAGGAATGATGATGAAAAGTGATGAAAGTGGTCAAATTAGAAATCAGAGGTCTATGTAACTCGACGATTTTTCCAGAATCTTACTAAGGACGAAAATGGGTATCTGAAGAAGTGATTTTGAAAATCCAAAAGCCTGTGGGAATGCTCTTTGTTGTAAATGTGCAGCAACAAATGCGTAGGACAGTGTGATATATGCGCAATAAACTAAAACAAATGCACAACAAATTTTGACAGATGCGATTTGATAAATATAAATGCATAGTAATAGAGATTGTATGCACAGCAAGATTTGATGTATTCGCAGGTTGTCAAATTTTTGATGATTTTGTTGGTTTGATGATTTGGAAATTTTTATTTTTTTCTGATGTTTTCTAGTTTTTGGCAAAGTAAAAATGCATAAACACACACACGCAAGACAAAGATGATTTTAATCTAATTTAATCTAGTATGAATGCACAAACACACTTACAATCCTAAGGTTGGCAAGGATGATATCTGTTGAATCCCCACTAGGATAATAAAATCCAGCCATGCAAATCCACAGCGGACAGCCTAGGAACTTGGAGGCACGGGCTCCTCCTTACAGTGCACTCACTTCTTAGGCACACCAAGTTTCAAATTCAATGGGTCATTACTTCCCAAAGAACTGCTATCTCTACTATGAACCGTGAGTAATGTGGGGTGTCTTCACGAGCTTGGGTGACTCCTTGAGCTAGCAGATAGAAGGTTTTTGGCCACTAAACAAAAGTTTGTAGTAAGGACATCCGTTTAGGTGGTTGTGATCAAGTCATTTTCCTAATTAAGGGGGCTCTCCCAATCCTTTCAAAGCAAGGCTTTCACCTCTACCAAGTAGGACTTTAACGCACCACTGAGGTACTGGAGGAGATTTTGGTTGCCACAATGAATTCACACCTGTCTAATGTGAGACTAATCACACTAGCATTTTTTATATACCGGTTTGGAAGGGCTTGGCTTTAGCCTATTACCGGTTGGGTCGTTCCTTGGGGTGAGTACCTCTTTTCCCACCAAAGACCGCCCTCTAAAAATTATAACAGTTTCTCTTACACCCAAGGTCCACGAATGGTGAGGGGAGAGGATACGTTGTTATAATTTTGGGATTATAGATATGCTATTAAGAAAAACACAACAGACACTTGAATCTATGCTAAGGAAAACACACAAAGCAAAAACATGTCATATTTTAAGCCCAAACGAGATTATAGTTTATTTTGCAAACCCCTTGGCAATCTGCAATCAAACTATTAGAAAAAAAAAATTTTAGCAATGGGGTCTTCACAATTACGTCCTGCAAAACAGCCTAAAAATGCTACCAGAACGAATAGACACTTGTCAAAATGTTAGCTAAAAATAAATCTAACAGAAAATTGAATTGTTCTACAGAAACTGATAAATGCGCAGAACAGTGATATAAATGTGCAGCAAGTATGGATGTATGTGCAGGAATGATGTATGCGTGAAATAGTTTAATGAATGCGCAGTCTGGTGGTATGTATGCGCAGTTATTATGGATGCGTAGTGAAAATGGATATATGCATGAGATAGTTGAATGAATGCGTAGAAAATATGACAAAGAAGAAAAACCAAATGGGAGAAAATGGATGCACAATGGAAATGAACAGATGCGCAGGAATCGTGGACAAATGCGCAGAAATAACTTGTAGAAAAACTTGCACATGGAAAACTAAAAACTGAAAGTGAAAAGCTCGGTTGGGCCCTCCTTCTAGTGCCAAAAATGTATGCAAATTAGATGTCTAACAACTAGAAATGATAAATTAACTATTAAAGCCAATGAATCTATCTAATGCAAACACAATGAAGAATGCAAAGTAACTATGAAATGATGAAACTAATTTAATTACCTTCACCTACCATGCAGCTTGTCTCCATTGTCCTCCTAGCTTTGATTTCTTGAAGATGTTGAGCTCTCAGATTTCCAAAATGAAGCCTTCTCCCAAGATGCTACCAAAGTGTGGAGATTTAATGAAATTGAGTGCACAATAGCTTATGCAAACTAATGGATGAAATGCAAATGAAATGGTGATTGCTATGGAATGCTTGATTGCTTGAATGCTTGGATGCTTGAATGCTTGGATGCTTGAATGCTTGAATGCTTGTTATCAAAAATACCTATTAGCTCTCAAATGGGAAATGAGGCTCCTTTTATAGAGTTTTAGAGGATCTAGGCCTAGGTGGCACAATCCTACGATTGAGAATGAAAGGTGGAAGATCCTAAGGCTAGGATTGGCTTGGTTGAAAGAGTTGAGAGAAAAGGGGATGTAGTTGGAATGTGAGAGGAAGAATAGGGATGATGTTCCTCTCACATTGACATGGAGGAGAAGAAGGTGGAAGGGAAAGACACATGTCAAGTGTCTCACAAAGACCAAAGAGAGAAAGAGGGAGAGACCTTTTTCCTCATGAGGACTCTTTGCACAAGTGTCCTATGAGTCACCCTTGACCCTTAGAGGTGGCTTGAGAAGCTCCTTAGAAATAGGGAATGTCCCTTGACTTGGTTGTTGAGAGGACATGTGGTCATGAGACCAAGTCCTATGAGGCCACATAGCCCTTAAGAATAGGACATGTGTGGGTGAGGATAAATATGAATAAATAATTAATAATTATTATTTATTTTAGCCAAGGTGATGTGTCAAGTGACTAGGTGGATGAAGTGAATTAGAAGACTTAGTCATATTTAGGTGATTGTGTATTTAATTAAATCACTTTAATAGACTATTTAGAAGACTTAGGATATAGAATTAGACTATAGTGAATTTATTAAATAAATTGAATAATTTATTTAATAAATAGAGGAATAATTATTAATTAAATAATAAATATTTAATTAACTTATCAAGTCAATAGTAATTAAATAATAAATATTTAATTGATTAATGAAGCGATTTTTAGGTGTATACAAACACAACACCAATATTTTGGTTACGGAAAAACCCAAATAGGTTAAAACCCCGGCGGGACTTGATACCCACTAATATTATGTACTAGTGTATAATGATCCTTGCTAGAAGATCCTTTACCCTGTTAGGAGTAGCTTTACAATATATTAAGTACAGTAGACCTAGTTAAGGGTCGGACCCTGTTAGGAGTCTTTTACAATTGTCCCTGTTAGAGGAGAGGACGCATTGTCTGAGAGCTCACTGCTCAAATGGGCGAAGTTTACAACCTTCTGAATAAAAAATACACACTATATCTAGATCTTGGTGAACTGCACTTTGACCTGCTATCTAGATTAGTTCCAATGAATAGCACACATTCTCTTCTTGGTCACATAGACCTTCTTCTAATGGTTCAACACTTCGCACACTCTGCTTAATCAACCATGAACCACACTCAAGCAATCACAAATGACTACCTATAAATATCTTTCCTCCAAATGATATAATCAAGTCGACCTATTAGAACCACCTTGAAATCATATTAGAAAAACTATAATAAACTCCAAGAAACATTATGTCAGCTCTATTATGCACACAACTCATTATGGGACCTGTCTAATAAAATAATTATAGATGCACGCCACACACTGTCGGCTCTACCAAAACAATTGGAACTTTCTCTATAAGCTGAATTAACTTATGTGCTCTTAACTAAACATCAATAACAAGTATCCAAGCTTAACTCCAAGGGCACATATCCTCAAGATAGGTGCAACTCAAGAAATAATAAAATCTTTGTCGGCTCTTCTGAATAAACATAGGAAACTGCTACTGGTGAATAGCGATTGCATAACTTCACTTGTGTTCATCATTAGACTATGCGTTCATAACTAAAACATCACTAACATGTCTTCAACATATATCCTAGGGCACATGCCCATAAGACAACTGTATGGACAACCATACACAGAACATTTCCTGTAACTCTGTTAAGAAAACTGTTGACAGAAGCTACTATATAACTGTTTGTAATTATTTTTAACCTCTGCACCCATGATATCATGCTAATATCATGTCCATGCATCATATACTAAAGACTTACTGCATAAGACTTCCACACATGCTACTTTCCATATGTTGTCATCAATGACAAACATACAGTCAATACTGGCCTGCTGGAAAATCTCCAACAATCTCCCCCTTTGGCATTGATGGCAACATGTGGAATGAAAAACCACCATCAACCCAAATGAACATTTCTTTTATAAAATTCTCCATTTCCTCTTCAAAACTTCCCCAAAGATGAATCCACCATCTACTGCAATATTTTTTAATAATCTCCATTTCTTCAATTGTACTACTGTCATAACTGAATGTTGCTCCCCCTTAGTATATTACTCCTCTTTTTACTTTTATTTGCATGACTCTATATATATACTCCCCCTTTGACATCAATGGCAAAGGGTGCCACTTATTTTAAGCACTGGTACTACTCCTAAGGTAGAGTAGTCAACCTTCCATCGGTCCCTGAGGACTGATGTGATTCCTGCTTCCTTCTAAGAAGAATCAGGGAAGGGAATTACTCCCAACTTCCCCTTGAGATACTCAAAAGTATCCTTAGGCAAGGGCTTTGTGAATATATCTGCCAACTATTCTTTAGTACTCACATAGTCCAACTTGACTTCTTTCTCTACCACTTTCTCTCTTAGGAAGTGATACTTGATCTCAATGTGTTTTGTCTTTGCATGCATCACAGGGTTCTTTGACATATTGATAGTGCTAGTGTTATCACAGTGAATAAAAATAGGATAATCAATCTGAATATCAAAATATTTTATCATCTACTTGATCCAAACAATTGTAGAATGATTCAAGGCTATTGCAACATACTATGCTTCTGTTGTTGACTGAGAAATATAGTTTTGTTTCTTGCTTGTCCAAGTGACAAGTCTATCACCAAGAAACACTGCTCCACCTGAAGTACTTTTTCTATCATCAACACATCTTGCCCAATCTGCATCCGTGTACACATGAAGCTCAACATTTTTTAAATTAGGATACCATAGACCATAATCTATAGCACCCTACAAGTATCTAAATATTCTCTTTACTTCCATGAGGTGACTTTGTTTAGGCTCTGTTGCAAATCTTCCAACTACACCAACTGCATTGGAAATGTCAAGTCTATTCTAAGTAAGATAAATGAGTTTACTAATCATAGACTTATACAATGTTATATCAACTATTGGTGAGTCATCTTCATTTGTAATCTTGCATCTAGTAATCATAGGGGTTCCTACTGGCTTGCAATCATCCATCTTGAATTTCTTCAGTATCTCTTTCACATACTTTGATTGATTAATGAAAATCCCTTTTTCTTTCTACTGCACATTTAATCCCAAAAATTACTTGATAGGACCAATCATACTCATCTCAAACTCATTCTACATTTCTTTGGCAAATTCAACACTGATTTTGTCATTACCTCCAAAGATAATGTCATCAACAAATATAGCTACAAGTAATAAACCTTCAGATGTCTCTCTAATGAATAGATTACAATCTGTTGCTCCTTTATTGATTCCAATCTTTGTTAAGTATCCATCTAGTCTCTCATACCATGTTCTAGGGGCTTTCTTAAGTCCATAGAGGGCCTTCTTCAATCTGCATACCATATCAGGTCTGTCTGATAAGGTGAATCCTTCAGGCCGCTCAATGTATACTTCTTATTTTAAGTCTCCATTCAAGAATGTTGATTTGACATCCATCTAATAAACTTTGAAGTTTTTAACTGTAGCATAAGCTAAAAACAACTTAATAGCTTCTAATCTACTCACAGGTGCAAATGTGTCTGAATAATCAATGCCTTCTCTTTGTGCATATCCCTTACATACTAATCTTTCTTTATTTCTTACTACTATACCATCTTCATTCATCTTGTTTCTAAATATCCACTTTGTTCCAATCACATTCTTATCACTAGGTCTTGGGACCAGTTCCCAAGTGTCATTCTTAATGATCTGATCAAGTTCTTCTTTCATAGCATCATGCCAATCTGAATCCTTACATGCATCTTCAACACTTAAAGGTTCAATCTGAGATACTAAACATACCGCATCACTGCTAGCTGAGTTATTTGCTTGTGATCTTGTTAAGACTTTGCCACTCTGATCTCCAATGATGTCTTTCTTGGAATGATTTCTTGATGTAAACTTTAGAACTTTAGGTGATGTTGACTCATCAACCTTAGGAGTACCTTCTTCACTTGTCTCAGGGTCATTGAACAACACATCAATGTTGTCAAACATTTCCTCAATAACTGTCTCACTAGTGGAGGGTCTAGGTTCTTCTTCAATCATGGGTGAGTAATCATGATATCTTTCTTGAATCATAAACTTTTCATCAATCTTTACATGAGCACTTTCAATGATCTTTTTCAATCTTAAATTGAAACATCTATAAGCTTTACTTTTAGTAGAGTCACCAAGAAAAATACCTTCATCACTTCTTGCATCAAACTTGCCTACTGCTTCATCCCTCTTGATGTAGCACTTGCTTCCAAAGATTTTGAAGTATTTTATAGTGGGAACATTACCAAACCATAGCTCATAAGGTGTTTTGTTAGTGCCAGGCCTTAACTGAATTCTATTGATTGTATAGACTATTGTATTGACCGCATCTCTCCAATAGGTGTGTGAAACTTTTCCTTCTATCATAATGGTGTGTGATGTATCAAGAATGATCCTATTCCTTCTCTCTACAATTCTATTCTACTGAGGTGTTATAGGTGCACTTAACTATCTCTTTATGCCATGTTCTTTGCAGTACTCATAGAATCTGTCAAAGGTGAATTCTCCTCCTCTATCCAATCTCAAACATTTTATCTTTAATTCAAATTCATTCTCAACCTTAACTTTGAATATTTTGAACTTCTCAAAAGGTTCTGACTTTTCTTTTAAGAATGCAACCCACATCATCCTAGTATAATCATCAACAAACAAAATAAAATACCTTTCACCATAGTATGATCTTGTTTGAGTTGGTCCACATAGGTCTGTATGAATCAGATCCAACTTGTTCTATGTTGAATTCTACTTGCTCCTGAATGAATTTCTCACATGCTTCCCCATCACACATTCCTTGCATATAGTATCAACTAGCTTTGCTATGCTAGGTAGATCTCTTATTGCTTTAACATTGCTTATCTTTACTATGTTATCAAAATTAATATGACATAGTCTTTTATGCCACAACCAACTGTCATCAACTTTAGCAACAAAACAACTTGCTTCTGAATTGAGTTGAAAAACATTGCCTCTTGTCTTTATGCCTGATGCAATCATAACACCATCTTTTTTGTTAATGATGCATTTTTCATCTTTGAACTCCAACTGATAGCCTATACCAAGTAACTGTCCAACACTAAGAAGGTTATGTTTCAAACCATCAACATAAAGAACATCATCAGTACTATTCTTTCCATCCAAAGTGATGGCTCCTCTACCAACTATAGGTTTAGGAGTGTTGAATCCAAATTTGACCATACCTCCATTGTATTTGTCCAAATGAACAAACCTGCCTTTATCACCTGTCATGTGATGTGAACAACCACTATCTATAATCTAGTTTGTTCTTATATCTGCTTGGGAAATCAATGCTAGCTCTTGATTCACTTTCTCATTTTTAGGAACTAACTTAATATTTGTTTTGTCTACAATAGAAATGAATCCAATTTCTTCTTCACCTGATTCTTCATCTGAGATTCTATCTCCAGCATAGTAGCATTCCTTAGAATACTTAGGCTTATAATCCTTTTTGAACTTTTTAGCTCTAGTGGGACACTTAGATGCAAAGTGACCAATCTTATTACAGGAAAATCACTTAAATGGTAATTGACCTTCATATTTTCCTTTTCCTTTCTTTTCTCTTTTGGAAATCATAGCAATAAAATCATCTAATGTTCTCTCTTCATCATCATCATCAAAATTACCATAAGTGTTTGCAGATTTCTTACCATGAACTGTTGCTTTGAAAGCTGTCTCAATCTTTGGTTTTGTCTTCAATCTTGAAATTTCAAAAGCTGAGAATTTGTTGATCAAGGTCTCTCTCTTGAAATTTGATGTAAGCTGCATGGTTTCATCAAGGATGTTGATCTTGCTCTCATATTCTAGAGTAAGAGTAGTCATCAACTTGTCCATAATGTCTTCCTCAAAAATTTCTCCACCATTGTTCCTGATTCCAGCAACTACTTCATTAATCCTCTAATTGTAAGCTCTGATATTTTCTTCAGGCAGCATCTCTAATGCATTGTATCTTTTCTTCCATGTCTTTTTGTACGCATCCTTTGCTTGTTTGTCTCCTTCAAAAATGTCTTCAAGGTGCTTCCAAATTTTATGGGTTGTATCTATCTTTTTTACTTCTAAAAATTTACCATCAGATAGGGTGTTGATAAGGGCTTCTTTAGCAATAGCATTTTGATGAAACAATTCCTTTTGAGCATCAGTAGCATCACCTTTTGCAAGGTCTTCTAATGTAGGAATCTTGGCTGCTTGGATGGTTACATTAAAAACTTCAAAAGCAATGCACTGCAAATGGGTCACCATCTTGTTCTTCCAATCAAGATAATTCTCTCCATTGAACTTAGGACTTTCTTTCCTGAAGTATGCCATTTGATCAACCTCAAGCTATTAAAATTTCTCTCTGAGGCACTTGGCTCTGATACCAATTGTTAGGAATAGTCCCAAGAGATAACTGAGAGGGGGGGGTGAATCAGTTATCTACAAGTTTCAATTCTTTATCCAATTAAGTATACTTAAACATAAAGCATAAACACAATGAAAGAACACTTGAACTAATACAGTGGTTCATGGTTGATTAAGAAAGCATAGCAGAGTGTGCGAAGTGTTGAACCATCAGAAGAAGGTCTATGTGACCAAGTAGAGTATGTGTGCTATTCATTGGAACTGATCCAGATAGCAGGTCAAAGCGCAGTTCACCAAGATCCAGATATAGTGTGTATCTATTATTCAGAAGGTTGTAGCCTTCGCCCATTTGAGTAGTGAGCTCTTGGACAGCGTTTCCTCTCCCCTAATAGGGACAATTGTAAAAGACTCCTAATAGGGTATGACCCTTAACCAGGTCTATTGTACTTAATATATTGTAAAGCTACTCTTAACAGGGTAAAGGATCTTCTAGAAAGGATCATTATACACTAGTATAGAATATTAGTGGGTATCAAGTCCCACCAGGGTTTTTACTTATTTGGGTTTCCCTGTAACCAAAATATTGGTGTTGTGTTCAAGTGTTCTTTCATTGTGTTTATGCTTTATGTTTAAGTATACTTAATTGGATAAAGAATTGAAACTTGTAGATAACTAATTCACCCCCACCCCCTCTCAGTTATCTCTTGGGACTATTCCTAACAACATCTTTGAGCCTAGGGTAGGTTATCTAGATGTGTAGTAGGGGGTGACTTGCAATAAGTGTTGGGGCCTAGAAGTGGCTGCCAAGATCACTTATTGTAAGTAATCTTAATCAAGTGAAAACTTAATATATCATTAGGGGGTATTAAAATGAACTTAATAAGATGTGGTTCCTCACCCATGCTTGAGTTCTAGTATAGACTAAGATGGAGGATGAGATGATGCTTGACATCTTGAGAGGTGTGTGTCTGGCATAGTTAATGACTTTGTCTGTATGAGAGGCCATTGATACCTTCTATGGTCACTTGAGTGTCGAGGTCTTAGAGAGACTACCAAGATGAAACTTAAGGGTTAGACGTACATGATGACACCTTCCTATACAGAGTCTAGCTATCCTACATGTGTCAGTAGCCTCCAGATTAGTGAGTCTTACCTATGGTTATCTTTTGTACACCTAGTGTTAGAGAGCTTGTTGGATCTCTTCCTTAGCTTGTTCTGTTGATATTTTTTATCCGAGTGGGATCTGTTGTTATCTCCTCAGCATGGTGGGAGTGAACCATTTAGGTTCCATGAGGTCGGGTGGTAGTGATTCTTTTACCATTTGAGATTCTAATATTCATGAACCAGTGTTGGATGATCCCTATAACAGTTGATTCTTCTTGTTCTTCTTTGGTGGAGATGTGTTCTTATCTTCTTATTCTATGTGGCCTTGTATCATTGTATCAATTATTCAGAGATATCATAATGTACTTTATTTTGGATTATTGTATTACATACCCTGTGACATGTGCAGTGGATGTAGGTTATTATGGATACTTTATGGTACCAATTGTATCTATGTTAGCTTTTATGTGATGTTGCATTTATCATTCATTTGTTTATATGAGTTTTGTAGTTATTTATAATCTAAATTAATTAATAAATGCTTACGTAATCTTCGTCGAGGAACCTTGAGAGTTGTAATCTATGTGAGTGGTATATTTCATTGTATTACTTCCGCATTGTAAAACTTTGATGTTGTTGTTTGTTAACACTTAAAAAAAAATATTATGTAAACTTAGTTACATGTTTAGGTTAAGTTCTCCTGGGTTCCCTCATGGGGCATTACACTTAGTATCAGAGCACCGAGTTTCTACACTGGGAACTCTGGGAAGCTGTGTGCCCATTAGACGTTTAAACTATCAAAACTTGAAACCAAACTTAGACATATGACTCTATTATATTTTTTACTATTGTTTATGAACCTATACATGTATGTTATTAAACTTGTGTGTTTGGATTGGATTTTATTTGAGTGTTGTATTAACTAGGTTTGCATGAACCTTTTTAACTAATTATTTGATGTAAATCCGAATGTGTTCCTTACGCAATTGATTACTAGATGTCTTCTATAATGATGAATGAATAAAAGTTTAGATCTATTTAAATGTTAATGAATGATTGATCAATGTGATTTTTGATTTATTCCTAAACCCGAATTACATTGTCCTTAATGATTATATATCATGTTCTTATTTTATGGCTTGTTTTCAGATGTGTTTTCTTTTAGTAAATTCTTTGTGCTTGAGGGATGCATATCCTTGTCTATATGTAGGATTCCAGGAGTAAGCCTAATTTTAGGGGGGTGGATGTAGTACCCCTCCCATAGTTTGATTTTCTATATGTTATAGTTATTTTAGGATGATTATTTATATGCTAGGATATCATTGATGCTTATGACTTTACTGACCCCATACCTGCATGTGTATGGTTGGTGTGCATGTTTTATATTTCTAATTGATGTGTCTGATGTGGTTGAGGGATGGAGTCATAGTTACTTTCTTGCGAGATCCACACAATTGGTCAATCCCCACCATTATCTGTTATATATTTTTATATTTATGTACATGCGGGTTTTGTATATAGGTTTGCAAGTACCAGACATCGACTTCCCTAAATT
>BSBK01006550.1:137500-323272 GCA_027943335.1 Chamaecyparis obtusa
CACTTATTTTAGATAAATTTGAAAATTACAAAGCTATAATTGATTTTCTTGGAGTGAGAGGTGGCATGCCTCTTGGAGACCATATAGCTAGTTTTTTTATTAAACTTAATAGCGTTTCATACTTTGGATAAGGTTCCAAGTCTTTCATTCCAAAAAATAAAAAAATAAAAAATAGATATTATAGTAAAAATTGCACCACAACACTTTTACATCTAGAAAAAGTAAAAATAAAGGACGTATCTGAAGGTGAAAATATCTTTGAGGCACCTGAGGATGGAAGGGTTGAAACTCTTACCCAATATCCATACCATGAGAAATCACCCATGCTCATCCAAAAAATAGATGAATCTAATTTAGACACCAAGGACAATCCTAAAATCATTCACTTGGCTAAATCCTTGACAATAGAGGGAAGATCTACATTCATCTAGTTTTTCAAAGAGAAACAAATAAAATTTTATTTGTCCTATGTCAACATGCCTGAGCTCAAGCCTAATATTTTTTTCATCACTTTGACTATCATGCTAGGGGATAAACCAATAAAGGGTAAGTGCACAAAGATGGGGGACCAAAAAGGGGGTATATGATGCCTTTTTTTCTAAAATCAAAAAACTTTGAACTTCAACAAGATATTGAAGATACTTAGATTCAAAATTTGAAGATGCGACAAGAACAAAAGTTTTAGTACTCTAAATATAGTTTATAAACTACTAATATATTTTGAAAATGGTTTATATTAAGGCCCTCAAAACTGGGGAGCACAAAAAAGTGGTCCTATTTGTTGTGAAAAAATATAACATAGTGTCTAGTGTGCTCCCCCTATAATGTTAACTTTTTTTTAAATATTTTTAAATCATTTAAATGACAAGTTAGATAATACCATATAGTTTATCCTAGAACTTTCTACTTGTTTTTTTATCAATGTATAATTTTTTATAAAAATTTGAAGTGGACACATCCTAAAAATGTGAAATTGAGCATGCTCCCCTAGAAATCATTGTAAAATAATAATAAAATGATTTTTTTTTTAAATGTGTGTAAAATGGAGTCTAGTTTCCAAAAAAAATTGTTTCAAAATTTGATGAACGAGCCAAAATTTATGCCCAAAATAGTCCTCATTGGTTTTTGACAAAAAATGGATATACTTACAAAAGAAATTAGATATGAAAAGCTTAACATAATCAGAATTTTAAAAAAAATGGATAGATAGCTAACAAAGAGTTCTATAACATATTCTTGTATGATATTTTTGTTGTTAAACCACATGCAAACTTGACGGGGAACACAAACAAAAAAAAGCATTTTTTTTGTATATTTGTTTGAAAGTGCATCTCAAGCTTGGTTGAATCATCCAAGCCTTTGGGTTGGATGCCCAAGGAAAATCCAAGCCTTAAGCTTGATGTTTCCCAATGTAGCTAAAAAGGTGTACGCCATATATGATGCATGTCATATGTAGAAAATTCTCTACATATGGCATGCACCATATATGGCATATGCCAAATGTTAAATATACAAATATTCATCAAGTTTTTCAAACTTAAGTGAAATGCACTTATCAAGACTTATGCCAGTTACAAAAATAGGGTGATTTACAAGGATCTAGAGAATCTAAAAAAAATCAAGAAAATAGTGTGTGCCACCGAGTTCTATGTGGTTCTCAAGGTGCTAATTTGGTCTTGTTAGTGGGGGTGCTACCCCTCAACCTTGTCCTATACTATAAGGTGGAACTGCCTCTAGATCTCATGAGGGGCATTGCACCTTGACCTCGTGGGGGGCACTACCCCTTGACCTTATCTTCAAAGTGCTGCCACCAAACCCTAGTTGAATAATTTGGGGGGAAATTGCATAATAAAAGGGGAAAATTTGACCTCCGACTTTGATTCGACTCCATATAAAAATAATTGGGTTTAGGGGAAAGAGGGGGAGATGGGGGGGGTTGGGAATATGAAGAGAAGGAAAAGAGGTAGAGAGGGGGAGAGAGAGGGGGGAAAGAGATGGATAAGGGAGAAAGGATTTAGGGTTGATGGATTATGGTTATAGGTTCTAGGGTTGGGAGAGAGAGAGAGAGAGAGAGAGAGAGAGAGAGCTTATCTACCTCTCCTCTTCATTTCCTCCCCCTCAGATCTCATCTCCCTCTCCTTCTCCTCATTTCCTCCCCTCAGATCTCATCTCCCTCTCCTCTTCATTTCCTCCCCCTCATTACCATCTCTCTCTCTCTCTCTCACTCACTCACACACACACACACACACACACACACACACACACACACACACACACACATCTCTCTCCCCCTAATTACCCTCTTTCACTCTCTCCCCTCCCTCCTCTCACCATATCTTCCCCCCAATTTACTTCCCCCTCTCTCTCTCCTCCCCTCCTCCTTTCTCCATCACCATCTTTATCTATTCTAGGCCTTAGTTATCCTCTCTCTCTACCTAATCTATCTCCCCCTCCCCCTCTCTCTCTACCTAGTTTCTCCCCTCCCCCTCTCAGATCATCTCTTCCCCTAATTACTCTCTTTCACTCTTTACCCTTTCTCCTCTCACCATCTCCTTTTCCAAATTTACCCTCTCTCTCTACCTCATATCTAGATAATAGAGAGAGAGGGGTGGTAAGAGGGAGAGAAGGGAAAGAGTGACCACTTAGCATCCATTATGTATTATATGACCCCTTAATATATACTATGACCCCTTAAGGCCCCTTATGACCTCTTAGAACCCCTTAGGGCCCCTCATGATACATTAATGTATCCAAGGAGTCCTAGAATACATTAATGTAAGTTAAGGGGTACCAAGGGGTTTTAAATGTTCCTAAGGGATCGTAGGATGCCTTGGGACCACTTGTGACCCCTTACATTGATGTAACATACAATAATGTATGTTGAGGGGTCATAAGGGTTCCTAGGATCCATTTATGACCCTTTATGACCCTTTAGGATCCCTTACCATAAAATAATGTATCCTAGGACTCCTAGGAAACATAAATGGTTAATGGGGATCATAAGGGATCGTAAGTGGTCCTAAGGGGTCATCAGGTGTCCTAAGGGGTCCTAGGATACATTAATATATTACATGACCCCTTAGGACCTATTAGCATAAATTAATGTATCCTAATACATTAATGTATGCCGAGGGGTCATAAGGGGTCATAAGGGTTCATGTGATACATTAATGTATCTATATCATCTTAAAATGGAAGAACTTCTATGTTAAGAATGTTTAGCCCTTTGAGTAAGTGGTTTTGGGTCATATCAAGCACTTTGAATAGGTCTTTGCATGGATCTGGCTTTTTCCCCTGTTCTACTTCTCTCTCCACCTATTTTCAGCCTATTTCTGGCACCTGGTCCTAAGAATTTGAGATCTATCATCTCAGGGTCAAGGTCAACCTCAATCTTGACCTAGGGTAGAGTCGACCTCGACCCTAACCTAGGGTAGAGTTGACCTCAACCCTGACCCTGGGTCCAATTTTCAAGTTCTGGAGGTTTTAGGATATCGGGCTTCGGAAGGTTTTATTTTCCTGCTTCTGGGTCGACTGTTTCAGATTTCGAAATAGTAAACTCTTAAATTTCATTTAATCTAGGTCCATTTATAAGGGTTAAGGTTAATTGGGATTTAATTCTCCAATGTTGGCCTCTCTAGAAGTTTGTGCCCTAGATCACTATAAAAGGAAGCCTTCCTCCTCTCATTTTCACCAAGCAACTTCATGATCACTCTCAAGGAGACATTCATTATCAAGCATTCCATCCTTCAAGAAAGCATTCAAGTCATCATATCTAGTCAATTTCTCCATTTAAGGTCAAGGATTCAAGCATTTCAAGCCTTTGAAGGGATTTGGTTCAAGCATTCAAGATTCATCATTCAAACCCTAGATCTATCTATCGTGGTGGTGTGATCTTCCTTCAAGATCCTTTGTTCATCTTCAAGATCCATTCATTCTTTCCTCAAGGTGGATTCAAAGCATGCAATCATGAAGTTTTTTATTTAAATTTGTTAATGTTGTGTTCAAGCTTTCATATTAACATACTTGTTTACATTTGAAATACAATTGCATATCTATTGAATATCATAGCTTCATTGTTAGATCTACTTCTACTACTTGCTAGCATTCCCTATTTCAATTCCATTATTAAGGTTGATTCCAAACTGGGGTTTGACTAAGGAAAACCCCTCATCCAAACAACAAAACCCTTTTTTTCTTGTAAGTACAGATACAGGACAATGAATTGCAGTTCAGATCTGGATACCCTTTTCGAAAAACTTTCAGGATCTGCGAACAAAATTTCTATCAAAGCTATTTCAGGTCAAGGTCGACCTTTAGTGGTGGGTAACATTATGCCCTGATTCTGAGGTCAAGGCTGACCTAACTCCAAAAGATAGAAGTTTTCTGGGTTTTTTCGATCTCAACATTTTCAGGCCGGAGTAGGTTGCAGAATCTTTTGAAACTGAGCATAGACATCAAAAAATAGTGATTTTCGCATCAGCCTCTTTTCAAGATAAGTATTCTTGTTTTATCAAATTTGTATGTCCATAATATTTTCCATTATCATATCTCCTTAAGCATCATTATATCATCATCTCATACCATCCTTCATTTCCCCATTCTAAATTTTTGGTCCTCCACACTTACATTACATACATTACACAACATCCCCTACATTTTTACCCTTTAAATTTTGGTAAACCCGACAAGCTTACCCCCTATCTTTTGTGGAATTAGATGCCCTATTGTATTTTTGGTTCACCCTTTACATTTTGGTGAACCCGTGATAGACAACTCTTTCTTTTCGGTATTAGATGCTTTGCTTTCTTTCCTTAAGATTAGATTTCTTTTATACTCTTGCATTTTAAATTAAAATTTTTTTTTAAAAATCCATATATTCAACAAAATACAAAAATATTTCTTACATTTTATCTACTATGAAGATTTTTAATATGCTTTGGTGTGTGCTTATTGTCTTTATTGTTCTTCTTTTAGCATCTCTTTATCAAACTTATGATGTTTATGAGAGTATCATTCACTTTATTATGTTGTTTACCCTTCATCTTTCACTTGCCTATGCTTTTGTGAAATTGATGGATACTAGTCTTCCTACTTTCAAAACTTTCATTAAAGATCTATGTGGTGGACTTATTACTCTTTTGGATTATGTGAAGAATTGGGTAGATGACACACCATCTCCTAATCCTAATCCTAATCCTCTCATCCATAATCTAGTTCCTAATCTTCCTAATCCTAAGTCAATGCCTAATATGCCTAATTCTCCATCTACTAATCCTAGTTCTTCCCAAACTTATGATGGGATTCAATCTGTAGTGCATGATGCAGATGTGCAGGAGTTCTTTGATTTACCTTCTCCTCTGATTCAGGATGATATTGAAGGAAAGGGTAAAGAAACTTCTTCAAAACCTATTATTCCACCTTATACAACCTTTACTCATGAGCATGATAAACAATCACCTCCTGTAGAAGCTTTATATAATATATACACTATAGGATTCAATATGATGACTAAACAAGGTTATAGAGGTTTAGGACTTGGAGTTAATGAGCATGGTATCAAGTATCTAGTTCATATACCCCCTAAAAATGATATGTGTGGTGTTGGTTGTTCACAATCTCAATTCAAGGTGGGTGATGTTGATCATCATCCTCCTCTTCATGTTCTTCTCCCTACACCTAAATTAGATTACCCTGATACTCCTCAAGATGTAGCTAAAAAGGTGTATGTTCAATTAATGAATTCCAAGAAAGAAATATTTAAACCTATGCCAAAAGATGCTTTATCCAAGTACAAATGTCCTTTTTATTATAGTAATACACATTTACTTGCTGAGTAAACATTTCAAGTTATATGTTAGGGAAAGAGCTACTTTAGGAATTATATCTCACTCTCATGCAGTTTTACAATTCCTTCATAATTTTGATATAGGGGATACCCTTCATTTTGATATAATATAGATTTATTATCCTCTTGTCTCTGGACTGGGGGGCAAGATGTGTATTTCCATCCAATCTCCTAGGATCCATTAGGCTTTTAGCATATATTGTGCCTTGAGCTTAATCGACATTCTTTCTATCATATCTCTCTATGGTTTTGTATTATGTTCATAGATTCTACTCAAGATAGCTTTTCTAAGACATTTATTTTGCAAAGGTATCCCTTTTCTTCATCCCTAGGGGGCAAGGTTCTTTCATCCTTCTCTTTGTCTAGGGATCTACTTTCCTTAGCTTAGTGGCATTTGTTTATATTACAATATTATTTCATCATACTGATTGAGGTTTTAACTATGGATACCCTATTATATGAGAGGTTGTTGTCCTAGGTCATCACCTCTTATTTATTTTGCAAATTATGTTTATTATAAACTCTTACCCTTTCTTTGGTGGTTAGAGTTGTTTCCCTTAATTCAAAGATTCATCTTCCTCTTGATTACATGGGGCTTGATGGTTGAATCTTTGTTCCCACCTGGTTTATCTTTGAAAGTTGATATTTTATCTAAAAGCACTCCTCTATGGTGGGGGTCTTGTTGATAAGATCTCTTTCTCTTTGAGGATCCTTTTTCCATAAGTAACATGTCCTTTTCATGATTATCTATACTCTTGGATGTAAGGGTCAATACCCTTTGCTAAGAATATAGCATACATTTTTGTTAAACATGATATCTCCTTACATTGTGAAGTAGGTATCCTCTTCCTCTTCCTTATCATGTCTAGTAGACAACCACGATAAGGAGGGGGGCATATATAGGGTCTCCCTTGTACTATAGTTTTTCATTTATGTGCTAAATCCTCTAAGGTAACACACATAAGTTGCTAAATCCTGAAGAGACACACATTTTTCAATTTTCAATATGCAAAATCCTCTAAAGGTAACACACATAAGTTGCTAAATCCTAAAGAGACATGCATTTTTCAATTTTCAATATGCTAAATCCTCTTAAGGGAACTCACATAAGTTGCTAAATCCTGAGGAGACATGCATTTCATAGTCATAGTGATACAAGAAGGTGGATCTATGGGTATTCCAAAAGCCATCAAAAGACACATTACAATTAAAAAATGTAGTTTATGGGTGAACTATCAGTTTTGGCCACCTATTTGGCTCTCCTTCCTTGGTGATTCACAGTAAGGTGGGCATCTTACTAGGTGAGGTAATCATTTTCTCTTTTCTCTCTTTTCGCTTTCATGCTAGTAGGACTGGATCATGAAGCTATGTTATTTATAGTGTTGCTCTTATCTTTCTTATGTAATCATTTATGCTTTTATGATAGCTTTCCATATATGATATTAGTATAGGAAATATTTCTTAGCAAGGTTTCTTCTACTAGTTGATTTGGGTTTATTTTAGTACTAACCCCTCTGTTATGTCTTTTGGTTTTCTCTTTGTTTTCGCACCCTCGTGCATGTATTTTGAGTTATAATATTTAGCCTAAGGGCTTGTGTCCTTAGCTAAGTGTTATTTTATCTTGTTGTGAATCCACTTGGATCTCTTCTTTCTTCCTCTTTACCAAGAGTTTGCATTGAATCCATACTCTTGCTAAAGTGGGAGCTTAATGTATCATCTTAAAATGGAAGCACTTCCATGTTAAGAATATTTAGCCCTTCAAGTAAGTGGTTTAGGGTCATGTCAAGTGCCTTGAATAGGTCTTTGCATGGATCTGGATTTTTCCCCATGTTCTTCTTCTCCCTCCACCTATTTCTAGCCCATTTCTGGCACCTAGTCCTAAGAATTTGAGATCTGTCATCTCAGGGTCAAGGTCAAACTTCTAGATCAAGGTTGACCTCGACCCTAACCTAGGGTAGATTCAACCTCGACCCTGACCCTGGGTCCAATTTTCAAGTTTTGGAGGTTTTGGGATATCGAGCTTTAGAAGGTTTTATTTTCCCGCTTCCAGGTCAGCTGTTTCGGATTTCAAAATGATAAACTCTTAAATTGCATTTAATCTAGGTCCATTTCAAGGGGTTAAGGTTAATTGGGATTTAATTCTCCAATGTCTACCTCTCTAGAAGTTTGTGCCCTAGATCACTATAAAAGGAAGCCTTCCTCCTCTCATTTTCACCAACCAGCTTCATGATCACTCTCAATGAGACATTCATTATCAAGCATTCCATCCTTCAAGAAAGCATTCAAGCCATCATCTCCATTCAATTTCTCCATTGAAGGTTAAGGATTCAATCATTTCAAGCCTTCGAAGGGATTTGGTTCAAGCATTCAAGATTCATCATTCAAACCCTATATCTATCCATCATGGTTGATCTTCCTTCAAGATCCTTTGTTCATCTTCAAGATCCATTCATTATTTCCTCAAGGTGGATTCCAAGCATGCAATCATGTAGGTTTTGATTTACATTTGTTAATGTTGTGTTCAAGCTTTCATATTAACATACGTGTTTACATTTTAAATACAATTGCATATCTATTGAATATCATAGCTTCATTGTTAGATCTACTTCTACTACTTGTTAGCATTCCCTATTTCAATTCCATTATTAAGGTTGATTCCAAATTGAGGTTTGACTAATGCAAACCCCTCATCCAAACAAAAAAACTCTTTTTATTGTAGGTACAACTATAGGACAACAAATTGCAGTTCAGATTTGGATACCCTTTTCAGAAAACTTTTGAGATTCGCAAACAGAATTTTTGTTGGAGTTGTTTCAGGTCAAGGTCGACCTTCAGTGGAGGGTATGATTGTGCCCCGATTCTGAGGTCAAGATCAACTTGACTCTAAAAGATAGAAGTTTCCTAGGTTTTTTCTGTCTCTGCATTTCCAAGCTAGAGTAGGTTGCAAAATCTTCTGAAACTGAACACAGACATCAGAAAATAGTGATTTTCACATCAACCTCTTTTCAAGATAAGTATTCTTGTTTTATCAAATTTGTATGTCCATAACATTTTCCATTATCATATCTCCTTAAGCATTATTATATCATCATCTCATACCATCCTTCATTTCCCCATTCTACATTTTTGGCCCTCCACACTTACATTACACAACATCCCCTACATTTTTACCCTTTACAGTATCCTAGGACCTCTTAGGGCCACTTATGACCCCTTACAACCTCCATTAACCGGGTATCCTAGGATTCCTAGGATACATTAATGTATGCTAAGGAGTCCTAAGGGGTCATAAGGGATCCTAATGGATGTTAGGACCCCTTATGATCCCTTAGCATACATTAATGTATTCTAGGACTCCTAGGATACATTAATGGTTATTAGGATTTGTAAGGGGTCATGAAGGGTCCTAAGATACATTAATCTATCTTATGGCCCCTTACAATCCCTTTCTATACATTAATGTATCATAGTAATCCTATGATACATTAATTGATAATAGGGGCCATAAGGGGTCATAAGAGGACCCGATGGGTCCTAGGATACATTAATGTATGCTAGGACCCCTTAAGTCCCCTTATGACCCCTTATAACCCCTTACCATATATTTATATATGTTGAGGAGTCATAAGGGGTCATGAGGACTCCTTATCATACATTAATGTATTCTAGGACCCCTTAGATTCTCTTATGATCCCTTAGGACTCCTTATCGTACATTAATGTATCCTAGGACTCCTAGGATACATTAATGGATAAGAGGGGTCATGTGGGGTCATAAGTTGTCCCAGGGGGTCTTAGGATGCATTAATGTATCCTAAGACCAATTAGGATAATGCATCCTATGTGATGTCCCCTATCTCGGAGATCAAATTCAATAAATACCGAATGAAAATAAATAATATATTATTAATAATTTAATTAATAATAAGTAAATAAAGAATGACAATAGAATTAAAATATTAAAATTAATAATGATAATATGAAAGTGAATACATAGATAACAAACAATAATAATTCAAATATAAATAAATCTATTATTAATATAATAATATGATATATTACTATAATATAAAATATCATCATACATGATTAACATAATAATTGATAATTAAATAATATATTAATATCATATAATTCTATGTACTAGTGAATCATTGCCTAGTGAATATATTTTAAAAAACAAGGGTGAATCTTAGGACTAGGGAGAAAATAATTATTATGTATCGATGAATAGTCATCTTCAACAGTGTTATCAATCTATTAAGAGATCAATCATATTATCCTTCTTGATGACATGTATATAGGCTCACTCCATATTCGGCTAAGTATGAAGTCAACTATCCAACATCAATTATAATGTGCAAAGGATGTGTTTAGTGATAACTAACAATTATACGATCATTTATTGCTCATAATCGAAGGGATGTAATTAAGATCTAATTACCATTGAATAGTTGTGTCAGTTTCTATCCTCGTGACTCTTCACAAGTATAAAATGTCATTTGGTTTGTCTTCCCAAAGCACAGAAGATCATAATATATTTCAGATGGAAATTGGAGAACAACATTGGACATCCTTGGTTCTTGTTGAAGACTCTCTTGCATGGAAACAGACATGGGAATCACCATTTGAGGAATGAATCTAGATGGAGATGAAGATGACATACAAGCCAATCAAGAATGATACAATCAACAAAATAAGACATCATCAGCAAATGAATAATATTATATGGAGTGATAAACACAATTCCATGTAAACTATCAGGACTTAATAAATATTCCATTTTTCTATTACATGGTCACTTTGCATTCAAGCGGTGATAATCCATTGCCGGATTGAAGACCCATCGCATAAGAACAAAGCATCCAATTATAAACATCAAACATACACAACAACAAAGGCTTGATTTGTAAAGTATCTATGAGGAGTACCAATATTTGTTAATAATAATACAAATGAGAAAAGATGAGAATGTGATTAGGAGAGCAGTAATAGTAATACCAAATAATATGATTTGATGACAAAACATTTTTTAGCAGGAGTGTATTTGGCATAAATTTAGTTGCAAGAAACATGTACAAATCAGAGATGACACTAGTGTTTGCAAGTGGATAAAAACAAAAATTAGAAATAGCATCAACCATTTAGTTGTATCTTATTATATCAGATTAGACATAGCAACAATATTGTAATATGAAATATCTTCTATATTGAATGTTTTAAGAGGCATATTAGAAACAACATATAAACTTTTCTATAAGCAATAACATATCTCATTGCACATTCATATTGTTATACTTAACATAATAGAGATCACTACAGTTAGTGCCAATCTTATCAACCTCTCTCTTAGTATAATGATTATGTATATATCAGAAATAGCCAGTGATGCAGTTCATATTCTCCATTATGTAGTTCGATTATAAAGATTTGATGGAGTAAGCATGAAGAATTGAAGTAATTGTTCCAAATGGATGTTATCCCAACTAGGGGACATTACATCCTAGGACCCTGAACGACCCCATAATAGGTAATAATCATTCCAAAGATTCTCCTAGGAATAATATATTCAAACTAAGTATCATTTTCCCTATCATGAAGTGCATTTAAATTGTCAACCCAGGGACGTATACTTGAAGGGATAGCACAATTTGTGCACTAAGTCTCTCATGGATTCATTTTTTTTAAGTTGCGGGAAGAAAAATACATGAAAGAAACTTACACTATTGCTGCAGGAAAGTAAACACACACATCTACTATTGAAAATGATGCTAACAACTATAACTTCAATCTTAACATATTCTGTCAACCCAAAGCATTCACAATGATTATTTTTGCAAGTGTTGCAGGAACATGCATAGTGTATATCGCTACAAGAAAGAACAATGAAATCTACTTGAACTATTGTAAATGCTTAAACAACTTAATCTAGTCTACTCTAATCCACCTTCCAAGTAGGCCCCCTTGGTCGGCTTCTACTAGCTACCAATACAGAATAGAACTCAAAATCACTTCCTCATTGTATTTCTAGAAAATAGATTACATATCATGAAACAACACTCGGAACTGGAAAAGTAACTTTGCTTCAGATTATAGAAAAAATAAAACCATCTAACTCACTTTCTATCTAACAATGATATCCCTTTATATAGAGGATTGATGCTTATTTGAACACAAAATATAAGATCTAACTAATTCGCACCATAAAGAAAGGAAAGTGCAATAGTCCATGACAAAATATCATAAAGGTTGCATAACCACTTCAACAGAACATTGATCAAAAAGAGAATATAGCATAAGCGTGTTCCTATATTTCCTAGAACAATTCTCCCTTCAATTTATCAGGCATGTCCCGCAGTATCATAATGGCTCTCCATCATCATGACTGAGCCTTCCTCTCTCTTCATCAATACTCATTGATCCATTCTTCAGTTTCTCTTCTTTCCCTAGTAGGTTAGTATCACATGCATGTATTTAAGTATTTAACCATTCAAATTAATCCAAATAATTATATGAAATACAAAAACATATGTATAATATTTGGCAAAGTATATCAACTATTATCTACCCATAGGTTTTGTTGGTTTGACTGTACTTGTAGCATGTTCATGTTGGAAACTACAATTAAAGCAATTGTTGTATTGTCATTGATGTCAAACCTTAACTAGTAAGACTATTGCTATTTAAAAAAGTACTATATCTATTTGATTGTTGCTAAGGGGAAAGGCAAGGTTGGTAACAATAGCACCTAAGGAAAGGTTGAGTTATCTTGATACTTCAATGAGTACTTGATTATGTGGCACAATGATAAGACAATGTATTGTTTATCTAAGTAAGAATGAAGACTAAACTGATAGGCTTAACCAAGCAAAAGTGAAGAAATCTAGTTTAAGTCGAGTGATGTTAGTGTCGACTGAGCTAGTATATGCCAAGTAAATTCAGTGTTGACCGAACATCAGTTAGTTACCGAGGAAGATAGTATTAGCTAAGGAAATAATTTTTGAGGTGACCGAGCTTTCTAATGAAGACCAAGGAGTTGAACACAGTATTGACCAAGCGTCAGTATTTTACATTTGTGGGAGAATTTAGATTTCCAGCCGACATCATTGAATTCTTGGATTATGTAAAACATGTTGACTTTATTTATTGATTGTATGAAAGCATTTAATGCATTATAAAACATTTTATTGTAAATCTATTAAGATATTTGAGATATTTCTAGAAGGATAGCCAAAGAACATAAAGTAGGAAGGATTTGATGAATCTGACCTAACCCTAAGATCTACGAAGGAGATTAAGCGGCAAAAGATGTATTGACCTAATGGAGGAAATATTAAGGAAACCTAAGTTGAGGTTGAAAGAGAGAGGATGTTGGAAGTGTTGTTGAATGTTATTAACTATCTAAGCAGAGAAGGTTGAAGGAGAAGTGTTGTGATTTCTTGAAGAGAGTTCTGAGCAGATCAGTGATGGAGATGGTAAAGGTTCATAGTTAGTAAGCCAGCATATGTGTACGGAATTGGATTTGATATTTGCAAAGTGAGTTGTATATTTTTCAGATCAATACTACTGCTACTTTCTAACCATTGTATCAGTCAAAGTCCTTTTAACAAAGGTTGACCTAACAGTCATAGGTATAAATCCTTTGAACAAGGTTGCATTCTAATGGAGTGTATGTAAGTCCTATAACAAGGCACACTTTTAACAGAGTTGTTTAAATCCTTTAACTAGGTCACACTTGACAGTGTGTTTGTAACCTTTGATAGGGTTGGCTTTTCACTGAGCTCACTTCAGAAGAGTGAACATAATAGTAACATGTTACAAAGTGGTTTTTCCCAAATTGGATTTCCACTATAAATCCTAGTGTTGATACTTGTGCGAATGTTTTGGTTTGAACATTTTTGTGTTTTAAAAGTTAGATGCTATTGGATAAGTGGCCTGCACTATTATATGTTTCTGTTATGCAATTAGTAATGACCGGGTAGCTGTTGGTTATTAGATCTGATTTGTTGGAAGAGTTTTAAAGTTTGTTTTATACATCTAGAACTAAGAACAACTTCACCCCCCCCCCCCCCTCTCTATTGTTCTAAATCATATTAATAATTGGTATCAGAGTTGTTGGTGCTTATAGAGAACAAGTTTGAAGGTACTTGAAGAAAATGATCAGGATGTATAAGAAGGAGGTACCAAAGCTAAATAAGGAGAACTTCCCTGCATGGAAAAGCTTGATGAAGTTTCATCTGGCTAGTATTGGTGATTCTGCAAAGTATTATGTTGAGCATGACTATGTCACACCTGTTGTACCTCTGATTGCCAAGGAAATGAAAGCTAAACAAGAGCACAACCAAGCAATGTTGGAGATTGTGTTTGCCCTAAGTTATCCAAAATTTGAAAACATCAAAGACTGTAGTAATGCAAAGAAAATGTGGGACACCCTTGCAAACATTTATGATGGTGACACAAATGTATTGAGAGCAAAAGCCGAGCACCTAAGAGGTAAATTTGATGAAATGAGAATGCAAGAAGGTGAGAATATTACACAATATTGTGGTAGAATAAAAGAAGTTGTAAATGCTATTAGAGGAGCAAATGAAACTATTGATGATGAAACTATAATAGGAAAATTATTGAGAACTCTGTGTCCTATCTATGCCATCAAAATTTTAGTAATTCAGGAATCTAGATGTAACCCTAACAATGCTCTTACTTTGGAAAGTTTGGTTGGTAAGCTTACTACTTTTGAACTTTCTAACTATGATAACTTCACTGTTGGTAATGTTGAATTTGCTTTTAAGTCACAAATGGTTCTAAGTAAGTCAAAGAAGGAAAAAGAAAGATGCATTAGTGAAAGTGAAAGTGAAAGTGACAGTGACACATTTGATGAAGAACTTGAGGATCTAGAAGCTCTTATGGCTAGAAGATTGAAAAGGGGAAAAGGAAAGTACAAAGGTAAACTCCCTATTATATGTTTTTCATGTAATAAAGTTGGTCATATAGCTGCTAGATGTCCTGACAGGGATGATAAGGATGAAGAAAGAGACAAAAAGCATAAAGATAAAAGAGAAGATAGAGGTTAGCGAAGATACAAGGACTACAAAGGAAAAGGTAAGAAATCCTTATATATTGTCAAAGAAGAGACCAACATTGATAGTGATTATTTTGAAATTGAGGTTGTCTATGTTGCAATGAAAGATGAATCTGATGAGGATGAGAAAATTGCATTGATATCTTATGTGGACAAAAATGATAAATGGATTATTGACAGTGGTTGTTCATATCATATGACTGGTGACAAGAGTAAGTTTGATACCTTAGATCATTATAAAGGTAGGAGTGTGAAATTTGGTAATGATGCACCATGTCCTGTTAGAGGAAAAGGATTGATTAAGTTGACTGATAAGATCACTTGTGAAAATGCTTATTGGGTTGAGGATCTTAACTATAATCTATTGAGTGTTGCACAACTTAATAGTACTAGCTACTGAGTAGAATTTCATCACAAAAAGGCCAAAATATTTGATGCCATTGGTGAACTGATTGGAAGTGGAGAACAGACAAGAGGTAATTTTTTCTATCTAGACCTATCTGAAGAAACATGTATGATTGCACAACTTGATGATATTTGGTTATGGCATAAGTGGCTATGTCATGTTAATTTTGATAATCTGGTATAAATTAGTAAGAAAAAGAAAGTGAGAGGTTTACCTAGATTAAAGAAACTTGAGAATGTAATGTGCAAAGAATATTAGTTGGGTAAGATAACAAAGTCTAGTTTCAAGAGAAAAACTTTTACTTTTGAGAATACCTTAGATTTGGTTCATACTGACCTTTGTGGACCGATGGGTGTACAAAGCTATTGTGGTGCTAGATATTTTATCCTATTTGTTGATGATTATACCATAATGATGCATGTAATGTTCTTAAAGGAAAAATCTAATGCTTTTCAAATTTTTAAGTGGTATGTGGCTAAGGTGAAAAGGAGACAGGTAGGAACCTGAAGTGTCTAAGATCTGACCAAGGTGGAGAATTTATATCCAATGAATTTAATCTATTTTGCCATGATAGAGGGATCAAAAGATAGATGTTTGTACCTACAACTCCTCCATATAACGGTATAGCAGAGAGAAGGAACATATCTATCTTAGATTGTGCAAGGACATTAATGATTGAAAAGAATGTTGCACAAAAGTAATGGAAAGAAGCTGTAAGTATAGTTGTTTATACTCTTAACTGAGTATAGATCAAAAAAGGTACAAATCTGACACCTTATGAGTTGTGGCATGGGTATGCACCTAATGTAAAGTACTTTAGAATTTTTGGAAGTAAATGCTACATATTAAAAGAAAATAGAAATGGAAAATTTGATGATAAAAGCAATGAGGGTATATTCCTAGGTTATTCCACAAAAAGTAAAGCTTATAAGTGTTTAAACTCAAACACTAACAAAATTGTGGAAAGTGTGAATGTCAAAGTTGATGAGTATGTAGAGAAAAATGAAGCTGATAGTAAAAGAGAACTAGAAGATTATAGATCTTTTGTGTATATAGAGGAAGGAGAGGCAAGTGACAGACTTGCACCTGATGCTGAGTCTTGGGTAAGCAATGTCGAGCATTAGGAAAATAATGCCAAGAGAGAAGAAGAATGTGTCGAGCAATAGGAAGAAGTTGTCGAGTATCAGGGAGAGGTTGTCGAGCATTCAGAATCTGAATCTGACAATCTTGTTGGTGAACCTGATGAGAAAAATGAAAGGAGAGAAAAACTTGTTCTAGCACAATATGTAAGAAGACATCACAAGCTTGAATAGATTATTGGAGACAAAGATACTGGAATTCTGACCAGAAGCAAGACAAGAGATCCAACATGTTTACTATGTGAATTTGAGCCTAAGACAACAAAGGAGGCATTAGAAAATGAAGACTGGATAGAAGCAATGAATGAAGAGATAGACCAGATAGAGAAGAATGATACCTGGACTCTAGTGCCAAGACCAGAAAATAAGAATGTCATTGGGACAAAGTGGGTATTTCGTAATAAGATGAATGAGCATGTTCATATCACAAGAAATAAAGCTAGGCTGGTATGCAAAGGCTATGCACAAGAAGAAGGAATAGATTATGGGGAGACATTTGCCCCTATAGCTAGATTGGAAGGAGTAAGAACTCTGCTTGCATATGTTGCCTATAAAAATTTCAAGGTATACCAAATAGATGTTAAGTCTACATTTTTAAATGGTATATTAGAAGAAGAAGTATATATTGAACAACCAGAAGGATTTGTTGATCCAAACAAAAGACACATGGTTTGCAAACTAAATAAAGCACTCTATGGACTAAAGCAAGCTCCCAGAGCATGGTATGAGAGACTGCACAACTACCTAATACATATTGGATTCTCAAGGACAAATGACACAAGCAATCTTTACATGAAAGATGAAGAAGGTAAAGGAATCTTGTTAGCTAAGATCTTTATAGATGATATTATATTTGGTGGACAAGATGCCTTGTGTAAGAAATTTTCAAATGAAATGCAAACTGAATTTGAAATGAGTATGTTTGGGGAGATCAAATTTTTTGTTGGTTTACAAGTATATCAGATGGAGAAAGGAATTTTCATCACCCAGTCTAAATATATTCATGAGATACTGAAAACCTTTGGTATGGAAGATTCAAGGCCAGTAAGTACTCCAATGGCTACTAGACAAAATTTGTCTAAAATGATGATGTTGTAGAAGTAAACCAGACTTTGTATAGATCTATGATTGGAAGCTACAGTATGTTGTACATAGTAGACCAGATATTGCATTAGTTGTTGGGATTGTGGCAAGATTCTCTGCCAATCCTAAGGAAACTCATATGATGGCTGTCAAAAGAATAATGAGATACTTGAATGGGACTGTTGACTATGGATTTTACTACAAGAAGCATGAGAAGTTTGAACTGAGAGTGTATATAGATGTTGATTGGGCAAGAAATGTAGATGACAGAAAGAGTACTAGTGGTGGAGCTTTCTTTCTTGGATAGAGATTAGTTTCCTGGACAAGCAAGAAACAAAATTGCATTTTTGAATCTCCTGCTAAAGCCGAGTATGTGGCTGCAGTTGTGAACTGTTCAAATTTGATATGGATAAAACAATTGTTGGTAGGCATGAAAGAAGAAATCACTGAACCAGTTGTCATTTTCTGTGACAACACAAGTGCTATCAACATCTCTAAGAATCCAATGATGCACACAAAGACCAAACACATTGCCATCAAGTATCATTACTTGAGCGAACTGGTACAAGATAAAGAGGTCTGAATGGAATATGTGAATACAAAGGAACAACTAGCATACATATTCACTAAGGCTTTACCTAAAGAAGCTCATGAATATTTGAGAAGTCAATTAGGTGCCCTTCCCCTAATTGAGGCTTCCTAGTCGAGCTAGGAGCACTGCATCAAATGTGTTGCAAAGAGTATCTAACAAGTTGATGCAGAGACATGTCACACTTTAGGAGCAGCCTAGAGTTATGAAATGTATATCAAAGACAAGAATTAGTCATAAGAAAAGATGACAGAGGGAGAAATATTGTTACTGAACTGAAAAGATGATATCTACATCTGTAGGATGTATGTTTTAGTTGTTGCTTTGGCATTTTTGTCAAAGAGGGAGATGATCACAGATGAATACACAAAATGAATTTTTTCATGGAAGATCAAGTAAGAGGGAGAAATTCAGTGGACGGTCATACAAGCATGGCTAATTGATTCTGTATCAGAATGAAGCTAAAGATATTATAAATATTTCTGATGGATAGATAAGTTTTGGATTGGTTGGTAATTCATGTGATATTCATATGGTATTGCCATCAATGCCAAAGAGGGAGATTATTGGAAACTGCAATTGAAGTAATTGTTGTATTGTCATTGATGTCAAACCTTAACTGGTAAGACTGTTGCTATTTAAGAAAGTACTATATCTATTTGATTGTTGCTAAGGGGAAAGGCAAGGTTGGTAACAATAGCACCTAAGAAAAGGTTGAGTTATCTTGATACTTCAATGAGTACTTGATTATGTGGCACAATGATAAGACAATGTGTTGTTTATCTAAGTAAGAATGACAACTAAACTTATAGACTTAACCAAGCAAGAGTGAAGAAATCTAGTTTAAGCCGAGTGATGTTAGTGTCAACCGAGCTAGTATATGCCGAGTAAATTCAATGTTGAGCAAACATCAGTTAATTGTCGAGGAAGACATCATTAGCTGAGGAAATAGTTTTTGAGGTGACCAAGCTTTCTAATGAAGACCGAGGAGTTGAACACAGTATTGATCGAGCGTCAGTATTTTACATTTGTCAGAGAATTCAAATTTCCAGTCGACATCATTGAATTCTTGGATTATGTAAAATGTGTTGACTTTATTTATTGATTGTATGAAAGCATTTAATGCACTGTAAAACATTTTATTGTAAATGTATTAAGAGATTTGAGATATTTCTAGAAGGATAGCCAAAGAACATAAAGTAGGAAGGATTCGATGAATCTAACCTAACCCTAAGATCTACGAAGGAGATTAAGCAACAAAAGATGTATTGACCTAATGGAGGAAATATTAAGGAAACCTAAGTTGAGGTTGAAAGAGAGAGGATGATGGAAGTGTTGTTGATGTTATTGACTGTCTAAGCAGAGAAGTGTTGTGTTTTCTTGAAGAGAGTTTCGAGCAGATCAGTGATGGAGATGGTAAAGGTTCACAGTTAGTAAGCTAGCATATGTGTATGAAATTGGATTTGATATTTGCAAAGTGAGTTGTATGTTTTTCAGATCAATACTACTGCTACTTTCTAACCATTGTATCAGTCAAAATCCTTTTAACAAAGGTTGACCTAACAGTATAAATCCTTTGAACAAGGTTTCATTCTAATGGAGTGTATGTAAGTCCTATAACAAGGCACACTTTTAACAAAGTGGTTTAAATCCTTTAACTGGGTCACACCTGACAGTGTGTTTGTAACCTTTGATAGGGTTGGCTTTTCACTGAGCTCACTTCAGAAAAGTGAACATAATAGTAACATGTTACAAAGTGGTTTTTCCCAAATTGGGTTTCCACTATGAATCCTGGTGTTGATACTTGTGCGAATGTTTTGGTTTGAACATTTATGTGTTTTACAAGTTAGATGCTATTAGATAAGTGGACTGCACTATTATATGTTTTTGTTATGCAATCAGTAATGACCGAGTAACTGTTGGTTATTAGATCTAATTTGTTGAAGAGTTTTATACATCTGGACCTGAGAAAAACTAATTCACACCCCCCCCCCCTCTCTGTTGTTCTAAATCATATTAATAGTTCATAAGTTCAAATATTGAAAAAAGGCATAACAAGTGTTTTAAGAATGTCTGAAACAGAGCATAAAAGTATCATAAAATAAAGACAAATTATTGACTCATTAGACCCCTTAGGACCATTTATGATTAATGCATCCTAGGACTAATTATGACCCCGCATGACCCCTATTATCCATTAATGTATCCTAGGATTCTTGAGATACATTAATGAGTAATTGAGATGTAGACATTAAAAAATGGGCAATGCTTATATGCTCCCCTTTTTTTAACATGTCTTTAATGTCTAATTTTCATCCATAATTCACTAATATTTCTCCTTGATTTTTCCTCATTTTTGACGTAATTAATCACTTTTAAAATCAATTCAAGTCATTATCAAAATTATTAGTCTTTCAACTCCTTATTAAAATCATAAAAAATGATCCTTTGCCTCATCAAAATCATCAATTTGGTCAAATCTATTAATTTGTCTTCTTTAGGGGTAAATAACTCATAAGTTGTCTTCTACATGATGTCGCATAGGTTGTGACTAATATTGAGAAAGATGGGTAGGGGAAGGACACGGTCAACATGAGGAAGGATAAAGTGGAGAGTTCCATGGAGAAGACAGAGGGAGGGAACAAGGATTTTGAGAATTTGGGTTGTCTGGCTTTTCTGATCACCCTTAGCAATATGAAAACTGACATTATAGCTATGAAGTCTCATATTCATCAGCTCCAAAAAGAGACGGGGGTCCTTAAAAAGATGAATCTGGGGGAGAAAACCATGGGCCAAACTATTGATGAGCTCATTGAGACTGTCGGAAGGGTTGAGGGGCTCACTGTCTTCAATGACATAATTATTGCTATGGAGAAAAAAATTGATAATAGTGAAGGAATGACCAAAAGAATTGAGATAATGGAAAATAGAATCGACAAGCTAGAGAAAACAATTGGGAATATAGTAGAGCGGAGCTATGCTATTCTTAAGGCGTCGAATGAGCATGTGAAGAGTCTAGTGGACAAGCTGGACCATGGGAAAGGGGAGCAGGCGATCACTGAGGCCAAAGATGATCAAGGTCCCAGCAGGCGTACTAGATCCAGGTTCAAGAAGATGGAGGATGATAAGAATAATGACATTGAAGATCTGAAAATGTCCGCAGCTAACATGTAGATGCTGGCTGATCAGGCAGCATAAATTATGAAATGTGTTTAGGCAACAGCTTGATGTCTTGCTATCCTTTTGTTGTCCTTTGTCTTTTTTCTATTCTTTTTGTTTAAGGACTCATTTGTGTGGCTCTTTTTGGTGTTGTTGCACTTGCCTTATTGGAGCTTAATTGCCTATATTGTAATCTTGATGTAAAAGGTTTCGGGTCCTTTCAAAACCTGCTTTTACGTAATCAAAACTCATAAGTTATCTCTAAGTCTTGGATTTGATAAATAAATTGAATTTATTTATCCCTTTTTCCTAAGTTTCACAATTAATTAATTTGATATTAATTAATTAGCTAATTATTGATTTGTGAAATTTTCATAATTCCTAAATCCTAATTTTCATTTTGTGGGAATAAATGAATTTTAAAATTCAATAATTCTCTCCTCTTGCCAAATGGGATTTTATCCCTTAATTTGTGCTTCACCCACTTTTCTAGCCTCCACTTCCTCTTATTTAGCATCCACCTTCCCTTTTCCTTTTGTCATAAATTGGCATAGTTTATGACAATTTTCCATTTTTCTTTTGTCATAAATTGTCATAGTTTATGACAATTTTATCTTTTCCTTTTGTCATAAATTGTCATAGTTTATGACAATTTTCCTATCTCCTCTTATCATAATTGTCATAGTTTATGACAATTTTCTTTTTTTTTGCTTTTGTCATATTTGTCAAAGTTTATGACAAATTTCATTTTTTCTACTCACTAATTTCTAATTGTGCACTCAATTTGTCATAAGTTGTCATAAGTAATAACAAATTTCCCCTTTCAAATTTGCCAATTGTCATAATCTATGACAATTTCCCTTTTGCACACTTAATTGTTAAATTTGTAATTTCTCTTGCAAATTCTATAGAATTGAGATCATTTCTCTCATTTTAAGCTAACCACATCTTTTGAATCTTCTCATCATTATTATCAATTTCTTGCTTTCATGCCATAGGTGAATCTTGTCATAATGGGAGCAACATATCAACATTTTGAGAAGAAATAAAGGACATGGGATTCAAATTGAGGGAGTGTTTGAATTCATTTGCTTTCTTTTATGCACTTTGTCTCAATTTCTCTTATATTTATGATAGGATTTATTTTGTATGCATTTATAGGTTGTCGTTGCCTTTGCATGCATAATTCTTTATCTTTTTTCCTCTCCTTCATTTGGTGAACCCGACGTGAACATGCAATTCTAATGCTTTTTTTAAAAAAAATTATTTGTTTTACAGTTACAAGAACAAGATCTATGGACGTGGGAGTCTAACTTGTGATACATGCAGAATTTTTGTTTTATACATGCAAAAATCAAATCTTTATTGGTCTTTAAAATGAACAACAAAGGTCACACAACCTAATTAGGAGGGTAAATGAACAACAAATTTCACATAGCCTAATTAGGAGGATAAATGAACAATAAATTGCACATAGCCTAATTAGGAGGATAAATGAACAACAAATTACACATAACCTAATTAGGAGGAAATGAATAACAATTTGCAAATAGCCTAATTAGGTGGATCAAAGAACCCTATAGTTTTTTACCTAGTTTTAATTAGGAAGGGAAAGAACAACTTGTCCTAGTTTAATCACTTTTTCTTTATTAATGGGTAAATGATGCGGATTTTAATTTGACACTAATAAATTGGATAATTATTGATTTGTGGAATTTTGATAATTCCTAAATCCTAATTTCCATTTTGTGGGAATAAATAAATTTTAAAATTCAATAATTCCCCCCTCTTGCCAAATAGGATTTTATCCCTTAATTTGTGCTTCACCCACTTTTCTAGCCTTCACTTCCTCTTATTTAACCTCCACCTTCCCTTTTCCTTTTGTCATAAATTGTCACAATTTATGACAATTTTCTTTTGTCACAAATTGTCATAGTTTATGACAATTTTCCCTTTTTCCTCTTGTCATAAATGGTCATAGTTTATGAAAATTTTCCTTTTTCATCTTATCATAATTGTCATAGTTTATGACAATTTTCTTGTTTTTGCTTTTGTCAAATTGAGGCTAAGAAAGGGCACAAAAGGGCATAAGAAAAAGAAAGCTACATCCATTTATTTGGAGAAGCAAGAGAGGGCACAATTGTCAAATTGAGGGAGTTTACTTTTTTGCATATCTTTTGTCTCAATTTATTTTGTGTTAGGATTAGGATTGATTGTACATACTTTTAGAGTTTGATGGTTCCTCTTGTGTGCATATTTTCTTCATTTTCTTGCCCTACATTTGGTGAACCTAACATGAAAGCAATGCTCTTGACTTGAGCGCTTTGTCTCTTTATCCTACGTGTCCCTCTATCATTTGGTCAAATTCCATCTTTGTCATGGTGGATTTGACTTAGTCCCTTTTATCAGATTATATGTGTCCCTTTGATCCCTTTTAAGTCAAGGTCCCTATTCAATTTACTAAGGTTATACTCTTAGGTTTGCATTTTTCAAACTGAAAATTTCCAAAAACATAGTTGCATTTTGCATACTTGTTCCAAAATCTCAAACCCAAAAATATTTGCATTTGCATATCCCCCAAGTTGCACATCATTTCAAAATCCTTTGATGAAATGTAGGTAGAATGTCCCTTTTGCTCCCATATTGACACAATGAAAGCAATATGATGATGTTATGACTATATTGATCATGAGAAGATTCAAAATAAGACATGTAACTAAAAAGGAGAGAAATGATCTCAATTTATAGAATTTGCAAGAGAAATTACAAATTTAGCAATTAAGTGTGAAAAAGAGCAATTGTCATAGATTGTGGCAATTGGCAAATTTGAAAGAGGAAATTTTTCATTAATTGTGACAACTTATGACAAATTGAGTGCACAATTAGAAATTAGTGAGTGAAAAAAGGGGAATTTTGTCATAAACTATGACAAATATGATAAAAACAAAAAATAAATTGTCATAAACTATGACAATTATGATAAGAGGAAAAAGGAAAATTGTCATAATCTATGACAACTTTCCATCCTACCTACATTCTGTCAATCACTGGGACATTTTGTTGACCACTAGGGTATGATTTTTTATTTATCTTTGAACCAAGGCTCATATCTCGTTGTCTCAAAGAGGGGGAAAATGTAGACACTCAAAAAGAGTCAACACCTATGTGCCTCCCTTTTTTAAGCATACCTTCAATGCCTAATTTTCATCCATAATTCACTAATATTTCTCCTCGATTTGTCTTCATTTTTTACCTAATCAATCGCTTTTGAAATCAATTCAAGTCATTATCTAAGTCATTTCAACTCCTTATGAAAAAAAACAAAATTGATCCTTTGCCTCATCAAAATCATCAATTAATCTATCTTCTTTAAGGGTAAATAACCCATAAATATCCCTAAGTATTGGCTTTGATAAATAAATTACATTTATTGATCCCTTTTTCCTAAGTTTCACAATTAATTAATTTGACATTAATTAATTGGCTTATTATTGATTTGTGGAATTTTCATAATTCCTAAATCCTAATTTTTATTTTGTGGGAATAAATGAAATTTAAAATTTAATAATTCTCTCCTCTTGCCAAATGGGATTTTATCCCTTAACTTGTGCTTCACCCACTTTTCTAGTATTCACTTGCTCTTATATAGCCTCCACCTTTCATTTTCCTTTTGTCATAAACTTATGACGATTTATGACAAAAGGAAAAGGGAAGGTGGAGGCTAAATAAGAGGAAGTGGAGGCTACAAAAGTGGGTGAAGCACAAATTAAGGGATAAAATCCCATTTGGAAAGAGGAGGGAATTATTGAATTTTAAAATTCATTTATTCCCACAAAATGGAAATTTGGCTTAATGGGACATTTTGTCAATCACTAGGGCATTATGTTGACCACTAGGGCATATTTTTTATTTTTCTTTGAACCAACGCTCATAATCACATTGTCTCAAAGAGGGGAAAAATGTAGACACTAAAAAATGGTCAACACCTATGTGCCCCCTTTTTTACATGTCTTCTATCTTGTCTCATTCTTTATTCAATTAGTTATTAATATTTCTTTCATCTTGCATTACAACCTTGATCTCTTTGGTCGAATTGATCATTATCATTGGAACTTGTCCAAGCATTTTTAAACCATGTCAACTCTTCCTAAATCGATCCTAAATATTCCTAAATCATGTTGATGTCCTAAAAGTTGATCCTAATTGATCCTAAACCATGTCAAAACTTCCTAAATCAGTCCAAATCAGTCTCGATCCATTCTAATCAGTCTAAGATCATTTCAAACACATTCAATTATTCTCAACAATTCTAGGGCATTATTAAAGTTCATTAATGCTTGATCAAATCACTTTCAAGTCAATCTAATCCTATCAAATCCTTGTCAATCTTATCCTTATAATTTCAATATCAAATCAGTCCATATCTTATCAATCTCATTAATCATCAGTTCATTTATTGTCATTGTCAAAGATCATCAATGTTGTTTCCAATCAACCTTATCAAGACCAATCAATTCAAGCACATTGTCAAAGATCATCGATGTATCATCATCATGCCATTCCTATCAAATCGATCTAAGGCATTATCAAAGTTCATCGATGCCTCATCATTTTCAAACCGTTTCAGAATATTGTCAAAGTTCATTGATGCCTCTACATTTTCCACCTTCTCTTAGAATCAAAACTTATCAAAGTATTTTTTAAATCTATCCAAAGGCATTGGAAAATTTCATCGACGCCTCACCATTATCAATATAAGGCATTGCCAAATTTCATCAATGCCTCATCAGTCACTTTCATAATCAACCTAACACTTTCTCCAAGTTCATCAGTGTCGTTCCTAAACCTTTTCAAAAATATCAAAATCAACCCAAACTTTCAACAAATCAAGTCAAATTTGCATCAAAGTTATCAATTTGGTCAACAATCCACTAATTTGTCCCTTATGAGTAAATAACCCATGGTTTATCCCTAGCCTTGAATAAATAAATTGACTTTATTTATTCCCTCTTTGTCATGTCTCCATAATTAATTAATTTATATTAATTATTTCATTCATGGAATTTCCTAAATTCCTATTTTCCATTTGGTGGGAATTAATGAGTTTTTAAATTCAAAAATTCATTTCCCCTAATTGTGTTTCCATCCCTATAATCATGCTTCATGATTTCTTACAACTTTCCCTATCCATTTCTCAAATAATTTGGCCACCAAATTCCTATTAGTTTGCCTCTACCTTCCCTTCCACTTTGTCCTTGATTTATGCATTCCAAGTTGTGCATTTAATTTGTCATAATTTATACAATCTTCCATTTTTGCATTCAAGTTTCCAAATATACATTTTGGTCTCTCAATCCTATAAATTGAGATCAAATTTCTTAATTCAAACTAACCATCTTTTTTTGAATCTTCCCATGATCATTATAGTCATAACAATATCGTCTTGCTTTCATTGTGTCAATGTGGGAGCTACATCCATTTATTTGGAGAAGAAAGAAAGGGCACAATCTTCAAATTGAAAGAGTATGCTTTTTTTGCATATCTTTTATCTCAATTACTTTTGTGTTAGGATTAGGATTGATTGTGTGTACTTTTAGAGTTTGATGGTTCCTCTTGTGTGCATGTTTTTCTCATTTTTATTTTGCTACATTTGGTGAACTCGGCGTGAACATGAAATTCTTATGCATTTGTTTTTTTAAATGTATTTTGTAGGTACAAGAACAAGATCTATGGACTTGGGAGTCTAACTTGTGATACATGTATGATTTCTTGTTTTATACATGCAAAAAAACAAATCTTTTTAATTGGTATCTAAAATGAACAACAAAGATCATATAGCCTAATTAGGAGGGTAAATGAACAACAAATTTCACATAGCCTAATTAGGAGGATAAATTAACAACAAATTGCACATAGCCTTAGGAGGATAAATGAACAAAAAATTGTATATAACCTAATTAGGAGGAAATCAACAACAAATTGCACATAGCCTAATTAGGTGGATCAAAGAACCCTATAACAATTTTCACCTACTTTTAATTAGGAAGGGAAAGAATAAAAAAATATTCTTTTTTTATCAAATTTCCTTTCTTAATGGGTTAATGAACAACAATTCTAATGTAATTTTAATTAGGATGGTAAAGAACCAAACTTGTGTTTTTTTATCACATTTCCTTTCTAATTGGAAAATAAACAACTTTGCTTACATGTTTGAAGTGTTTTTTAGATTGTAAATCCCAAAGAATTGGATGATTGTATCCTCTCCCCTCACCTTCATGGATCTTAGGTGAAGAAAATTTCATACAATTCTTTTAGAGGGCCTATCTCCTGAAACTTGCTTTAATAGATCCAGTGAGAGGGAACAACTCAAGCGGTAACAAGACAAAGCTAGGTCTCCATCCAAACTACTCTATAAATGTGTGATTGAGAGAAAAAGTCCAATTGATAGTGTGGTTGGGTGATAGATATCCTCCAATGCCCTTATGGTGTGTAAAACCTTGGTTCTCAAGGCTAGGGGACCTCCTATGGGAGTTTATCACACCACCCTATGAACTGGATGTCCCCTACTAAACACCTTTGTTGTAGTGGCCAAATAAAACCTTTTATTCACTAATGCAAGGGGTCACCCATGCCTGTGAAGACATCCCACACTTTTGTGGCTCTTGGTAGAGACAACGGTCCTTTGGGAAGTGATGCCCCTTGGGATTCAAAGCTTGGCGTACCTGAGAAGTGAGTGCACTATAAGGTGGAGCCTGTGCCTCCAATATTCTAGGATATCCACCTTGAGTAGGCGCATCTAAACTTTGTTCAAGTGGGAATTCAATTGATATTGTCCTTCTAGCCTAGGTTGTGGTGTGTTTGTTTTATTTTTTACAAAAACCATTCTGCCTGATGTGTCTTATGTGAGTGTTCAAATATTGCAAAATTTTCAAAACACTCATAACACCTTCAAAATATTTGAAAAACCTTTCAATTCATTCCTAAACATTCAATTGGTCATAAATACCTTGCCTTGAAACCCTTGTGAATATGTGGACTTTCAAAATATTCACCTTGGAATCTTGTGACATGTGTAAGAGTCCTATTTGCATCCACTTCTATATCATAGTCCTTACATATTTTGCATTATCTTCCTTTCATTTTTAATTCCAAATCCTTGCATTAATCCCCATTATAATACTCATTATAGTCATCATTATAGTCCTCATTATAGTCCCTTTTGTATAAGTCCTCATTTTGCACTTAGATCCTTTTAAAATTTTTGTAAAATCCCATAAAAATCTGAATCCTAGAGTCTTTCCTTGTGTTATTGAAAACAAGATCTTGACTTATTCCCTTTGTCCCTTTATCCTATTTGTCCCTCTATCATTTGGTCAAATTCCATCTTTGTCATGGTGGATTTGACTTAGTCCCTTTTATCTAATTATCTATTTTCCCTTTGATTCCTTTTTAAGTCAAGATCCCTAATCAATTTCCTAAGGGTATATTCTTAGGTTTGCATTTTCAAAAGATTTTTCAAAGTCCAAAATTCAAAAAACATAGTTGTATTCCAAATCCAAAAATCTAAAAACATTTTCATTTGCATATCCCCCAAGTTGCACATCATTTCAAAATCCTTTGCATACCTTAGGTTGCATTTTCATTCCAAAGTCTCCTAAAAATCCAAAACAAAGTGCATCTTGCATACCCCTCATCCTTAGGTGAATTTAATCATCATGTCAATTGTGACAAGGCAATAAGGTTCCTATCAACCCATGTACATTTTAAGTGAGAACACACAAGCACTCTATGACCCAAGACAAGGTGAAGCTATTCTAACCCAAGATTTTGATCCAAACATGACATACCTTTCAAATGAGAACACACAAACACCCTGCAAAGGTATACCTTTTCAACAATAAAGTTTTGACCCAAACATGATGTACACCTCAAATGAAGTAACCCAAACATATTATGAACCAAGACAAATGACATTTACTCAATCAAACAATCAATCACATCAGTCCCACACATACTTGATCCAAAAATTGCAAGAAAAAATAGATAAAGAAAATAAAATCTTGGAAGAGAGGGTAGAAAATATGATAAAGAATAGAAGGGAGATGACCAAACTCCTTATACATCCAAATGAACGGTTTGGTGAAATTGACATACAACTCTCATTGAAAAATCAAACATATCAAAACTTATTTCACAACTAAATGAGGCAAATAAAAACTTCAGCCAAGCCCAATACAATCATGTTCAAGAGCAAACATTTTTTACCAAGTTCTAGACCATGCTCAATTTAATCAAATTTCAAATAAATATTCATGCAACCAAGTCCCAAAACAATCATTTATCCCAGTTCCAAACCAAAAATTTCTACCAAAGCGTGGTAAAATTCAATGGGGACCCTTACCTAATTATGAACCAATCTTCATCCCAATACAACCAAGTGTCCCTCAAATAATTCACAACTTCTTATGCCAATCATGCAATCGAGTCAATCAATTCCAAGGTCAAAAACAATTTTACCTTCAAGAATATTACATATTAATGAACATCTTATGTACTCAAATCAAATAAGTTTTTCTCAAACAAAGACAAATTCAAACAAGTCATCTTTTGGACATAAATCAAACATAATAAATGAGCAACCTATTGGGACACATTTTCAAACAACACATACTTCACAACTTGCAAACATTGATGTGGTCTCACCAATAAGATCATCCAAGCAACGAAAGATCAAATCAAAATCTTCAAAGAGTTTATTTCAAAAATTGGATCCTATAAATGAAGATGATGAAAATAATAATTCACATGTGTCTATCAATGGATCATCCCAAAAAAACAACATGGATGACACACCTATTTCACCTCAAGGCATTGAACTTCAAGAAACATCCATGTTTCCCTCCACTTCTTCATCCCCCAAAGTTTAACAAAAGAAATTTCCTCCATCACCCTCATGTTGCACTTCTAATGACAAAACCCCCCAAGGGCTATCCATAGAATAATTTCAAGCTAGTACCATTCATGATCCAATTCCCTTCCATGCTTTCAAAATGCTAGAGCTAATGCTACAATTTTCTTCATCTTCAAGCAAGCCCATTCAAGAGAGTCCCATCCAAAGTCCATCTCCTTCATGCCAAAATGTTGATCCCTTTACAACGTCCCCCATGTAAATTCCACCTCCCTCATGCCAAAACATTCACTCCTTTCCAAAATCACCCTTGCATATTCCAATTCATACCCCATGTCAAGAGGATGATTCAAAGCATAAAGAAATGAGACCTAAAATAAATCAAGATCAAGATCCCACAAATGACCAATCCTACCCAATTATTGACCAAGATCCCATTTTCCTTGAGCCTAATTATGATCCCATTATCCTCAAATCTCCTATCCAAGATGATCTCATTCCCTCTCAAGAGAAAAATTTCCTTCTGATTCCCATTGACCTTCCACTTCCTAAGAAATATCATGACCTCTCTTTCATTCTTCACAATGTTTCCATCCAAATTCAAGAGAAGAAAACATTTAACATGAAATATAATGATCTCCTTCAAGTCAAAATTCAAAGTATCCTTGTATCCTCGTACCTATTGCAAGATCCCATCATCCTTTTAGACCCCCCTTAAGATCCTTCCACCCCTTCATTTCCTTGTCCTAATCCTCTAGATCTCCCACAAGATCCTATCCTACCTAATGATCTTGTCATTGCTCCTATTCCATCACAAGATCTCATTATTCCCCGTGATCCCCTTAATGAGTTGAACACATTTGCACAAGTTGTTCATGCCCTTACATTTCAAATGGGTTCCTCCACTTTCACACAATCTGATCCATCTCATGATCCTAGTAGTCCTTCCCTATCATGTCTACCTCAAAATGGACTCACTTCTTGTATAAAGTATCCCATTGGTCAAAGCAAACATTATTAGGTCAAAGGGTTAAGAATTCATGAACAAGGTGTATTAAAACCCTTTCAAGTCAAAGAAAATTCTAAATGTCGTAACCTTATTTCTAAATCTATCATTCTCAAGGCATTGGTATCCCTTCAAAATCCAAATTCGAACATATATCTCCCCCTTCACCCCTTCCATCCATCTTAGGTCCATATATTCCTCCATCCACTAGTTCACAATCCACTTATCCTTTCCCAAATTCAATTCAACAAAGGCACACATCTTGGAGAACCTTCCACCCATCCAAAAGGCCTCCATATAGTTCCTATCCATCCACAAATCCCATTCCATTTCCAAGAAATTTGGATGCTACACATAAATTCAATAAGTCAAGAAATTCACATGCATTCAAGGATCAACATGTCCAATCTAATTGACATGTGAATACAAAGAAAAATATTATCCAAAAAGAAAAAGAAATGTCAAAAAGGCCCATTAAGCGAAAAAAAATCAAAAGCAATATGGGTTCCTAAATCCCTTGTGCAAACAATGCATTCAAAGGACTCACAAAAGAATAAAAAATTAAAATGCATTTACATTACCAAGAAGCTCCTTGAAGCACAAAGTCCTAAAGAAAAATCAAAGCTGGCATCCAAAATTGTTATCCCTCCATCTAAAAGCCTTCCATCCTCCAAATTGATTTTGGGTCTTCATGTCCCAAAATTCATATCCATTCCTTCGTCAAATCCAAAATCTCATTTTCCTCCATCACCCCTCAAGGTGTGTGCCAATGTTGTTATTGCCTTTGTTTCCATCCATTCAAAAGAAATCCTTCTTACAATCCCTCCATTATCCAACACCTATTTTCCAACCTTTCATTTAACCTATCCAATCCCTTCCTAAATTCTTATCCTATCCTATCCAATCATCCATGTCATATCTCTTTATCATTACCCTACCAACGTATTTGAGTATACTCTCATAGTCATGGTCCTTTGTCCATGTCATTTCATGTGTCCATTATCTTCTGAAAAATGTCAAAAATACAAAAAAAAAAGAAAAAAAATAGTTGCCTTGATGAAAACTTGGAAAACACGTGTCTTGGTAACAAAAATAAAATAAAATAAAGATAAATAATTTTGTCCAATAGTGAAATCCTAGCAAATAGGCTCTTTGGGCAAGTACCATGATGAAAACCTGATAAACATACATAATGTGTAATTTATGAACTTCTTGCATTCCATACTTGGGGGAAGATTACATTCATGTTATCCTTCATTATCCTTGTCATATCCTCCATTATCCTATGTCCCTCATATCCCTTATCCTATTAGCTTCCATTTCTCTTTTCCAAACTTTGATCTTGACAAAGGCTAGTGATCTTCCTAGAAGAAATCACATGTCCTATCTTCTTTATATTATCCTAATCCCTTTGGTCCATATCGCCTATCTTATCGAAGCTTTCATATCCCTTGCCTTTTTCCTTATTGACATGCCTTTTCCTATCTATATCTTGCTTGTCCTATCCATATCCTATTAGTGTCCTATTTGAAACCCTTTCTTGATCTTGGCATAAAATAAGGACGTAAAATGGAAAATATATTTTCAAAAACCTCTTGACATGTCTAGTCCTATGAATCACTTGCCATCTAGTGCACTATTTCATTACCCTATCTTATCATGTCCAATCCCTACACTTGGCAGAAACATGTCATCTCATTTTTTGGATAGTCCTTGGCAACTCCAAAAACTTAAAAGACATAATCAGAAACCCTTTGGCCTTCACCCATCTACCAACATATCCATCAATCCCTAATGTCCCTGCCTTGCTAGACATTGGGGCAATTCTTTCTTAAGTAAATATTAAATGCACTGAAAAAATCTAAAAATTATATAATGACTTGAAAAAGACCATAAAAATCAAATATGAAGCTGAAAAAATCTCTTAAAATCATAAAAAGTCCTAAAAAACTTTTTAAAATGGTAAAATGTCCTCAAAAAGCAAAAAAAACAAATATTTGCAAAATCCCCAAAAATCAGAAAATCAAATCTTCAAAACTTGCAATAAATTTGTACATAATCTTTTTCCCTATTTTTGATAAAATGTCCCTTGCGACAAGATAAATATTTCAGCAGACGCAATTTGAAGACTTTTGAAACATTGTGCTTAATAAAATCAAGCATTAACTAACAAACTATCCAATCATGTCAACAGTCAATTCAATCAAACTTGCCGTATAAATCAATCAAACACCATCAATTTGTCTTTTTATCAACATGTCATTTGTCTTATACAGGTTGTGGTATACTTGAAACTAGACAATATCTTTCTTAGACGAGGTACTTCATTCGTAAAACTAGACACTAACACTATCATCATCATCAAACAAACTATAAATGTTGACAACAAAATCAAATTGTTTGTTGACTTGCTTGGTTCAGTGAGTCTTATCTTTTATTGATTTATCTCTTTTTATTTTGTCTTTTTCTTGTGGGGTGTTTTTCATAATTTCTGGGGCACGTATGTCATATGCTTCTGGATGACTAGAAATATTCCTTGTTTGCTATGTGTTTGTTTTTATGCAAAGGGATTACTTTATCGTCCTGACTTTCTGTGTCATCGTGCGACGCATCCATTTTTACATATTAAATAAAGTTCTCATGACAAAAGTGCACTTATGAAAGTAATTTTCATCATTATTAACTCTTCTCTATTTAATTTCCTCTTTTTACTAGCAATTCTTCCGTCAATTCTTGTAATCATTTTATTTTCAAAAAATTGTCCTCGTGTCAATTTCCATCCAATTTTTCGAGGGGGCATCCTACCTACATTCTATCAATCACTGGGACATTTTGTCAACCACTAGGGTATGATTTTTTTATTTTTCTTTGAACCAATCCTCATAATCGCATTGTCTCAAAGAGGTGAAAATTTAGACACTAAAAATGATCAATGCCTATGTGCCTCTTTTTTTAACATGTCTTAAATGTCTAATTTTCATCCATAATTCACTAAAATTTCTCCTCAATTTTTCCTCATTTTTGACCTAATAAACTACTTTTGAAATCAATTCAAGTCATTATCAAAATTATCAGTCATTTCAACTCCTTATCAATATCATCAAAATCGATCCTTTGTCTCATCAAATCATCAATTTGGTCAAATCAATTAATTTATCTTCTTTAGGGGTAATTAACCCATAATTTATCTTTAAGTCTTAGCTTTGATAAATAAATTACAATTATTTATCCCTTTTTCCTAAGTTTCACAATTAATTAATTTGACATTAATTAATTGACTAATTGTTGATTTGTTGAATTTTCAAAATTCCTAAATCCTAATTTCCATTTTGTGGGAATAAATGAATTTAAAATTCAATAATTCCCTCCTCTTGCCAAATGAAATTTTATTCCTTAATTTGTGCTTAACCCACTTTTCTAGCCTCCACTTCCTCTTATTTAGCTTCCACCTCCCCTTTTCCTTTTGTCACAGCTTGAGAATTTTCTATTTTTTCTTTTGTCATAAATTATTATAATTTATGACAATTTTCCCTTTTCCTTTTGTCATAAATTGCCATAGTTTATGATAATTTTCTTTTTTTCCTCTTATCATAATTGTCATAGTTTATGACAATTTTTTTTGTCATAGTTTATGATAAATTTCCCTTTTTTTACTCATTAATTTCTAATTGTGCACTCAATTTGTCATAAGTTGTCATAATTAGTGACAAATTTCCTCTTTCAAATTTGTCATTGTCATAATCTATGACAATTGTCCTTATGCACACTTAATTTCTAAATTTGAAATTTCTCTTGTGAATTCTATAAATTGAGATAATTTATCTCATTTTTAGCTAACCACATATTTCGAATCTTCTCGTCATTATTATCAATTTCTTGCTTTCATGCTATAGGTGCATCTTGTCATAATGGGAGCAACATATCAACATTTTGAGAAGAAATAAAGGACATTTGAGTCAAATTAAGGGAGTGTTTGAATTTATTATCTTTCTTTACGCACTTTGTCTCAATTTCTCTTATGTTTAGGATAGGATTTGTTTTGTATGCATTTACATGTTGTGGTTGCCTTTGCATGCATAATTCTTTATCTTTTTTCCTCTCCTTCGGGGGGTTGTAAGGGGTTATTAGGGGTCCTAGGTTACATTAAAATATCCTAGGACCCATTACGATCACTTAGCACCCATTAGGTATCCTAGGACCCCTTAGCACCCTTAATGTATCATAAGACCCTTTAGGACCCCTTGTGTATCCTAGGACTCCTATGATACATTAATGGGTAATGGGTGTTGTAAGGAGAGAGAGAGAGAGAGAGAGAGAGAGAGAGAGAGAGAGAGAGAGAGAGAGAGAGAGAGAGAGAGAGAGAGAGAGAGAGAGAGAGAGATGGAAAAAGAGAGGGGATAAATGGAAAGGGGGAGGAGAGAAAAAGATATGGAAGAAAGGTATGGGATGGATGGAGAGAGAGGTAGGGAAGAGGGAGTGGAGGGAAATAGGGAGAGGGTGGGAGAGGAGCAACGAGATATGTGGAAAGGGAAAATGATTAAATATTTAGGGTTTAGGTTTTAGGGTTTAGAGAAAGAGAGATGAGTAGAGAGAGGTAGGAAGATTGGGGAGAGAGTGAGAGAGTGAGAGAGAGGTCCAGAGAGGATGGAAAGAGTGGAGAGAGGATAAAACCTATAAACATAATCCATTAACCATAAATCCTTTCTCACTTCTCCCTCTCACTCCCCCCTTTCTCCCTCTCTCCCCTTCTATCACTCTCTCCCTCTTTTCCTTCTCTCCATATTCCCTACCACTCCCCATCTTCCCCCTCTTTCCCTTGAAACCTAAACCCTACCTAAGGCTTAAGCCCTAAACCCTTAACCCTATAACCATAAGCTCTAAACCCTATACTAATATTATTTTTCCCTCTCTCCCTTCCCCCTATCTCTTTCCTCATCTCCCAGTTTCTCCCTCTTTCCCACCTCTCCCCCCCTCTCTCTCCATCTTCCCCACCTCTCCCCCACACCTCCCTTGATATCTCCCCCTAACCCTAAAACCTATAACCATAATCAATCAATCCTAAATCCTTTCTCCCTTATATCTCTTCATTCACCCCTCTCTTTCTCCCTCTTTTCCTTCTCTCCATATTTCCAACATGTTCCATCTCCCCCTATTTTCCCTAAACCCTAATGTTTTTATATGGGGTCTAATAAAAGTCAAAGGTCAATTTATCCCCACTTTTATTAGCCCAATTTCACCCAAAATTATTCAACGGGGGTGTGGGGGTTGTGCCCCCAAGATGGAGTCAAGGGACAACACCCATTATGACAGTTTGAGGGCAGTTCCCATAGCGGGGTCAAGGCCTAGCACCCCTTACGAGGGTCTGGGGTGTAGTTCCCCCAGAAGGGTTGAGGGTAAGTTATCCTTGTGGAGTCTAGTGGGGCAAGGTCAAGGGGTAATGCCCCCACTGCCAAGACCAAATTAGCACATTGAGAACTACACATAACTCCATGGTGCATACCATTTTCTTGATTTTTTAAGATTCTCTAGATCCTTGCAAATCACTCTATCTTTGTAACTGACATAAGTCTTAATAAGTGTATTTCACTTGAGTTTGATAAACTTGATCAAACTTTGACACACACACACACATAGAGGAAATATATGTTTTTACTATAACATTTGATGCATGCCAAATAGGCTTGGTGTACCCAAGCCTAAGGCTCGACATGCTGAACCATATGGCATATGCCATATAGTTTTTTAGGACCAAAAAGTTGAGTGGCATCTTTTTGGTCATGCATCTTTATGCACTTACTCTAAAACAAAAATTGAAAAATATGCATCCACAAATTACACTCTTAGTCAAAGTAAAGCTCCAAAAACTATTAGATGTAGGTTTCATACAACCTATTTATTATGTTGAGTGGATTTATAACCTAGCTTCAATTACAAAATCTACTAAGGGAATCCATATATGTACATACTTTAGAGACTTAAAAAAGATTTTCCTGAGGATAACTTCTCTTTGTCAAATATTGACATGATATTTGATCTCATAGTTTCACATGAAATGTTATTTCTCATTGATGGATTTTCTAGTTACAATCAAATCAAGATAGCACATAAGGACCAATACAAAGTAACTTTTACTTTTCCTTGGGGTACATACTATTGGAATGCCACACATTTTGGTCTAAAGAACACTGGAGTAACTTATCATAGAGAATTTACTACCATGTTCCATGACATGATGCATATCCTAATGAAAGATTATATTGATGAACTTTTGAAAAAATCACTCAGCAGGGAGAGACATCTACATGTTTTAGACAAAATATTTGAATGACTTGAGAAATACAATGTAAGACTAAATTCAAAAGAACGTGTCTTTGGATTGACCTCAAGAAATCTCTTGGGATATGTGATCTCTCAACATGGTATTGAAGCAAAGTTAGCTAAAATGAAATAAAATTTGAAATTCCTCCTTAGATTTCTTGAGTGAGATGAAGTTTGAACTGCTTTATGCAAGTTACATGAGGGTATATTTGGGCCACATTCTAGTGGTCCTACGTTAGCTAAGAAACTTATGAGAACTAGTTACTATTAGTTGACAATAGAAAAGAATACATACCAATTTGTAAAGAAATACAAACAATTTTAGATTCATGGAGACTTGATACACACCCATGCATAATAATTACAATCAATTTCTACACCTTAGCCCTTTTGTTAATGGGGACTCAACCTTGTGGGTAAGATCCATCTACTTTCCTCCAATGGCCATAAATTCATCATCATCATAACTAAGTACTACATAAAGCAGATCGAATCATTCCCCCTCACACATGTTACTAGTAAACAAATAGCCTCATTTATCATTAACTACATTATTTGTCGATATGGTGGTCCCATCTCCATTATCATGAATAATGGGCATCCTTTTAAGAATTAGGATGTTCATGAACTTTGTAATAAGTTTCATATTCAAGATCACTTTCTCACACCCTAATATCCCCAAGGTAATGGTCATGTTGAGGCCTCTAACACAACTATATTGAAAATCCTTAAAAATATGATCAATGATGCTGGTTGTGATTGACACATCCAACACAACCCCAACTTGTAGGAATATCACACAAGTTTTTACAAGTGCCACACCATATTCCCTTGTCTATGGATCTAAAGCCATCTTACACATTGAGGTCGAGCTACCTTCCTTTAGGGCCTCTTGGCACAATCTTATCAATGATGAAGAATATGAAGCCTCATATCTTCAAAAGCTAGAGTTGTTATACAAATGATGCTATAATGATTTTAATCATTTCCAATCTTACCAACAATGTATATGTCAAATATATAATTACAAGGTAAGGCCACACAAATTTGAGATTGCCAATCTTGTCCTAAAAATGAATTCGCAAAATAAACAAACTAAAGAAAAAAAGAGCAAGTTTGAACCTAATGGGTTTGGTTCATACATCATTATTGTAATGTATGGATCAAGGGCATTGATTACCTACTAGAAGATTCAATCAATAACATTCATGTCTGCAAGTTCTAAACCTGAGCTTTTTTAGAGTTTCCCTTAAAAAAAAAAGAAAAAGAAAAGTAAAGAGAAATAATTTTTCCTTTGGTGAAAACCATTTTGATGGTGCCCTGGGCAAGAAAATTAGTGAAAACCAGGAAACCAATGCCACGTGTAGCTAATTTTCTCCTCCCTCGTTCAAGATTCGACATAATCATTCCATTCCACATCCACCCTCATTACATACCATAATAACCTTTCCATCCCTACCATGTTTGGTCATTGCTTCACATTCTATAGTCCTAATCTTCCTTGGAAAATTCCATAAATATTAAAACATTTCCCCAAAAAAAAAACATAAAATATCTTGAATTTTTTTAAAAAAAGTCATAATTTGTCTTGGATTTTTTTTAGAAATCCAAAAAAATCAAATAAACTATCTTGAAGACATGGACATTTTGAACAAAAATAATCAAAATATTACACCAAAATGCTAAACTTAACAAATCACAAAACAATAGACAACCTATCAAGCTAGTCTAAAACATAATCGATCAATCACCTAATCAACATTAACAATCTTTATCAACTATCATTTGCCTTATATAGGATAAATCCTTCCCAAAACTAGACACTATCATAATCTATCACTTGTTTTTATATAAGATGAATACTTCTTTAAACATACACCACAATCATATTAACCTATTAAGAACATTTAAACTCTAACAAGATATTTACATGGATGTTGAATTATTTTGTCTAGTGATTCTTATATTTTTTTCTTTTATTTGATATTTTGTGACATGATTTCTATGTTTCTCAAGGATGCTCTTGACTAGAGGAATGATGATGGGGCATGGTCACTTGACTTTTGTTTGTGGATTATTCTTTAGTAACATGATAGTCTTAGGACGTGATTACCTAAGATCATAGAGGACTCATGGGTCTAGTGTGAATAAGATAATTCCTTTCTATCTGACGTGTCTTATAACCTTGTAAATGGTATGTGAGGTATCCTGATTATATTGTACCTTGATGCTTGCACATACATATCATAATACGCTTAATAATGATATAACACTCTAAAAAGAACAAGTTTCCACCATTTCCTTCTATCTATTCATATCCTTTTCATTATTTAGCTCGCTTCATGACCATTTATTTATCACCTTTTTATCCAATCTTTTTTACTCTTATTCCCCATCTTTCCTTTTGTGAGCCCACACATGTTCTCCTAACCCATGCGTCCTCTCGAGGGGGCATCATCATACTAACTTGTCATCCTTCCCATGACTAGGGCATCATGCTTCTAGTCCTTATCTCACTCCTACACATTATATTCTTATCTTCATTGAAATAATGCAATAAACTACATTATCTCAAAGAGGTGCAAAACATAAACACCTAAAATTATCCTCACTTAATTGAATACATATTTATATTTATTTAATTATTTTGCCATAATTTCTCTATTAATTAAATAAATACTTATTATTTATTTAATTAACTCATTGGCCTTTTCTTTTCCATAATTAAATAAATAAATATTTATTTAATCATCTAATTTCTTCCTCCTTTCCTCTACTAATTAAATGAATGCTTTTATTTATTTATTTAAATTTGTTATCCTTTTCTTTCGAATCCCATCCCTTTATCTATTTCACAAGGATCACAATTTAAATTCATAGGCATCTCTACCCAACTCTTACCTACCACTTGATCTTATCCCTCTATTTCAAATTAATCTTTTAATTTTATTACTTCCTACCTACCCTCTTATCTTGGCCATTCATCTTTTGACCTTTTTATCTCCACCCTTAATTCTTTTGAGGAATTCTATAAAAGAACATTTTCTCCTTCACGTGCTAAATAGTTGATAGAAAATATCATTCCATACATGATCTTGAAGGATATGACAATAATGGAGTCAATCATTTTATGAATGTGATGGTATAGGTTTTCTTATTTTATATTTTGCATTTCATGAAGAAGAGCTATATCGATTATTGTTGAATTATTTTGTAGATACAGACTAGTGGTTGGGTTGTTAGGGTTTACAAATGGGTTTCAAAATTGACATTCACAATAGGTGTTGGAGGTCCTATCATTTCTAACCCTTCTACTTGCCTCAATTTTTGCATTTCCCAAATATTGAAAGTCCTCATTCAATTCATAATGTAAAGGTTATGAATGAGTATTGTGCATTATCACTAACTTTGAGTCAAGTCTCTTCTCTTTAACATTATGAATTGATTAAATATATGTCATAAATTTTGTAAGGAGGGATAAAATTATTAAGGCGAGAGGTAAAAAAATAGATATTTGTTTTTTATCCTAACTCCATGCCTCATGCCTACACCCTTCTTCTTCATTCCTACCCTATTTCCTATGTTTTCTTTCATTGTGTGGATTATTATCCATCTCTTTACCCATTTCCATTTATGATTGCCTTAGTTGTAGTAGTCATCATGGTGAACACTACTAGGTGTTGAGAGGTGGGAATAAATCAACAAAAATAAAACTTAACAAATTTTGTCACAAATCTCAATGATTAGTTCTTAATTCAACTAACCATCAACATAAAATAAAGAAATGATACCATAAACATATGAACACAAATTCATGTGGAAAACCCAAGATGTGAAAAACCATGGTGAGTAATGTACTCACTATATGAAAATTTATTATTACAATATTTTAGGCCAGAAGCTAAGGAGATCATTGTCCCTACCAGTTTAGGCACATTGCCAAGGATTACACTAATCCTCAATGAATAATAAATATAGATTTTAATAGAAATTCACCGATCCAATAATAAATGAAAATTTGAATCTCCCAATTCACTATAGTGACCTTCTAATTTGATTCAACAATATGCACCTTAGTTTTTCATCATTCGCATAATATTACCTTCCCACTTTAATCAAAAAATCTTCACAATTACCTCACATCCACTTATTCTCATCTCATCCTTTCCACCAAAATATATAAAGCTTTGTCCATTGAAAACTTCAATGAGGTTGACAATGAAGATGTAAGCATATACAAGGTCAACCACCTTGAGTAAACATACTCAATGTGGTCCTCCCTAGGAGATAAAGAGGACCCACATACATCATAAAAATTCTTCTTCAAATAATATAGTCCATCCATGTGAATCACAACTTCCTCCAAAGTTGGTCCCAAAGGTAACATGTAAGAATGCAATAAAAATAGGTTATCGATCGACTCAAAATACTCTTTGAAGCATGTAGCATGATTTGAAGCATGACACACCATGGTAAAATCATGTTAAGTCTCTTAGCTCTTTCCTCAACCTCTCTTTGAACTCAAAATACTTGAATCAAATCATTGCAAATAGTTGAGTTAGCTAAAGCCCAACACAAACAACAAAATAATGCATGTGAAAAAAAATCTTCACCTTAGGAGCAAACCATCAAAATATATCCAAATTGAAACATCGCACAAACCATCTGACCAAGTCCACAAACCACATACCTTGAAATCTTGTAGAGAAATGCAAGCCATTTTTTGAGACTATCCAAACCTTCATGATAGCCAACTTTTCTGTTAGCAAAATAACACATCAAATCTTTATCAAATAATCAGTTAGGTACCTGGACACATGATAGTACAATATTCATAGTAGCCAAATGTTAAGTCTAGATCTGCAAGTAGTCATCATTTCAAAACTTTCTTCAATAAGATCTTCAAATACTCTTTCCTGCATGTTCTTGCTTGTCATACTTCTGTCTTCTAGATAAATCACAAACTTCCTTAGTCATTAATCAAATCTTCTTCATCAATCAATGCCATAGTATTAACCACTTCTTTGTATCTTCTTCAAATATTCTTCCTCAATCAATGTCATAGTCTCAACAACCTTCCATCCTTAGCAAGTTGACATTAATGCCACACCAGAGGCTAACATCAATGACAACACAAACAATAATGCTAACACATCAACCTTGTCATCTTTAATTTTTTCAATTGACTTGCTAGACATTGGCCATGGTAATTCCTATTGTTATGTTTCTTAGTCGAAAAATCTCAACATGCCAATGCCTAAGATACTCCTTACATCAAACAATAGATACATCCCTTGCTCAATGCAATGAAATTGAGGGAAATGAGGTGAAAGATTTGGTTAAACTCTTTAACATTAGGCAAAAAAATAGTTAGAGGCGGGGCTTTAGTTTAACAACAATAAATAACTAAACAATATATTTAGGTAAAAAAATGGTCAAGCTTTAAGTTGCATGTTTATTGTAATATAAGATTAAATAAATAACACAAGTATTCAAATTGACAAGATCAAGGAAACTATCTAGTTATTGATACAACAATTTCAAAGACTAAGTGTCATAATTGTGATCTATTGGGTAGAGATCTAAAATGTTTCTTTTTTAAAACTTTTTTGTGATCCTTTTGAGACATCATATTTGATAATGTAGACCTAAAACTTTAATTTTAAGGAGAAGACTTAATAAATTACAATAAAAATTAAAGTCTATGACAAATCTAATAGATGCGAAGTTAGAATGTTGTCAAAGGAAGGACACTAAATTTAATGAGAAAGCTCATGTTGTAGACATCTAAATGGTGCTACTTCAAATTTACCCAAAAAAAATAAATTAGAATATTCAACTACTTAATCTTCTCTCCCTTTACACACAAAAACAATCATTCAAATAAAAAGTCAAAGTCAATCCAAACTCAAGGGATGTTTCCTCACAAAAACAACCTTCCCCTAATAATTCTTCTCTAGACTTTGGCTTGAGTACCAAATTTGTTTTTCTCTAGATTTGCTTTAGTACCAAATTTGTTTTGGGGTAAGCTTGGTGAAGGCTTCAATCAACTTGGGATGTTAGTGTTGAGGTCTTTAATTTCTAGTCAAAACAACTAACCCAGCAAACCTTCGGGAAGGCACCAGAAGCTATGTTTTTCAATTGGATTCATTTCCATAGCTGGTCAATGAAGGTGGCTCACTCCCGTTCCCATTCCAAATGCCCGAGTAGCGTGGAATTTTTCATATTATCTATTTTGTAAAATCGAATTTTAAATACATCCTTGTTTTTCTGCCCTCTACGAAATTTCCCACTTTCAGGTTGCCTTTGATTTTACCGTCCACAAGCCGGCTACGCGCTCGGCCTATATTGACTCTTGTATTTTCATTCATACGACCTTTTAAACAGCAGACATAAATTTACACAAAGCTGCTGCAGTACCAGGAATCCATTAAAGAGTTCCTTTTTGTTTTTGGCTTTCTTTTTAGTGGATCAAGAGGAAGACTGTCCTTACAAGGGAAGAGAATGAGGAGCTAAGGTAGCAGAAAAAATGGCGTCTGAGATCGAAGTGGTGGCAGAGGAGCATCACCAGAGCACTAATGGTCATAATTCCAATGGGGTAATAAATGGAGTGATAGAAGACGAAGAGAGCCTCAAGGATGATATTTACACGGCCTCGGCTTACGGTGATTTGGATAAATTGAATAGATTAGTGGAGAGGGAAGGGTGTTCGGTTTCTCTACCTGATGGTGGCGGTTATTTCGCTTTACAGTGGGCTGCCTTGAACAACCGCGCTGCCGTTGCTCAGTATTTAATTGAAGTAAAAGCTCAATCTTTTTGCTTTAGGGTTGTTGATACATATGTTTTTACTGTTTTAAGCTGTAATAGTTTTATTGTGGCTGTTTAATTTGATTTAGCTGGAGGTCAACGGATCGATTCTCACTTATGCAATTTTGCCTCGCTAGGTTTTCTGGTGAAAAGTAATTTCGATTTTGATTTCTTTAAGCTTAGATTGTATGTTTTGAAGTCAAATGTAGTGGCATTGTCGAGTATCTCCAACTTGAAGAGTAATTAAAACATCAAGGAAAGTGGACGCCATTTCCTTTGACATCAGCTACCAGAATCTTTACTAATTGCCTGTCTAAGATTTTTAATGCGTCCATTTTCCAGATTTTGATTGTGGAAATCGCTGACCGAATCGTTAAATGGCCGAAGCAGTAACAGTAAGGACACCATTAGGGATAGCTTCGTTATATACAACACTGATAACAATCAAGGCATCGCTCACTAGTTTAAGTTTGTTTTGAAGTAGGATTTAAATTAAAAACAGAGAAAATCAACTCAATTTTCAGCTTAGACTGAAATGGCAAGTTGAGAAGCCAAAATCTTGAAAAACACAACCAGCTATAACCTAAATGTCAACATCGAAAACATAAGCGTAACATTACAAAAATATCTCTAATAATAAATTGTAGAAACCGGAATGGTGATTGTAGCCATTTTCACCTCAGGGAGCATTCCTAAATACTTGAACGAACTTTGTTCTTGAAATTGGCTTAAATAATGAAAAAGGACGGACATCTCCAACTTAGATAGAATTCACATCGACAACATTTAACGGTATCTATATCTAATGATAATATTGAGGAGTATGCCACATTTACAACTAGAATAACAGTGAAGATGACAGTCATTTCAAAAATATATTTTCCGAACTAGCTCTTAAATTTAAAAAAGGGGATGTTAAACACTATAATAATGCTTTCGTCTCAATGTTAAGTAAAAATCACATTTTTTTATATATTCTATTTGAAAAAGAAAGAGAGAAAGAAAGATGAGTATTGTTTAAGTTAGAATAGATACTCACAATTTAGCCAGGGGATGGATAATCCCGAAACACCCTGAGTGACAAGAACATGTAAAATGTGCAACTCTTAACGCTATAAAAGATTAAATTCACTCGCTCTTAATTTTCCAAACTAGTACTTTTTTGAAGAAACCCATTTTATATTGTGAGCATTTATGTAATCAACTTTGTGAATATGTAATACCCCCAGAGGAAGATTTTATGATACTTACCAAATTTTCGTCCGCTTCAATAATTTCCTAGGGTTAGCTAACCCAACAAAATTAAACATTAATGATTGCTATTCAGTTGTAATACTGAAATTATGTATGCAGTAGTTATGGATAGTAATTTATTAAATATATAGTCTGAAGTGGCAGATTAAGGAACAGAATTAAATGATATAAATTCACAGTAACAAATAAGAGTTAATTCCACAATTAAGATGTATGCAGTCAATTTCAGCAATAATATGATGAACAATTAAACCAGTATATATAATCACCATGAACTCAGCTTAGAAATGGCAGATTTTATTCATATGATCACTACTTTTTACTTTGTAGTTGTGCACTATTTCTGCAATGATTTGTCAAACCCTTATGCTGATTCATGTAACTGCAAATTGATACAATCGGCCCATGTAGATAGCAGATCATTTTACCCAAATGGATGCTGCCTCCAATAAGAGTCAGACTATATTAATGGCTGCAATCACGAAGAATATGAATCTGCAAACCTTGTAATTAAAAATTATTCCAATCTGCACAATGGTGATTTCTGCTTGAAATCATTCCAAGGAATTGTGTGTTTCTGTCATCCAATTCCAGACCTAGAGGGTTTTCATCCCTAGGTTAATTTGAACCGAAGTCCAATGCTCCAACAAGGAGTAGTAACCAGAAAATAGAATGCTTAATCAATATGCCTCCGTCTCTTTGCTTGATTTTGATATTTGAGAAATGATTTAAAATAAACTTTATAAAGGGCCTTATTTTATATTTTAACTTTGCTTGAGGCACTTTTTATTATAATTTCATTTTATAATATCATTTTGTGACATTAAGACTTTCATAATTTATTATAATTATTCCGTTTCTTTGGTGCGAAATTCTCAAAACCCATGGGAAACCAATGATAGGTGTCAGGGTTTCAACTTGGCTTAATTTTGAAAAAGGAGATGTTACTGAATAATATGATATTTTTTATGAGAACAACAATTTACATCAGTTTTACAAAAGGTTACAAGGGAATCTTTTCTAATAAATGATTGAAACTCATGTTATTCCTGAGGAAAACACATTGTGTTGATATAAACAATAGGTTTACAAGAATACTCCTTATGAATACCAGAAACATACATTTGTTCCTGTGCCTTTGGGGGATAAAATTAAGATCCTTCTGGAACCACACAAGTTTGACTTTAACAAGCAGAGCCTAATGTTGCTTGAAAAGCCCCAACTCCTCTAAACTGAGCAAAGAATGGTCCTCTAAGAGGTTGCAGTTATATTTTGCATGCTATAGGAAAATATTAGGAGCCAAAGGAATTATATACCGACGACCGTAGATGTTTGCATCTACTTCTGATAAAATCAATCATCCCAAGAAGCAGACAGCAGTGAATGGACGATCAATGAAAAAAGAAATTTAATTCATCTTATAACCAAGTTCAGAAGTTTCTGGCATACAAAGTATAAACATGAACATTTACAGATTCCATGACCAACTGATTTAATTTTTGCCAAAGGCTGCAAATGGAATTTTGACAAATATTTATGCAATTTTTAAATTTATTTTAAATCATGAAGACTGAAAAACCCCTGCAAACTCAATTTTGAACCTTTCCATTAAAGTTAATATTATGATAAAGAAAATCAAGTTAGTGTTGGTTAGATTCCATAGACTATAGGTGGTCTCATTGGACACTAATCATTATCGTCATCACATAATTCTTTAGGTATTTTCTTGTATTTCAAGATGACAGTGCTGAATTTATTTATTTGAAGTTTTGTATTTTTGAACTTTGGTATTGATTATGAGAATTTCATGAACTTGATCAGCATGGGGCAGATGTTAATGCTGTTGACCACACTGGTCAGACTGCTTTGCACTGGAGTGCTGTGCGTGGGGCAATTCAGGTTGCTGAATTATTGCTTCAGGAAGGTGTTCGTGTGGACACTGCAGATTCAAATGGATACCGCGTGAGTTCTTGGTCAAGACATGCCATTCATTTGAAATTGTAACTGAATTTGTATATCTAAGTAGCTACATAACTTAGGAACTCAAATCAGGTTAATGGGAAATGAAAATTTAATTCTTCTTGTGTTGGAATTGAAATTCTACATTTGCACCTATCTATAATCCTGAAAGCTTTGAGGATATATTGATGGCTGGAATTTATATCCGTTAGAGAATTTGCTGATGGAGATTACATGTTCAAAGACAATACATTAAAGCTCAAGAAGAGAGTTGCATCAATTGCCAATATTCTAAAGGAGGTCATTGCCACTACAAATATAATTTTGAGATACATGGTGATGATAATTGTTTCTTACTGGGTGTTTATTTAAAATGGCATTTTCTACACTCTAATTTAATGATTCTGGTTTCTGGTAATTGAAAATCATAATATTTTGTTTTGTGGAGAAAGGGCTAAAGGGACTGGAGGAGTGGGACTCAATACAAGAAAAAGGTGTAAATACTAAATGGAAAGTGCTATAAATTTACCAGCCATCATAGTTTAATTGGTTGAGTTTTCTCCGTCTGTGAATACTTGTACTCATAACTGAAACACAATTATTCATTTTCTTGAGCAACTCTTTTGGCTTCATTTTTCCTTGATGGAACCTTCCTCCTCAGTCATCGTGATTTTTTTTGGGACATTTGTATTACGTATATTAAGATGACAAACAAATATATCAAGGAACACAGGAATTATAGGATAAATAACTGCAATAGAATGGTGCATGAGGTGAGCCTATATTGGGCTTCAATGCAGCATTTTTTTCAATGTCCTTTTATATATATTGCTGGATTGTGGACTCTATTTTGCCAAAATTTTTTCTTAATCAAGAACTCTGGACTTAAGCTGTAAATAAATTGCAATCTACGTCTTGAAGAATGTTCTTAGACACTTATAGCTTTCTTAGACACTTATAGCTTGCCGGGAAATCTGTGTCCACCATTGACCCTTTAAAGTCACCACAGAATATGATCCCTGATGCAGTGAGTGTTGTTTGATAATTGTAAACAAGAGTTTCTAATTTATCTCTATGGCAAGTAGACATATCACCCAAGCATCAGGTTTGTGTATGTACATTTCTGTTTCCTTTGCATCTGATATCTGTGCTTGATTCCAATTTCTACCAACCAAACTGCCTATCTAATTTTATGTGTGGGTAAACCTACCCCATCATTGCATATGTTTCAACTCTTCGTGTTGTTGAATCCAGATGAGTATTCGGCAGGAAACGATTGCCCATGTGCAATATATATGACAGTAGAAAGGTTCTCAAGTGCTTTAGATGCACTTTACACATTCTCTGGATAGATGGATAACTGTAGTACCCATCCTTGTAGTAGTAGATAGCTACTTGAAGGAAAACTCCTCTGTGACTCTACTGGAGACAAATACACTCTGCAAACTACTTTGCCAAGCCAATGAGCTAGTAAATGATATCATCCTATTGTGGACCCTTTATTGACAAATCCAATAATGTATTAAATCAGATTCTTTATATGCCAAATTATCAATTCTGTAACTCAATATTATTTTTATTTAATTAGGTCCTTTTATGAAGCTTGCCCTCAAAATTCATTTTTTGTAATGATAAAAAACCACATCTTAAGGTATGATGAAATGAACCTTCAATCCCCATTTGAGAAATTTTTTTCTTGCTGTTTTTGATGATATCTTTTTATATAGAATACTATGTAGTTTAATATGAATCGTTTGAAAATAATTTTGGGACTCTTTAAATTCCCTACATTCAAAAGTATTAAAATATGACTTTCAAATTGTGAGCTTGTATACTTGGAGACATAATAAGTTAGGAGGGAGTCAAAACTGATTTTACTGAAGATTTAATCAATCCCGATTACTCACAAAAGTGCAATTCATTTGGGACACTTTAACAGTTTCTTCAGTTCACCTAGAAAGTTTGTCTAAGGTTTTTAGAGGAGTCATGATACCCGTCACTGATCTCACAAAGGAAGATCAACACACATGTACAAAGACAGTGACATTTTAACAAATAATGAAGGATTAAATTCTAGATTTGTATTTGTAAGTCTAGATTTTTAATGGCCCTTTAACAGTGAAATGTGATGCTTTAGGCATTGGTATAAAGGCAGTGCTCATGCAAAATCATCAGCCTATTACTTTTGAAAACAGAAAATTTGCTTTCAGCAAGTAGTTGCTTTACATCTATGATAAAAGATTGTTGGCCTTTATGTATGCCATAGAAAATGAAGCTATATGTATTGGAATTTGGGATAACAATCCACTGCCAGGAGCTGGAACAGTTCATCCAAATCTGAAGCATCAATTAGTGCAGTTGAATTTTAGTTAACAAAAAGCAAGGTAGGTAATCAATACTGGCTTCATCTAAAAATTTCAGTATAAGAAGTGCATAAATAACTCTGTTGTAGACTCTTTATCTAGGTTGCTTGAGCTATATACAGTACTTGTACTCTGAAGAAATAATGTCCAAATCTGTAAAATATTCTACAAGATGGAGAAAAAATCTAACAGAAGGACAATGTTTATATTTTTTTCAGGTGATGTAACCTATATCCACTTGTAAAACTATGGTCTTATAAAAATGTCATTCCTCAAGGCTCATTTGTTACCAGTTCCATTCACCTTTTTAGGACCTATCACAACCTAAGGAATATTTTTTTAAGGAGCTAAAAGATGTAAATAATTTTGTGCTTCACATGAACTTTATCCAAAAAATTAAATAGAGCATCTGAAGGTACATGTCAATTGTGCGAACAACCCATTCCTTACCAAAAAAGGAAATTTGTTAGCACGGGGTTCATTGCAGGCCTACCACAGACAGAAGGAAACAATTCCATGGATGGCAGTTCTTAGCAGCTTGACTAGTTTTTGGACTTTTAAGACCATATATTTATAGGTTGAATGGACTTCCTGAACTTGTTAGGGGCAATTGTCCAAAATGAGTAATTTCTTGTAGGAGCTGTTTTTATAATTTGGGCCTAGTTTAGCCCCAAGGACCTTCACTCAACAACATATAAATAGAGAGAATGTTGATCAAGGTCTAAAATGGCACTTGAGGAAGTGCGTTTTAGATAATAATAACTGGTATGTGTGGCATGCTAATTGTTTCTTTCTGTTAGATTCTAACTATTGCAATATTTATTATTCTATGTCAAAGTGTGCTGAAGATTTTTTTTCTGATATAGAAATTGTAAGGACCTTTTGTACAAGGGTGTATGTTATTGAATGAACTTGCTGCAGGCAACACATGTGGCAGCTCAATATGGACAAACAGCTCTTTTGTATCACTTTGTAATCAAATGGGGTGCTGATGTTGATGCACCTGACAATGATGGGAGAAGTCCATTGCACTGGTATGTTTTCCAAGCTCAAGTGACTTTAGTAGTTTGGGTTAGAAAATTATGGTTGAGAACAACTTAGCTTCCTTCTTTTGTGCTTTAGCAGCAATCATACTTCCTTCTTTTGTACTTTAGTAGCAATCATCAAGGAGTTTTTGACATTGTACTCTGCAACTTTAGCTTAAATGTACTTATTTGAGAAGTGTTTGTCTGCATGAAATCTTAGAGTCATATCTAGGTTGAAGTCCTTTTGGCCTGTCATATATGTATAAAACAGGATATGTTTGCATTATGTCAAGTCCTTTTGGGCCTGTAGTTTACAATTACAACATAAGCTAGGTTTTCATTAGGTTTTTTCAATGCTGAAATCTATCAACTAATAGCATATGCTTAAGTTTTGCCACCGTGACAATAAAGTTGATTATGCTGCTCTCAAGTTAATAAGGTTTGCTTCATCATCTGTGCAATTTTTTTTAATCTGATTGTTGATATATGTGTCAAACACATTGCTATTATAATAATTCACTGTGCAACAAAGCCTTTGGAATTTAGATATTTTACTGGCTGCTCTAATCAAATGAGTTGAAAATGATCAGATCTCTTTTAGACATTTTAGAGAAAAGCTATTCTTTTAGATAATCAAATTTATATGGAGCTTCATTTACCATCCAACCTTTGGACTTTACTTTAGGGTACAGTTAAATAATTTTGTTAATCAGAATCTCATTGAATTCTTAGGGAAGGCGTGTATATGTAGAACTTGTGTAATATATTTTTCAGAAGAGACATTTTACATTTATGAATCTGACATCAATCTCTGATAGAAGTGCATTTTTTCAAAGGAGGTTTTGTGCATATTTAATGATTAATATACATTAAATAAAGTCTAGATGATAAAGTTCATTTATTATTGTACTTTTTTTTGAAATTTCAGGGCTGCTTATAAGGGCTTTGCTGATAGTATTAGACTACTTCTGTTTATGGATGCATATCGGGGCAGGCAAGATAAAGAAGGTACTATGATTCCGTAGAGATTTTGGTTGAGGTGTCCTGAATTTGCTTCTTGTACATAGTAATTGAGCTTTCCTGCTTGATTTTAACAACTTGCACTCAAGGAACAACTAATGGACTAAGTCTTTCAGTAGCTTAGTGTATTTAATTAAATATTTGCTTTATGTAGCTGTATGGCTTTCTTAGTACATGTTCTGTGCTTAATCTTCTTATTCATCTTGAAATCTATGTGGTACCAGGATGCACTCCTCTACATTGGGCTGCAATAAGGGGTAATCTAGAGGCCTGCACTGTGCTTGTACAAGCTGGCTCTAAAGAGGATTTAGCTGTTACTGATAGTTCAGGCTCTACTCCTGCCCAACTTGCATCTGAGAAAGGCCACCGCCATGTTGCATTGTTTCTTGTATGTATAGAATACCTGACTGAGGGATAATTATCTGAATCTTTTTTCCTTAAGTGTAACTATATTTGTCAAGCCTATGAACTGTCATCGAACATCATAATACTTTTGAGCTATCACCAAAGTAATTCTATTGATTGGCTACCCCAAGATTAGTTTGAAAGTTTAAATATCTTCACCAAAATTAAGATGCAATTTTAAAGCAATCTCTTCTTTTAAGCAATACTTATAACCACTTTGCATGGTTGACAGAATTAAAATTAGAATTCCTCTTTGAATGGGTTCATTCCAGCCATCTTAAAAGTTGATCTCATTCTGGAACCTTATTTAATGTATCATTTCCTGTAGTTCATATCTGAACATTATTGATATAAACTAAGATTATGCCTTTAGAAGGTTATATTATTGAGGCTACATTGGATGTCAGTATGTTTCTTACGGGTAAAATACCGAGCATATATCGTCATTGAATTCATAACAGTTAGCTTATCATTTCTTTAGCACATTCACAAGTTTACTTTGCAACTGTTGCTTGGCGTTTATGCTGAGGGCATTAGTATTTGGAATTAGCATGACTGAAACACAGAAAATGTTCCTTATCTCAACTATCAATTGTTATCTGATTGCTACAACATAATGTGTGACCTGATATTGTCTTGGATACTCCAATGTACGATTTGCACACAAAGATTAACAATTGCCTTAGTGCTAATACAGTAAGATTTGCTACTGAAAATTAACTTACATAAGCTCTTTATAGATATAGGACACTTTATTGTCATTCCAAGAGGTATAAGAACGTGATTGAAAAGTCGATTAAGGAGTATTTGAATATGGGACACATGACCCATCTGTAGCCCATTTTCTTCTTTTGAGGTACTGATCAAGAAGAAGGATGATACTGTGAGTATGTGCATCGATTATAGAGCTCTACAAGAAGATATTAAGATAATCAAGAATTGCTACCGTTCTTAGGATTGATGAGTTAAGAGATGAACTTCAGAATTTGGTGTACTTCTCTAAGATAGATTTACGATTGGAGTATCATCAATTAAGGGTGAGAAATGAGTTTGCACATAAGACAAGTTTTAGGTCATTATGGCCATTATGAGTTCTTGGTCATGCCTTTTGGATTGACTAATGTGTTTGCCATATTTCAATTTTTCATGAACCAAGTATTTATGAAGCAGTCAAAGTTTGCATTAGGTTTCTTTGATGATATATTGATCTATAACAAGACTTGGGAGGTCCATTTGAGACATAGATGAGGTGCTTGGAATTCTAGAGCAGTGATCATTCGAGTTTAGGTTGGTAGAGATATTATATCTACGTTATGTTGCACAGGTACTTGTACCCATACCCCTGGGACGTGTACCCGGTACTGGTACACATACCGAAGTACCGGGTACTCAATGGAGAGCATCATAGCTAAGGACCTTGATTAAGATTTCCGACTTTTGTTTCAGTTTTTTGTTTGCGTATCAGTTTGCTGTCTATCAAGCTTAATTCAATATGTAATCAGTTTGAAACTTTGATACAATACTGATTGATAGTAAACTTTATCACTGTTCAAGTCAGAAGTTTATCATTTGCAATATGTCATCGTTATATGATTTATGATGTTCTTGTTCATGTTTAAAGTTTGCCTTCTCTGTTAGGCATCTATACATTTAGCATATATTATTATTACAAACATATTGCAAATCTGAAACTGAAAACAATACATTACATCTGCAAACTTTATCACTGTTGTTGTTTTGAAAACTCATATTATATCTACGTTATGTTGCATGGGTACTTGTACCCATACCCTTGGGACGTGTACCGGGTACTGATACACATACCGAAGTACGGGTACTCAATGGGTACTCAATGGAGAGCATCATAGCTAAGGACCTTGATTAAGATTTCTGACTTTTGTTTCAGTTTTTTGTTTGCGTATCAGTTTGCTGTTTATCAAGCTTAAGTCAATATGTAATCAGTTTGAAACTTTGATACTATATTGATTAATAGTAAACTTTATCACTGTTCAAGTCAGAAGTTTATCATTTGCAATATGTCATTGTTATATGATTTATGATCTTCTTGTTCATGTTTAAAGTTTACCTTCTCTGTTAGGCATCTATACATTTAGCATATATTATTATTACAAACATATTGCAAATCTGAAACTGAAAACAATACATTACATTTGCAAACTTTATCACTGTTGTTGTTTTGAAAACTCATTGTTATGACTCATATTTTCAGATTTTCTATAAAATATTAAATTATATTTAAAAAAATTGATGTAACCAAGTACCCGCATCCCCTATTTTGAAAAATAGCCACACCCGTACCCGAAGTACCCAAGTACCCCTGTCCCCGTGCAACCTTGTATCTAGGGCATAAGATTAGTATCCAAGGGTTCACCATGGATGACAAGAAGATCAAGGCAATCATCGATTTTCACACTTGAGAGGGTTTTTTTGTTGTTGCAATTATTACATGAGTTTTGTTGTCAAAGGATTTTCAATGCTAGCTGACCCGTTGACATCTTTGACAAAAAAGACGCTTTCGCTTGGAGTGATTCAACACAAAGAGCTTTTGACAAGCTTATAGAGGTGATGAGTTCATGTCTTGTTTTGATCATTTTAGATTTTTTACTGTTGTTTTGGAGTGTGATGTTTCAGAAGAGGTGATTGGAGTGGTTTTGATGCAAAAAACACATCCTAGAGTGTTTGAGAGTTGGAAGTTCAAGGAGTTAGAAAAGAGCTTCTTTGTCTATGACAAGGAGATGCTGGCCATCATCCATGCATTGGTCAAGTTTTTGTAGTACCTGGTTTGTGGGAGATTTGTTGTGAAGATAGATCACAATAGTTTGAAGTTCTTTCGCAATCAAAAGGATTTGAATGATAGACAGTAGAAATGGTTAAGTTATAGGATTATGATTTTGATATTGAATATGTCAAGGCAAAAAGTAATGTTGTAGTTGATGGAAGCTTCGTTTGTGTTCCATGATTGATATATGTGCTTATTAGAGGATTCCTATAATAGATGAGTATGCCAAAAACACATGTGCTACTGATATATTGGATGGTAAGGTACCAAGATCATAGGTAGAGGGTTGTTGATGAGTTCATTCTCTATAAAGATCGGGTGTATCTTGTTCTATAATCAAAGATGAAGGAGAAGATTTTGAGGGCATGTTATGACACACCATTAGTGGGTTGTTTAGTATATTGCAAGTCCTAAAAGTGAAGTGCTTTTCATGGAAGGGACTCAAAGGAGACGTTTTGAAGAATGTTAGGGAGTGGTCGGTTTGTCAATAGAATGAGGTAGAATGGGTATTTCCAGCAGGTTTATTGCATTCCCTACCCATTCCAAATCAGAAATGGGAGAGAATTTCTATGGATTTTATCATTGGTGTTTCGTGGATACGAGGTATGAATTGCATTTTCGTGGTTGTGGACAGATCAAGTATGTTCGTTTTTTATGTTCTAACTTCATATAATACAAGGCTCCATAGCTGGCTGATTTGTTTCTCAAATAGTTGTTTAGACTACATGGGTTTCCTTGGAACATTGTGAGGGACATTAGTTTCATTAGTTTCTTTTAGCAAGAACTCTTTTGATTGACGGACATAGAGTTGACTCCAAGCACGAGTTATCACACCCTCAAATTGATGGTCAAACAAAGATTGTGCATAAATGAATTGAAGGGTATTTAAGAAATTTTATTACAGGGTAACAAACAACATGGATTAATTGGCTTTACCTTGGGGAGTACTGCTAGAACTCCGCAATCATATGTCTATAAGTATGACCCATTTCAAAGCATTGTATGAAAATGATGTAATTTTTTTTCGTGGATTTGATTATTTTTGACAACAAAGTTCCAAGAGCTAGGGATTTGGTTCAGCATTGTCTAGACATTTTGAATGCCCTTGAGGAAAACCTTCAACAGGCCTGAAATCAGCAATAAATGTATTCTGATTGCCACTACATGGAGAGGACACTTGGATCATCCATATCTTGCAAGCAATTTAAGGGATGGAGGATTGTCATGTCTCCTTTTCCCCACCTAGCTAATATTATAAATATCTTAAAAAAAGAAATGAAAACAGCTTGTTTCAACACAAGTAAAATAAAATAAATAAAATATAAAAGAAATAAATAAGAATAATTTCAAATTTTGGTGCCAAGATTTGGCCCATGTGCCCCATTGATGGGGAGGTATATTTGTAAGCTTTGTTTGTTCATTTGGATCAATTGATTTCTTCTATTCGGCAATCGAACTTGAGTTGAAATTTCCATACCCACAAGGACAAAACCCCCTTGATGTTATCTTCAAAGAGTAGGAAAGAAAACCATATCCGTCCTCAACGATCCACTTATGAATTAAAGCACATTGATTAGAGTCAATTTAAAATATTTTAAAGGAGGGAACCTTGATTGTAGCCTTACAATAGATGGATCAACTTTTTGAATATGTTGTCATTGGTGTCAAAGGTTGATGATTAAGTTTGTATAACTTTTAGAGGATTACTTTAAGTAACAGAGAATTGGTTCGAGCTTCCTGGTTGCTGCTTAAGGTGCTTGAGTTAGTTGGTTGTGTTGTTGAGCTACCTGACTGTCTAGTTGAGCTACTTGGGTGTTTGCTTAAGCTGATTGTGTGTCTATTTCAGTTGCTTGCCTATGCCATGTAAAATTATATGCCTCGTCACCAGTTGAATATTCTAGAGGTTTGATTTAATTGAATGTAGTGGTGCAAAAAATCTATGGATGGCTTTATTCATATTTACTCCACATATGGTATAAACTTGGGAACAAATGTACTAATTATTTCTTGTGTATGAATGAGAGTTTTTTTTTTGTAATGCATAGAATTTAAAAGAGAATTGTTTTTATGGTGTGATGTTTGCTGTGAGAAATATTAATGCTCCAAAGACGTGAGCATGAATACATTTGATACTGTGTTCATATTATTAAAATGGATACAGTTGAATAAAGAAAAAATGCTGAGTGACTTTGGATAGCTATGCATTGCTCTTTCAATACGTATCAATCAGAGTGATGCCTATTTGTGGTGCTGCGATTGTTGGCTCCAACAGTATGCAACATGGTTTTTTGAATGAAATTTATGTGAGATACAAAATTAATAGCTGTGCTTATGAATGAGAGTGAGCTAGGCAGTGAAATTTATTAATAGCAGTGTTGTGAGTATGTGTCTTGTGTTCATTGGTGGCATGCATATTTTGGTTGTTTTTTGAGGAACTTTGTTGACAGTAAAAACTCCCTACTCCCGTCGTGTTTTTAGTTTTTGCATAAAAAAGGAACAACTTGTAATGTCCCCTTTCTTGGCCACAGGAGATGAGCAGAGGGTTGACCTATCACTTGAGTTCCCGTAGGTCAACGGTATGGTTAGGGGACCCATTTTGAGGGTCATGGAGCTTTGCAGGGGCTCTGTGAGTCATTTTGGACCTTCAGATGACAATTCCTACATTTTAGGGCGGTTTCCTTATTTTTTAGCGAGAACTGGCAGTTGACTGGATGACCACCTGGGGGACCACGAAGCAGAGCAGGATCATTGTGAGCAGTTTTTGGTGTTCGGATTGAGGTTCGTATTTTTTAGGGCGAGTTCCTATTCTTTAGGAGGAATTGCCAGTTAGCCTACAGGGCTCAGGCAACATCAGTGATCACAGTGTTTCAGTTGGAATTCAGTTCTGAGTCCAAATTTGGATTTTATGAATAATTCAGGAAATATTTTAATATTTTCTATGTTGCATGGGTACTCGTACCCACACCCCTGGGACGCGTACTGGGCTCTAGTACATGTACCCAAGTACTGGGTACTTAGTGAAGAGCATCATAGCTAAGGACCTTGATTAAGATTTCTGATTTTTGTTTGTCTATCAGCTTGCTGTTTATCAAGCTTAATTCAATATGCAATCAGTTTGAAACTTTGATATAATGCTGATTATCAGTGAACTTTAATACTGTTCAAGTCAGAAGTTTATCATTTGCAATATGTCATTGTTATATGATTTATGATCTTGTTCATGTTTAAAGTTAGCCTTCTCTGTTATGCATCTAAACATTTAGCATATATTATTATTACAAACATATTGCAAATCTGAAACTGAAAACGATACATTACATCTGCAAACTTTATCACTATTCTTGTTTTGAAAACTCATTGTCATGACTCATATTTTCAGATTTTCTATAAATTATTAAATTATATTAAATAAAAATTTGACATACCCAAGTACCCCCGTCCTTGTGCAACGTTGAATATTTTCTAAGTTGGATGGAATAAATAAATAATAATAATTTTACTTTATATTATTATAATAAAGTAACAAGTTGGTCTCCCCCATTGTGCCATGATGCCTAGGAGCCATGAGTTAAGTTGTTTTTAAAAACAACTTAACTTTATTAATAAGGGAGCCTAAGGGGGTTGAGGGAGACATAAGGAAAAGAAAAAAATTAATGAAAAAAATGCAAGTACCCTAAAAACAAATTAGGGTTTGAGGCCAATAAAGCAACATGTTGGAAGACCATTTTCATCATCTAGGTTTATGATTTCATTTTCAGAATTGTGTGGAGCTCTGCTTATAAGGCTTCAGCAGTATTTCTCTTCAAGAACAGAAACTCTTGAAGATATCAGGCTGGACGTTCCTCTAGCTTGCTTGTAGAGAGGAATTACATCGAATCATCAGCTAAGTAGAGCACTTTGGGTGAAGAATTTGTTATGGTAATTATTGTGTGTGAAGAAGGTAAAATTTTCATATCAGAATACCAGATCAGATCATTGGCAGCCAATTACATCTATTTGGACGCCTAAGACAAGGCCGTATAGCAACATTGAAGAGAAGGGGGCCTTATTGGGGTTCGATTTGTAGGAAGTCAACATATTTTCAAATTGTATCAGGTATTAGAATATTATTATATTATGTAAATTAGATAGATAAGATCGATTACTTGATCTTCTGTAGTTTCTTTTAGAAACTTTCTATTTCCTTCATTTGTAAATTCTTTATAATGATTGTCTTGATCTTTTGTTAATACATCAAATATTTTACCAATTACTTAGCGGAATATGGTATCAAAGAGGAGTTCTAAAATTTTTTCGAAATTTTTTATAATTTCATTGCAAAATTATTTCTTCATTGGAATTTTTTGAAATTTTTTCTTTGCAGGAATTCATTTTTTCAACCCGACTGACTAGGGTTTTTGCGTCTCAAGATCAACGCAATTTCTCCATTTTCTTGTGATCTTGTGTCGTAGATTGATGCCATTTCTTTGCTTTTAAGGGTTGCTGCTGTCGATTTTTGCAGGAAAACATATTCCCGCGCGTGGCCATTTTTTTTTGCGTTCAAGCCCAACGGCTCGTTTTGGGCTTCTTTATCTGTCTGAGGGCTTCTACCACCCGCACGATGCCTTTGGTATTGCATGCAACTCCTCTACAAAGTTTCTTTTTCCTGCAATTGGTGCAATGGGAGTTTTTCTGGGGACGAACTCCTCATTCATATCTTTTGCAACCCGTGACTTTGTTCTCTGATTCCTGCGTGACGACAGCTTCTGGGATTTTTCGACTTGTTTTCTGGTTGATTCTTTCTATTCCTGTGCCAGACCTTCAGTTTCCACCATTTTTTTACAGCAAGTCTGCAATTTTTTGAGTTTTTTTTCATAGGGCTAGGGTTTCCTTCGAAACTCTCAGCTAGGGCAGAGATTTTGTAGCAAATTTATAATATTTTAATGCCTGGAATAATCAGATCCAGTTAGAAGGCAAGTCTATGAATTTAACAACTCATTCTATATTTCAAATACCTGGCACAGTTGCCATAATCATGCATTTGGCTGAAAGAAATTAAAATCATATTTATTTAGTAAATGTTCAAAATTCCCAAGTGTTACTTGCATTTTTGTATTAGAAGTTCATTGCTTTTATATTGCATATTATTGAGGAAAAATGAAAAAACAAACAAAAACACAAAAAAAAACAGAAAAGGAGAAAACCAAAAAAATTAGCATACGCTGGTCAAAGACAAATTGGCAAACAAAATTCAGTATTTCTACAAAGATTCCTAGTCGGCATCTTTCTCGATTGCTGTTTTTGAAAAAGCTATGGAGGTCTACTGTTAAAAGGATTGGTCTAGTATGACTGTTTTTTTTGAAATCCTTTCTTAATGTCACTGGATTGATTAGTTGAGTATGTGCATGGGGGACTTGTAGAGTAATAGTTTTGAGCGTTAATTATTCTGAAGGTGTCAATGCTTTTTGAGCATTTCATTTCTATGCGTCATTGTGTTATGACATGGTTGAAGTAGTTTGTGGAGAGTAGCACATTGTTGGAGTTGCGTATTTTGTTTAAGTGAAGCATTTTGAAGGAGTTGATGTATGGTTTGTTGTATAGAGTGTTATTGCTTTCTGAAGATTGCTGGACAATGATTTCTCTTTTATCTTGGTCTGAAATGATATGATAGAGAGGAGATGGAAGAATAGATTAATGAATAAAATATATGACTGAGCTGAGCAGGATGCAATGGAGCAGAATACATATGTTGGTTGTGGTTTTCTGTTTCAGACTGTAGCGTAAAGGAATTATTGGAGCTGTGTATGTAAAAGGATTCTTTAGCTGTGCATGTTTGGAGGTGTTTTAGACTTGATGGAATGAGAATGTTGTTTTCTTAGTGTGGTGTTAAAATAAGGAGATTTTGAAGAAGCTGTGTGTGTTCTAAATTTTACTGTTTTGAGTTGGTGTTCAATTGAGGTTGGTGCCTCACCTGACTTGAGTTGGTGCTTCAGTTGTTCTGAGTTGGTGTTTCGAAGAAGGTTGGTGCTCACTTTTGTAATTTGGGTTGGTGCCCATTTTGTTAACGAAAGCTATTTCATGCTGTGGTTTTTTTTACCCGAAAGGGTTTTCCATGAGTAATTTGGTGTTTGTGTCTTGATGGTTGCTCTCTTTTTGTTTTTTGCGGTTTTCCATGACTAATTCATCCCCCACTCCCTGTCCCGCTCTTAGTATTTCCTGTGTGCTCTCCAATTGGTATTAGAGCGAGGTGCTTTCGGAAATAGAGCTTAAATGTTTAGAGGTTGACCTTGATTGCACACATGGGTTCTCATGAAGGTCTGGCTACGAATAGAGCACCTTTATTTGATGAATCCAATTATGCATTGTGGAGTGTTCAAATGCGTATTTATCTATGTTTTCTTGGTTTTGATGTTTGGAATAGCATGAGGACTGGTTACACAATTCCTCCAACTCCTACGAATGCGGATGAGAAGAAGACTTTTGAAAGTAATGCAAAAGCTATGAATGCAATCTTATGTGGGTTATCTAAGACAAAATTTGTGATAGTTATGCATTGTGAATTAGCTCATGAGATTTGGGACAAACTTTGGAAAACATATGAAGGAGATGACAAGGTTAAGAAGGCAAAGCTTTATACTCATAGAAGACATTTTGAAAGTCTCAAGATGTAGGAAGAGGGAAACGTTGTTGCCTATTTTCTGTGAGTAGATGAAGTTGTCAATACTATTAACTTTAAGGGTTTAGGAGAAAAGATTGAGGAGTCCACTATAATTCAAAATTTTTTAAGGTCTCTTCTTGTCCGCTTTGATGTCAAATTTTCAGTAGTTGAAGAGATGAAGGAACTTGATAAATTGATTGTTGACGAGCTTCATGCTATCTTAACAGCCTATGAAATGAGAACAAATTTTGTTTTTTTCCTGTCAAAAAGGAGGCAGCCTTCAAAGCTTCAAAGAAAGGAAATGAAAAGGAGTGTGTATCAAGTGAAATTTTTGATGAAGATTCTGATTCTGAAGAGGCAAATTTCATAAGGAAGTTGAAGAAAGGTTTTGGTAAATACAAAGGCAAGCTGCCTTTCAAGTGCTTTAACTATGGTAAGGTAGGACATTTTGCAGTCAAATGTCCTTATGCAAAAAGTGAGGACAGCAACAATGAAAAGAAACCCAAGTTCAACAAGAAGAAGCATAAGGGAAAAGGGAAGGGACGAAAATTTAAAAGGAGTGTCTATTCCAAAAAAGAAAGCACTTCATTTGACATTACTGATGAAGAGTCTTCAACCGAAGAAATTTTGTTCATGGCCTTAGAAGAAGTATAGGATGAAGATTAAAAACTTGAAGATCATATTGATGTTTGGAAGAACAACTAATAAGGGCTCTAGATAAAAACTTGAAGATGCTGCTTAAGAAAGGAATGAGGCAAATACAAAGATATCTCTAGCTCTTGGAGAAGCAAGAAAACTGATAGTTGACTTGAAGATTTAGGTTGAAGAAGCCAGGAAAATAGAATAAGAAATCAGAAAACAACTTAAGCTCAAGGAAGAAAACTATGAAAGACTTGATGCTGAGATTGTTTCACTTAGAGAGTTGGACAAATCTTCAACACAACTGAACGATGAGAAGATAAACCAGAATTTTTGTCTTTGCATAATGTTATTGCCTCACAAAAATCATCTAAAGATAAAGGTGGAGTTGGTCTTGAAGAAGGTCAAAGTTTTATGTCTACAAAAGAACAACGAAAGACCATTGCTGATAGCTCAAAGAATTCAACATCAAAATTCAGAAATAATGCTTTCAAGAAGCCTCCTATCTCAAGACAAGCATGTATGAACATGTTTAATAATTCTCTTTCATGGTTATTGTTTCTCTTGCAATTGTTTTGGACACAAGGCAATAAACTGCAGAATGTTTGCAAACAATGATTTCAGTTTTAGGAGTAGAAATTCTTTGGCTCCTCCAAGGAACTACAATGTTGTATGCTATAAATGTAATAATTTTGGTCACATTGCAAAAGTTTATAGAAGTGGTATGGCAAATTTCTCCAAGAAGAACAAGCTGTTTGAGAAATAGGACAAAGCTAAGGAGGTTGCCAAGGTTTGGAGGAAGAAGGAGAAATAAGTGTTAGTGGAATCTTTGATTGTGCAAACAAGCTCTCTTGCTCAAAATGAAAAAGATAAATGGTATATTGATAGTGGGTGTTCTAGGCATATGACTGGAGACAAGAGCAAGTTTATCACTCTCAAAAGCACTAATGGAGGCAAGGTAAGATTTGTTGATAATAAATTTGCAAAAATCAAAGGTACAAGTACACTTGTTTTGAATGATGGTAAGACAAACATTGAAAATGTCTTATATGTAGAAGGTTTGAAAAACAATCTTTGTGTGATCAAGGACACTTTTGTTTTTAAGTCAGATTGTTGTGAGATTAGCAAAGATGGTAAACATATTGCTAATGCAAGCAGGATTGCTAGCAATCTATATATTCTTGATGATTTAAAAAAGGAGAAGTCCAGAGTGATTTCACTCCATTAAATTTCTATTTGGACGAGTTTTCATTATTACATTTTTCAACCCCATTTTAGTTATGCAGGATGGTTTCAATTATGCAAGATGCTTTCAGTTATGCAAGTTCATTTTAAGTATGCTGTTTGGTTTCATCATTGATGTCAATGGGGGAGAAATAAGTAAGGGGGGTGGCTTTGTTTCAGAGTAAGTGCGTTTTGGTTTATTTCAGTGCAGTTCTTTGTATTAGGTTGATTTTATATGGGTTGCCATCAATGACAAAGGGGGAGATTGTGTTGAATATGTTGTCATTGATGTCCAAGGTTGATTATCAAGGTCGTATAAATTTCAGAGGATTGCTCTAAGTAACAAAGAATTGGTTTGAACTGCCTGGTTGTCTGCTTGAGGTGCTTGAGCTAGTTGGTTGTCTGGTTGAGCTACTTGGCTGTCATGTTGAGCTACTTTGGATGTGTGCTTAAGCTGATTGTGTGTTTACTTTAGCTGCTTGTCAGCTGCTTGCTTATGCCATGTCAAATTATATGCCTTGTCACTAGTTGAATATACTAGAGGCTCGATTTAATGAATGTAGTGGTGCAAAAAATCTATGGATGGCTTCATTCATATTTACTCCATGTATGGTATAAACTCAGTAACAAATATATTAATTATTTCTTGCGTATGAATGAGAGTTTTTTTTGTAACACACAGAATTTAAAATAGAATTATTTAATGGTGTGATGACTACTTTGAGAAATATTAATGCTTCAAGGACGGGCATGGATACATTTGATGTGGTGTTCAAATTATTAAAATGGAGCTGTGTTGACAGGAAAAAAACTCCTACTATTGTGTTTTTAGATTTTGCATCAAAAATAGAAAACGATTGCTGTTTTTAAAAAAGGTGTGGAGGTCTGTCGTGAAAAAAATTGGTCGAGTAACTCTTTTTTTGAAATGCCTTAACGTCACTGTATTGATTAGTTGAGTATGTGCATGGGAGATGTGCTCAGTAATATTTTTAGCATTAATTATTCTGAAGGTGTCAATACTTTGAGCATTTCATTTCTGTGTTATGACTGTTAATATTGTAGCCTTTACGGCTAAGATCAATTGGACATTTGAGATTAATAATAAAATATTATTATTAACATGCTTAAGTTATTTTACTTGTGCGATTTTATAATAATAAGGATATTATTATAAATGCAAGTAATAATAATATATATATGAATTAACAATTAATTGAGGGCCCAAAGTAGGCCAAGTCGGCACTCTTAGAGGAGGGTGCATAATTGTAATTACCCCATATATATATTGGTGCGATTCTAGTGAAGAAGGCATCAAAAACATAACATGCTCTTCTTCCCTCAAGAATAAATAAGCAGCGATTTGTTCTTCCATTATATGGTGCGAATTTAGCCTTGGAATGCAAGATATTTTCACAGCGATCTACATGCGAATTGGAGCGTCAAGTAGGGCGATCTTTGATACAATTTGGAGCAGCGATAAAGACCAAGACATGATGCAAATTTAGGGCAGAAATGAAGGGTGACTTACAGTGCGATTTGGAGCAGCAATATAATACGTGTCATAAATTGCTATTACTTGCCAAGGATCGATATTTACCCTACCTAGGGTTTGATCACCATTAAACATAATTTGAAGGACAGAATTTGCATAATTTGGAACTCGGATTCAACCACATAAAGGGCTGTGATTTTGGACCTGTGTAGATGCAATTACATATCACATCAACATTGGAGTTGCAGATCTAAAACAAGGGCAGACTTGTCAAGGAAAATTGGTGTACAAAATTGGTACTATGCTTTCATCTTTCTTTGTCAATTTTGTCTATATATTGTTTCAGTTTTAAAAGCCTTCTATAGATTGTATTTTCCTTGCATAGATTTGAAAATATCAACATGGTATCAGAGCCTAGGTAGAGGAAAGATCATATTCAGATTTTAGGAAAAACAGTCTCAAACTTTTAAGACTTGAAACATGGAAAATCCAGCCCTATATTCAGCCTTGTCTACCCAAACCTCTAATAAATACTCTTGGGTTATTGATAGCGGGGCTTCAAGGCATATCACCGGGTTCCGGGAAAACTTTGACTCATTTTCAGAAAACATTAAGGAAGAAATTACCATAGGAGATGATACTTCTTATCCGATTATGGGTTTGGGAATTGCAAAATTCAAATAAACTCCGGCATATCTTTACAACTATCTCAAGTCCTATATGTTCCGGGCATAAAGAGAAACCTAGTTTCAATATCACCACTTGAGGATAAGGGTTATAAGATTGCATTTATGGATGGGAAGGTCTTGGCTTGGACCAAAAATTCAACCTTGAAACAAGCCTACACCATAGGTTTAAGACATGAATGTCTTTATAGACTTGATACTATTTCATCTCAAGCCTTAATGGTTAAATCAATTGACTCATGTGATTTATGGCATAGGAGGCTAGGGCATCTAAATTTCCAAATATTATCTTCTATGGATAAATTTGTAGTAGGTTTCCCTCATTTATCTCCTAGACATGAAGGAGTATGCAAAGGTTGTGCCTTAGGGAAAAATATGAAATCATCTTTCCCTAGTAGTGAAAGCAAGACTAAAGAAATATTGGAGATGGTACATTTCGATCTTTGTGGACCCATGTCTGTACCATCTATTGGTGGATATCTTTATTACATCATCTTTGTAGATGACTTTTCTAGAAAGACTTGGTTATACTTTCTTAAAAACAAGGAATCTATCGATGCTCTCAACAAATTCAAAGAGTTCAAAGCTCTAATAGAGAATCTTACAAGCAAGAGGATAAAGATTCTTAAGAGTGGATAATGGTGGAGAATACATTTCTGAAGCCTTTAACACCTTTTGTATAGAATCAGAGATTAAGAGGGAGTTTACTGTTCCTTACAACCCTCAACAAAATGGAATAGCTGAAAGGAAGAATAGGACCATAGTTGAAGCAACAAGGGCTATGTTACATGATCAAAATCTTCATACTTCACTATGGGCTAAGGCATCCAACACTGCGGTTTACATTCAAAATAGATGTCCTCATTCAACATTGATATATAAGACTCCTGAAGAGGCATTTAGTGGAAACAAACCTCATGTGAGTCATCTTAAGATATTTGGTTGTCCTGTGTATTTTCACATTCCCAAAGAAAAGAGAACCAAATTGGAACCCTTGGGAATGAAGGGAATATTTGTGGGATATAGTGAATCTGCCAAGGCCTATAGGATCTATGTTCCAGGGCAAAGGCATATTGAGTTGAGTATAGATGTTATATTTGAAGAAGACTTTGCATTCTCGACCTCTAAGGATATAACATGTGATGAAAATCAGAAGGAGTATCATGATGTTATTGAGTATGATCCAATGCCTATAAGTGAACCTAACACCCCCATCTACAAGAAAAGACCATTGTGGGCCTCTAAAATGTTGGAAGATGCAAACAACTATGCAGCTCCTGCTGGAACGTTCAAAGAAAGTAAGAGACCTAAGAGGTATACTATGCTGCATTCATGAGTGAGATTATAGATTTCGAACTTTCTTCTGTTTGTGATGCACTTAAAATTCAGGCTTGGAAAGATGCAATGTCAGAAGAATACAGATCCATAATATAGAATAATGTGTGGGATATTGTTCCTAGACCCAAGAACAAATCCGTGGTATCATCAAAATGGATATTCAAAATTAAACATGTTGCGGATGGTAGTATTGAGAAACATAAAGCCAAATTCGTAGCCAGGGGGTTCACTCAAAAGGAAGGAATAGATTATGAGGAGACTTTTGCTCTTGTTTCTTGATATTCCTCAGTTAGGGCAATTATCGCCATTGCAGTTTCCAAAGGTTGGAAAATCCATCAGATGGATGTTAAAACTTCATTTCTAAATGGAGAAATTGAAGAGGAAGTGTATATAGAGCAACCTGAAGGATTTGTTACAAAGGATCAACAATCGTATGTGTGCAAGCTTAGGAAAGCTTTATATGGGCTCAAAAAAGCTCCTCGAACTTGGTTTGAAAGGATTGATCGTTATCTTCAAAATCTGGGATTTTCAAAGAACGATGCAGATCCTAATCTCTATTTCAAGATATCAGATGGAGACTTATTGATATTGGTGCTATACGTAGATGATCTCCTAATCACAGGAGAAGAATACCTTATAGCAGATTGCAAGCAAGACCTTGCAAAGGAATTTGAAATGAAGGATCTAGGCCTTCTTCATTATTTTCTTAGTTTAGAAGTGTGGCAACAATCTCATGGAATTATTGTAAATCAAGGGAAATATACGGTTGATATTCTAAAAAGATTCGATATGATGGATTGTAAACCAATGTCCACACCTATGGAAACTAACCTTCTCCAGTTGAGAGAAGCTATGACTAGTTCTGAGGTAGCAGATGCTAGTCTATACAGATAGATCATTGGATCTCTTATGTATCTAGTTAACACTAGACCTGATATCTGTAATGTTGTTAATGCCCTAAGTCAGTTTATGGTAGAACCTAAACAATTGCATATGAGTGCAGCTGAGCATATTCTGAGATATCTTCGTGGGACCATTGAGTATGATCTATTATATAAAAATGTAAAATTGGAACTTCATGGTTTTACAGACGCGGATTGGGTAGGGTGCATTACAGACCGAAAGAGTACATTTGGATGTTGTTTTAGCTTGGGATCAGCTATGATTTCTTGGTTCACCAAGAAACAAAATTCTGTTGCTCAGATCTCAACAGAAGCAGAGTATATTGCAGCTTCTCTCGGGGCTAGAGAAGCCATTTGGTTAAGGAAACTCATTGTGGGACTGTTTGGACAACCTATGGAACCTACTGTTATTTATTGTGACAATTAGAGTTGCATTAAACTTGCTATTAACCTCGTGTTCCATAATAGGTCCAAACATATTGAGATTCCCTATCACTATGTCAGGGACATGGTGGAAAGAAAGGCCATTCAATTGGAATATATATGTATTGATGAACAAACTGCAGATATTCTCACCAAACCCTTAGCAAGGAACAAAATTGAACATTTCAGGAGTAAACTTGGCATTGTGAAAATATGAGTTTGTTGTACTAACATCTCTTTTATGTTTTAGAATTCATATCTCTTTGTGGCAAAGGTTATATGAATTCATTCTTTTATGCTTACTTACTTTGATCTGTATGTGGATTGTGGCAATTCACATTTATATGTTTTGTTGGATATCATAGAGTTGATATTCTTTGAGTCTTGGAGACTCATGGATCAGGGATCCACATTTGAATATTGGTGACATCATGGACTTGATGTCGGGAGACCATTACTCCGAGCACTTGGTGAATATCATGGACTTGATATTTGTTAGGCCAATGCTCTTGATATCATGGATTTGATATCTTTTGAGTCGAGGAGACTCTTGGTTGGTTAACATCATGGACTTGATGTTACATTGAAAATCATGGATTTGATATTTCCGTATATTTGAGAATTTGGTGACTCGATGTTATCATGAATATCACGGACTTGATATTCTTGTGGACCTGATCAATCCACAAACAAGAAGGATAACATCATGGAACTAAATAATGAGAAACATATGGACTTATGTTTTCATTTGGTAGATAGGGATCTACCTTCATAGATATGGAATCTATGACATCTCAGGATAAGGTATCTGAGATGGTTATGTTTTTGTTTCCACTATCAAGGATGATAGTTAAGGGTGTGTCCTACTATAGATAGGATCTATAGATTGATCTTACCCTCAAGACTAAGAGGGAGTGTTAATATTGTAGCCTTTACGACTAAGATCAATTGGACATTTGAGATTAATAATAAAATATTATTATTAACACCCTTAAGTTATTTTACTTGTGCGATTTTATAATAATAAGGATATTATTATAAATGCAAATAATAATAATATATATATGAATTAACAATTAATTGAGGGCCCAAAGTAGGCCAAGTCGGCACTCTTAGAGGAGGGTGCATAATTGTTATTACCCCATATATATATTGGTGCGATTCTAGTGAAGAAGGCATAAAAAACATAACATGCTCTTCTTCCCTCAAGAATAAATAAGCAGTGATTTGTTCTTCCATTAAATGGTGCGAATTTAGCCTTGGAATGCAAGATATTTTCACAGTGATCTACATGCGAATTGGAGCAGCAAGCAGGGCGATCTTTGATACAATTTGGAGCAGCGATAAAGACCAAGACATGATGCAAATTTAGGGCAGAAATGAAGGGCGACTTACAGTGCGATTTGGAGCAGCAATATAATACTTGTCATAAATTGCTATTACTTGCCAAGGATCGATATTTACCTTACCTAGGGTTTGATTACCATTAAACATAATTTGAAGGACAGGATTTGCATAATTTGGAACTCGGATTCAACCACATAAAGGGCTGCGATTTTGGACCTGTGTAGATGCAATTACATATCACATCAACATTGGCGTTGCAGATCTAAACCAAGGGCAGACTTGTCAAGGAAAATTGGTGTACAAAATTGGTACTATCCTTCCATCTTTCTTTGTCAATTTTGTCTATATATTGTTTCAGTTTTAAAAGCCTTCTATAGATTGTATTTTCCTTGCATAGATCTGAAAATATCAACAATGACATGGTCAAAGCAGTTTGTGGAGAGTAGCACATTATTGGAGCTGCGTATGTTGTTTGAGTGATGTGTTTTAAAGGAGTTGACGTATGGTTTGTAATGTAGGGTGTTAATTGCTTTTTGAATATTGTTGGGCGGTGTTTTCTCTCTTTTATTTTGGTATGAAACGATATCATAGAGTGGAGATGGTAGAACAAATTAATGAATAAGATATATGATTAAGTTGAGCAAGATGTGATGGAGCGGAATACATATGTTGGTTGTGGTTTTCTGTTTTAGATTGTAGCGTAAAGGAATTATTGGAGCTGAGCATATGTAAAAAGGATTCTTCAGCTGTGCATGTTAGGAGTTGTTTTGGATTCAATGGAATGAAAATGTTGTTTTTTGAGAGTTATTAAAAAGAGATTTTGAAGAAGTTGTGTTTGTTCTAAATTTTGCCGTTTTGAGTTGGTACTCAATTGAGGTTGGCGCCTTAACAAATTAGAGTTGGTTCTTCAAAGAGGGTTAGTGCTCTTAGTGAGTTGGTGCTCACTTTTGTAATCTGGGTGGGTGCCCCATTTTGTTAATGAAAGCTATTGCATGTTGTGGCTTTTTTACTTGTAAGGGTTTTCCACAAGAAATTTGGTGTTTGCGTTTTGATGGTTGCTCTCTTTATGTTTTATGTGGTTTTTAGTGTATAAAAGTTTAAAAGTTTTAAAATATTGATTCACCCCCTGCCCTCTTAGTATTTCCTGTGTGCTCTTCACAACTCTCTATTGACAAGCCATCAACAAACCATTGAAAGCAAATTGGTGCTCCAGGTTGTAGGCCCTAAGGATCCTTCACCTTAGAATTTACCACTCGTGTGTAATGTCCCCCTTTTGGGGTACATTATATTGAGCCGTATCGTTAGCCTATTTACCTTGGTCCAAAGGGCTAATTGTGGCGTGGCAGTGCTCCAGGAGATAATTGGCCTAGGTGGTTTCAGTTCCAGGCCAATCAGAGTAGTTTCCATAGGTTTCCAGGGTACTTACTATTTTTAGTAAGTCAACAGGGGTTCAGAATTCTCGGCTTTTTAGTAGTGGATTTGGAGCGTCTCATCGAGAGCTTTCCGGTGAGCTATCACATGTCGGCATCCGAGCTCGTTTGGGCCTTTATTTTAATGACGGAAGATTTCCTCACTTATTTATTATTTTACTTTATAACTCAACGGTCATTTTATTTAAAAGTGACTTAAAGTGAAATTATAAAGAGACGAAATGGGCATATGAAGAGTCACAGTGGGGAAACTGAAGAGTCGCAGCTGCAGCCATAAGATGAGGTTTTGGAGTCTCATTCAGCATGCTTCAGTTTATGAATATTATTTCTCCTTGAGAATTCGAGAAGCTTCAGCTATCGAATCAAAAATTTGAGGACGGAAACCTTCAACATTTCTTGGTGGATTGGATGGAAACCCGATTCATCCGGGTGCAGATTCACTTCAGAGTTCGCCAGTGTTTTACCAGGTTCTTTATCATCCAGTCTTACTGTTATTTGCTTGTATTTCAGATTGGAATATTATAATCTATGGTTTTGTATTGCTATTGTAAAATACATACCATTTTCTGAGAATTTTAATAAGATTATATTTGCTGGTTATTCGAGTATATCTGTTGGTAATTTGCATGTTATTGTCTGTTTCAAATCTGCTTAAGATTTATTGGTCGAAATCAGTAAATGGGCGGTTAGGGTCATTTCATCATGGAGGTTGAATTTGACATCACCATAAGGTGAGATCTAGCAAACATTCACCTAGAGAACACCATAGATTGCCAGACTAGTAGAAGTGACTAGGCACATGCTATCTATCAACATTAGTGAAAAGACTTTAGGGCCTTGTCTACAATTCTAGGTTTATGTCATTTGACGCCAACACATCCTACCATTGAACCCACCAAGAACTATCTGGTATACTTAAGCTTTGTTGCTTGCCACATTCAATTATAGACATCAAATATTGTTGGGAACTAAATAGGTTTATTTCACAATTGGTATATATTGTGATTAAGAAATTGTTGCCCTTGATCCATAGGTTGAGCCTCCTCACTTTGTGTGAAGGAAAAATATGTTTTTGCATAGCATACTGTACTTATTAGATCTTAGAGATGGATACATTACAATATATTCTTCTTTTTGTTTACTAGTAGCTCAAGACATCGACTTTATGTTGTTTCAAGTATTTTGTCATTGTGAGGTTGGAAACAAGCAAGAAACATAAAAAATTATAAAACTCAAAAAGATATAATTGGGGAGATCTCATATACCTAGTTGGGCAATAGAGTCAATGGATCCATTCAAAAGTTGCAATAACTGAAACCAATGGTAATACCTTAAGGAAGATATCACAAAAGACTATGTCTTCTAAAATGCACAAGCAAATTGTGTTCTACACATACATTTATAAAGACAATAGAGGTTCTTAGAATATTTAATGAGTCCACTTTGAGATTAATGTGCATACCCATACATTTTCTTTATTGTTTTAAAAACATACCTTGCAAAAGTTTTGCAAGGATTTTGTAGTTGGTTGGTTGGGTAACTAATTTACAACACATCTAGAAATATGTACCATTCATAGGGAGACACTCAATTAAGGTTGATTCTACCTTTAACCATTCACACATTAGAGTTACAAGTGTTTATCACAAATTTGGGATGAAAATAGATCATTACAATAACAAAAGCTGTGCCATGAATTGGAAATTGAGAAACCGTGGGTTCTAATAAGCAAATTTCTTCCTTTGCTATGCTCCTTTGCTTCCTCCCTTTTTCCATCACACTTTCAGATGAAGACATTGGGACCCAAAAATACCACAAAGAGGGGTATGGAAAATTGTATTAAACCTGCAAATATTTGCAGTGTATCTTGCAAAGGATGTGTTGGTGTGTGTTTTATGACACAAACAACTTAGAATAAAATACTAGGGGTACTCTATCCCCTCTTGAACCAAATATTCTATGTGCTAAACAGACGAATTGTGTGATGACAAAGATGACTGTTTGGTTCCAAATGCGTGTGACTTTGCTGTTTAGGATAGAATCTCATGGTAGGATGATTCGCTAAAAACCTCCAAGGGGACTTGTGTGGTATAATTTCAATGTCCTCGAATGATTTTGCCTTTGAGCTTCTGGATTTTACTTCTACTGAGACTTTAAAAAAAAGGAAAAAGATTAAGGGTTAAATAAGATCATTCTAACTCTAAACTAGACCTATGAACTTCAAGAGAAAAATTTGCAAACGTGGAATCTAAACAATCCTTGCTTCGCCAAATTCAACAACTACACAAAGTGCTATCATCTAAGGGATTCAAAGGATTTTCACATTACACATGCTCACCAACATTTGAACAACGAACATGGTAATGGAAGTTAAGTTTTCTATCACAAGTTCAGACTAATCTTGCACAAAAGTTGAAAATCATCCAATTACCAAAGGTATGAACCATAGTTTGCAGACTCTGATTCCGAGAGTACTCGGCAAGCCCAAAATTTTCAACTTGGCAAAAACTTGGAGAAAACTTGACGAAAACTCAACAAAAAACTTGTCAACTTAGAAGGAACTAAAAATAAGAATCTCTTAAAGAAGCATATTTTTTTGTAAAATTCAATTACATAATGTACTAAAAAAAAATTGACATCTTGAAAGAAAAAAATGCATGGTTTTATAATAAAAACAGCATGTGAAAAACACATTTTAACTAGTGTTTTACTTGCATCAACATTTTTACCTATAGTTTTTTGTGTCTACAAAAATGAGAGAGTTAAACTTGTGAGTGCTCGCCCAACAAAAAAATAGAGTACTCGGCAACTCGGGGAGTTTGCAAATTATGATATGAACATATTGATTCCACAATAAATACTCTCATCAAATCCTTCATTCAATACAACTTGAAAATAAAATCTACTCTACGTGAGAGACAAGAAACTATGCAACTTGCGAAAGATGTTAAATTCACCAATAATTGAACAATGAATTTACTTAAGAAGTGTTTATGAAACAATTTCTATTAGTCTCCTCTGCAAATGAGAGAGGAGGGCCTTATATAGGAGCTCAAAAACAAATGAAGGGCCAAGATCAATTTAAAATCGATGACGAAGATTTAGACAACTATACCCTAATTAGTGTTTACAATGATTACCCAGTGAGAAACAATGATAAATGAACAACTCAGATGGAGTTTTCTTCTGATGGAAGAAAAGGTTAGGTTCATTGAACTTGGATGCCTTGTCTTGAAATTATCTAATTGGTGGAGACAAGTGGTTGCCACCTCAACATGCTTATCTCTTTGAATGAAGTTGGCTTTGAACAATTCTTCTTTAATTTTGGGAATTTGGGATTTTGGAAAAAACCTCCTTGAACTCAAAATTTTCTCCCCTCTCAAATGCTCTTCTTCATCTTCGATTCAATCTTGGACTTCTTGGTGTGAATTTTGAAATCTGAAGATGTCTTTGAAATCTTCCCCTGTCCATCCATCCTTCTTCCTGTCTTGAAATTCTTCATAGGTGATGAAGTCCTTGGTTGTGTTTGCATTTGCGAATGTCATCTTTCTTTATACCATTTGAATTCCTTCCTTTTATCTTGATTTTTGGAAATCCAAGGTTGTTGTAGCATCACCTTCATCTTTTTTTGCCCTTGATTGTTCATTCCTCATCACGAGCTTGCATCAAACCTGTAAAACAACATTGAGAAAATTGTCAATAACTCATTTGTTAATGTTTTTGAATTAGAATAGAATAACCAGAGAGTAGATACCTTAATAAAAAACACAGATGTAGATTTGCCTTGGGAAAACCCTCCTTCACGAGGGAAAAACCCAACCACACCCGAAAATATCACTTTATTGAATAATCAAGAAGTCTGAATACAAAGCTCACAAGCTTAATCAGCAACAACTCCTTTATTGAGATTGTTAACACTTAACAATCAAACTATAGAAAGCCTTTTACAATCATATATAAAGTGTGAGACTTATACTGCATAGAGAAAAACCTTTTTGTATTAATCACTGATACTACATGCATCAATAATAAGCACAAACAAAATACTGATGTCTCCAAAAAACTCAGACATCACCCCCAAACTTTAAACAAGAAAAACATCAAAGTAATCGCACACCCACGATACTGAATTTTCCCTTTGTATCTTTTGCGATACACCAAAATACTAAGAACAAGAACACTGGACTTTTGCTCTCCAATCGCCGTATATGGATTGACGGTAGTTACAATTATGTGTCGTTTCATAATCTTTATTTACGTCAATGAATGACATCAAAGGATGGAATCCGACATGTGTATGAACCATTCACCATAGAGGATGACAATAGCCACGGACATCTTCAGTTACCATAAAGGAGACGCTAAATATTAGTAGTCCGACTCAGCAGCCACGTACACATGTGGCTCTTCAGTTACAAGCAGTTAAGACTCTTTGCTGCCTCTGACGTAACATTCCTTTCAACCAAATGGCCATCAACGCAAGTATGTAGATATCTCCTGCAGCTAACTAACTTCATCACTTCTTAACAAAGGAGATATCTTTTCTAGATTCTCAAGTCATTGAGTCTCTCAACATTACAATCACAATGGCTACATCCATTGTGAAGAAAATCAAAACTTTATCACAGAGGCTCTCAACGTATCATGGAGTCACTTCAACATGATGTTCACCATAGCTAAATAAAGACAAGCTCCCATCATGGAGTCACTCAATGTGATGTTGTCATGGAGTCTCTCAACTTGACATCCACTATGGCTACTCGGAACTCCCATGAGTGGAAAGAGCAACAAGGTCTTTCACCTCAAATTTCTCCGTCTAAGAGGAAAATGTATTACAAGGGCTTTCACCTCAAATTTCCCCATCTCAGAGAAAAATGCATTACAAGGGCTTTCACCTCAAATTTCTTTGCCTTAGAGAAAAATTGCATTAGAGTAGAACAATTGAATGCTAAGACTCCCTCTCAACAAAGACTCCCTCTCAGCAGGGGCAGCATTCTTAGAGCTTTGATTGTCACAATAAGTTATAGTTGACTCCAATGTTTGACTACACAAAGAGCTTTCAAAGCCACGCTGCTTCTCGAGCTTGCTGATTCTCTGCAAAGAACTTGACACTCTCCATCTGCCACTCAAGCTCCCTCTTGATCTTAGAATCTTCAGGCTCTCAACTTGAGCCTTGAATTCTCGGAATTTAACTCCCTCTGAATGTCATTTCCTCCTCTTAGAAGAAACTGATCTTAGGACAATCTGAAATTGATCACAAGACAAGTTGTGTCTCCATTTTTCAGCCTACATGACTTCCTCGTAGGTTGCATCAAGTTCTTCCTCCCTCGAATGCTATCTCTCATCATCCTTATGCTCCTCGATCACTAAGGGAAATACAAATGCTAGAAGCATACATGATTCACTATTCTAATGCAAGAATTAATAACTACATAAAATATTCATGCACATTATTCAAGGAAATGAAATACTTATCTCTTTTGAATTTGTAGCATTTGAAAATTGAAACCTCTTTGAATGAAACCATTTGCTTTGGTTGTGGTTGTTATCCCGTATCTCTCGTTGCCTCCCTCTTATCACCAAGAGCACACATGGATGCAGGGAGCGATGAAGGCTGGATTCCACTTAACAAGGTCAGTGCAGCAGATAGAAATAACCTCAAAAGTGTCACTATTGTAGAGATAATGGTAGTGGCATTGTTGATTGCCATAGAACATTTTCAGCCATGTTTCAAATCTCAAGGAGATTGAAATTCGTTTTTCCTTCTATCTCACTTTGCTAAATGAAGACATTCATTCCACCCCCAAACAAAGCATTGTTTGAATCAATGACACAACTTCCCCTGACATGCAGTCCAATGCACAATACAAAAATCTTCCCATTTGCAAAGAGAAGCAATCGTGGTTCCTTTCATATCACGTGCATACCACATCCCTTGCTCTCTTCCAGGATAATAACTTTTCCTCGTGTCCTTCAAAGATTTTTGAGCTTCCCATTTCTCAACAACATACCTAAATGATACCAGAAAAAATCACTTTATTGAATAATCAAGAAGTCTGAATACAAAGCTCATGAGCTTAATCAGCAACAACTTCTTTACTGAGATTGTTAACACTTAACAATCAAACTATAGAAAGCCTTTTACAATCATATATAAAGTGTGAGACTTATACTGCATACAGAAAAACCTTTTTGTATCAATCACTGATACTACATGCATCAATAATAAGCACGAACATAATACTGATGTCTCCAGAAATCTCAGACATCACCCCCAAACTTTAAACAAGAAAAACATCAAAGTAATTGCACACCCACTAAACTGAATTTTCCTCTACTTGTATCTTATGCGATACACCAAAAATACGAAGAACAAGAACACCAGAGTTTTGCTCTCCAATCGCCGTATATGGACCAACGGTAGTTACACCTACTTGTCGTTTTGTAATCTTTATTTACGTCAATGAATGACATCAAAGGATGGAATCCGACATGTGTATGAACCGTTCACCATAGAGAATGACAATAGCCATGAACATCTTCAGTTACCATAAAGGAGATGCTAAATATTAGTAGTCCGACTTAGCAGCCACGTACACATGTGGCTCTTCAGTTACAAGCAGTTAAGACCCTTTGCTGCCTCTGCCGTAACATACCTTTCAGCCAACGAACATGATCGGAGACAAATTGCCATCAGCGCAGGTATGCAAATATCTCCTACAACTACCTAACTTCAACATCATTAAAACGACTTCACCAATCTTTCCTTTAATCTGGAAATTGCCTTTATGAATTTTGGAAATGATGCAATCCAATTCTTGGAAATGCACTTTCAGGAAATTCCCCATACTTGGGCAATTTGCACAATTGCTTCCTTAATGATTTCACTCTCTTTTCCATGCATAAACTTAACATTTTCCCTTTGAAAGTTGGCCTTTTCCTCTTTCCCACTTGGAATTTTTCCTGGATACTTGGTGATTTCAACCTTGAATAGCTTTGGACTTCACAATTTTTCAACTTTTCTCTGGCTCTAGATAGTGAATTTCATCTCTTGTTTGTATTCTTCACCTAGGTTGTCAACACTTACCAATTTTTTTATCATGAGAGGGCGAACTTTGATAACATTTGAGGAATTTCCAACACTTAGAACTATTTGCTTCCTCCTCACTAGAATGGATTTCATCATGTTTCTTGTTCTTTCATGCTTGAAGGGTGGAATTTGATGTACTTAAAGGAATCTCCTACACTTGGATAACTTTTTTTTCTTGCCTTTCACTAGCACTTCTCATGTCAGACTTTAGCTTGAGTTAAGGAATTTCTAAGTTTTCTTGAGGGGACTTGGTGCCACCTTGTGGATTTTGCCATGCCTTAGACAAATTTCTCATCTTTTCAAGGCTTATTTCATGTTGGTTTGAGGGATTTATCAATGCTTAGTCAATTTTCACAGCCTTCCAGACTTGAGTGGATTTCATTATGAAATGAGGATTTTCCTTGCTTGGATGGGCAGATTTCATGTTGATTTGTGGAATTTCCTTACTTTACAACACTTAGCCAGATTTGAAGTCATCCTAGGCTGGGAAGACTTGGCTTGGAAACAGGAATTCTCCATGAGTGGACTTCAATAGGAATTTTCATGAATTTTTGAGCGGGCTTCATTTAGAAACAAGAATTTCCATGAATTCTTGAGCGTACTTTATCTCTTGATGGGGATTTTGCCATGCTTTAGACAAATTTCTCATCTTTCAAGGTAGACTTTATCTTGGTTTGAGAAATTTCTTCACTGCATTTCCTCATTGTATTGCCATCTACCTACTGAAAAGATAAAAAATTCTAAGTTAGGAAAGGGTATGAAATTTACGAATGCAAATTATGGAATTCAAAGTCTAATTAAATCTTATTCTAATTTCACTTTACATTCCTACGTCCAAAATTCATCTTCAATCCTTTAAAATTTGAATTTTCAATCAAGAATTAGGATTAAAGTATGAAAAAGCAAGGATGAAAACATTGAATCTGCCCTGATTCTGATAACTTCCATATTGAAATTCTGAATTTGGAATAAAAATCTCTTTCAAATCTGCATAAACTTGTTAGAACCTGTCAAAAAGATTAGAAGACCCTTTGAAAATTCTCAAGAAACTTTGAAAATCGTCTCTAAACTTGAGAGAATTTGGAAGCTTAACTGAAAATCCTCAGCAAACATGAGAATTCCAAGAAATGATCATCAATAATCATGAAATCCAATCTGAAAGTTGTCCAAAAAAGTATTGCTAACTATAGAGCTACAATTTCGTGTTTGTGAATGAATATAATGCCAAGCTCATGTATTTATAGGAAACAATGATATCAAGAAGGGATCGACCTCTGCTTTATTCCATTGTTTCGTTTTAAAAATTTTTTTCTAGTATTGAACTTGGTCGATTTCTCTTAGAGAAGTTTTATTAAAAAACTTATTTTTTCACTTTCATTGTTATTTTGGCTTTCTTTTGCTTTCTTCTAGAAGTTCTTACAAATCGATTCTTTATGCTTTTTTCTAGAAGTTCCTTAAGTTGATCCGTCATCTTTGCTTTATTCTAGAATTTCCATGCGTGGGCGGACTTGATCATGCCTTGAGGAATTTCCTTCTCCTTGGGCGGACTTGGGTATGAGACAAGGAATTTTCCAAATATCAATGCCTTCCAAACTAGGTTGGAGTTCACTTGGCAATGAGGATTCTTCCAAGTTGAACTTCATGCGGTGTTAAGAATTTTTGAGCTTGACAAGGCAGACTTGATGTTGACTTAAGGAATTTCGAGCTTGGAGGGTGGAATACACACACACACACATACATATAACATATAAGCCACATATTTTCTTTTCTATATTATATATATATATATTGCCAGGATGTTTGAGAGTGGTTTCAGATTCTAAGAGTTATAATGGATATTTTGGATTTTAGAAGATCCTAAAATTTTTCAGACTTAGCCCAATTTTAGTAATCAACATGCTTCCATCAGTGTTCTTTTCCATAGCTTTTCTTGTCTTTTCCAAGATTTCTAATAAATTTGATATTGGAACAAGGATTTTCACAACTTTTCTTGAATTGGAATCAAGAACCTTCACAACTATTCATGCCTTTTCCATGAATCCTAGATAAATTCAATGTTGAAAACAAGAATTTTAGACTTGGGGGTGATTTCTCACTTTTCTCAATTGTAGACGTAACCTTTGGCCTCCCCAAAATAGAAACTTCTAAAAAATAGAAATTTTGAAAAAAGCCAATAAAAGAAAAAAGAAAAAAGTAGGCAAAAAGACAAACCTTGATTGGCCTATTAGTGCCAAAAATGAAACTTTTAGAAAAGCGAAAAAGTAGAAAAACAAATTTTCCTAAAAAGTAGGAGTTGTTAGAATTGACCTCAAGCAATGTTGATCTTCACCCCTTGGCCCTTTTGAACACTTCCGTAGCATGATAATTCTCATTTGGTCATCATGCCTTCTCTCTTTTACTTTTTTGACGAGACTCCTGAACTTAGCAAAACTCTAAACTTTGAACTGGAAATTATTACGATAATAGATAGTTTCTATTATTGTCTGTTATTATTCAATGGTTAATCTATTAGTAATGTATTGTAAATATTAGAAAAATATTAGAATGTTTCTAATATTTAGTTAGTTGTCACTAAGAATAGAAAGTTTCTATTCTTCACGATCGTTTCCTAAGGAAACATCGTCTGTTCATTTGTATATATTGATCTATTGATCTTTGTTAATATAAGCAAGTATTTTGCCAATTTCTTTGTAATATGGTATCAGAGCAAATTCCTGGCCTCTCAAATTTTTTTGGGTGCCTCGATTTCTGCGCCTCAAATTCCATATTGTTAGAATTTTATTCTGATTTTAGATTCCTTCTGGGTTTTTTGAGATCTCTTCTGGGTCTTCTTCAGATTTTTCTGCAACAAATCTCTATTCATGGCTGCCAATTAACTTTTTTTTGTAGCCAGGGCTGTTTTTGCTCGAAACCCTATTTTTTGAACTCGGATTTTTTTTTTCTGATTTCAGATTCTTGGTGGGTTTTTCGAGATCTCAAATGGGTTGTCTTTAGATTTTTTTGGGTGCCTCGATTTTTGAGCCAACAGATTTAGATTCCGACTGCATATTCTGTCTAGGTTTTTCGAGCTCTCTTTTGGGTGCTTCTCCATTTTTTCTGGGTCTTCCAATTTTTGCCTCGAGGTTTGTGCTGTCTCAAATATTCATGTTTTTTGGAAAATGTGCAATGGCATCACTAACAAACATATTGCTCGAGGGAAATCAATTTGGTTCGCAGCCCAAAGCAAACACAGAGCACACTGAGCAGACAAAATCTGCCTTTTACGCCTTCATGGCCAAAAGACCTGCAGATCATGTTAAGTCGTCTGCCTGGTACATTGATTCAAGTGCCTCTCGTCATTTCACCCACCGTAGAGACTGGTTCACTGACTACCAGCGTTTCTCAGATTCAGTTATTTTTGGTGGAGGGGAAGAGTACACTGTTGTTAGCAAAGGCAACATTCAGATTTAGTCTCGTGGGAGGAATATCATTTTCCTTGATGTGTACTATGTACGGGGATGGAACTCAATCTACTATCAGTCAGTCAGATGCTGCGACATTCTCCACGGCTGGATATCACCTTCAGTTCACATCAGTGCACCATCACTGATAGGGATACTCAGTCTGTTGTTGTAGTTGGCCTTGAGGATCATGGTCTTTTTAGATTTGTTGATTTTGGTGATTCTCAGGACCTAGCTATGGCTGCTTGGCGATCTTCTGTCAGCTCACTTTGGCATCAACGATATTGGCACTTAAATGTGCATTATCTCTCTTAGCTTGCTCGGGAAGTGCTTGTTCTCGGATTGCCAGAGATTCAGACTCAACTTGGAGTTTGTGATGCATGTCAGGATGGGAAGCAACATCGCACACCTTTTCCTATTGGCGATTCATGGCGTGCTTCTCAGGTACTTCAGCTTGTTCATGTCGATATTTGTGGCCCTATGGCTACTCCCTCTGTTCTTGGGTCTAGGTATCTTTTGTTGTTTGTTGATGATTTCAGTAGAAAAATGTGGGTATATTTTCTTAAAAAGAAATTAGATGTGTTTCCTATATTTCAAAAGTTTAAACCTCTAGTTGAAAGAGTTTGGGAAATCTATTATTGCTCTTAGGACAGATAATGGGGGGGAATTTTGTTCTGCTGAATTCTCTAGCTTCTGTGATATTCATGGCATCAAGTGCCAGTTAACCACACCCCACACACCACAACGGAACAGTGTAGTTGAACGTCGGAACAAAACAATCGCCGAGATGGGTCGATCCATGCTAGAACACAAACATGTTCCGAAGAAGTTCTGGGCAGAAGCAGTTAACACTGCAGTTTACCTTTTGAACCGCTCACCCACTGTGGCGGTCAACGGTAAGACTCCGGAAGAGGCCTGGTCAGGTTGCAAGCCCAAAATCAGTCACCTAAAGGTTTTTGGCTCTCTTGCCTATGTTTGGATCCCTGATGAATCACGCACCAAGTTGGATGCCAAGAGTCAGAAACTCATGCTTGTTGGATACAGTAGTCTTCACAAAGCCTACCGCTTGATCGACACTGAGACTTCTCGTCTCTTGTACAGTCATGATGTAGTCTTTAATGAGCGGCGAGGACCATTCATGCCCATTGCTCCTGTTCTTGATCCAACTGACCAACCTATGAAGGCTCATGATTTGGGAGTTAGACTTCCATTACGTCCACCTGATGGGAGGGCTCTAGTAGCTCCAGTTATACCGATAATTCCTGTCCAGACACCTCCGGTCTCTCCTGTAGGATCACCCAGATATGCAGATGCTTCACCCGAGCTTGGTCCGGATTCTTCTGATGAGGAACCTGATCATAGAGCATCTCTTGATGCGAATGCTGGTCCTTCTCCTCTCCGGCCTAAGTGGTGGGCCAAGACACTTGCTGATCTTCGGGATGATGAACTCATCGATGGGAGGACAACTCAGAAGAAGAGAAAACCTATAGAGACAGTTAATTTTGCTCTCATGGCAAACATTCACAATGTGTTTGAACCTCCAACATACTCAAAGGCTAAAGGAATTCCAGAGTGGGAACAGGCCATGACATCTGAACACCAGAGCCTGTTGAAGCATAACACCTGGGTCCTTTCTGATCTTCCATCAGGGAAGAAACCCATTGGCTGCAAACAGGTCTATAAAATCAAATACAAGTCTAATGGTACTTTGGATAAGTACAAGGCTTGTTTAGTTGCGAAGGGTTTCTCTCAACGTCAGGGCATTGATTATGAGGAGATCTTTGCTCCTACAACAAAGATGAGCACTATCAGATTAATCCTAGCCATGGCAACACAGTTTGGCTGGAAGGTCCATCAGATGGATGTTAAGAGTGCTTTCCTGAATGGTGACCTACAGGAAGAGGTCTACATGACGCAGCCTCCTAGTTTCAAGGTTGCTAGTAAAGAACACCAGGTTCTCAGATTGGTGAAAGCTCTCTATGGTTTGAAGCAGGCCCCCAGAGCATGGTACATGAAAATTGATAAGTACCTTAGTGATCAAGGCTTCCAAAGGAGTTCATTAGACTCAAATTTGTACATCAAGACTACTGACAGCAACATCATCCTTCTGGTTATTTATGTGGATGATCTGATCATCACTGGCAGTTCGACATCTTTGATTCAGGGAATCAAACAGAATTTATGTTAGTCTTTTGATATGACTAACCTTGGGCTCATGCATTATTGCCTAGGTGTTGAAGTTTGGCAACAGTCTACTGGTATATTCTTTTCTTAGTCCAAATATGCCAGAGCTTTGTTGGACAAATTTCGTAGGCAGGATTGCAAACCTGCATCTACACCCATGGAGAAAGGTCTGAAGTTATCAGCAAAGTCCAATTCTCCTCCTGTTGATGATACTTCATACAGGGAACTAGTAGGCAGCCTCATCTACCTCTCTGCTACTAGACCTGATATCAGCTTCACAGTAAGCTACATCTCACGCTTTATGACAGCTCCCAAGGCCGATCATTGGATGGCAGCCAAGCATGTGCTTCGTTATGTGAAGGGCACTATTGATTATGGACTCCTTTACTCTCGGAGTTCTGATCCTAGACTCAGTGGTTTCACAGATTCAGATTGGGTAGGTCTTGTTGATGATAAAAAGTCAACTTCTGGATATGTGTTCAGTTTGGGATCCAGTGCCATCACATGGACTAGTAAGAAGCAGCAGGCAGTTTCTCTCTCCTCCATAGAGGCTGAATACAGAGGAATAGTCAAGGCAAGTTGTGAAGCTGTTTGGCTTCGTCGGAGGCTTGGGGATATGCAGATGTCCCCAGCAGGCCCGACAACTCTATTTGTTGATAACGAAGGCGTTATCAAGTTAGCCCGCAATCTGGTCTTCCATGAAAGAACCAAGCATGTAGATGTTCATTGTCACTATTCGAAAACTGGTTGAAGACGAGAGTATACACTTGGAGTACATTCCTATAGAGGATCAGACTGCAGACATTCTCACCAAGCCTCTTGGTCCAGAGAAGTTTGTCAAATTCAGAGGACAGCTTGGTGTATTGGATAGATCAACCATTAAGGGAGGGTATTATGATAATAGATAGTTTCTATTATTGTTTGTTATTATTTAATGGTTAATCTATTAGTAATGTATTGTAAATATTAGAATGTTTCTAATATTTAGTTAGTTGTCACTAAGAATAGAAAGTTTCTATTCTTCATGATCCTTTCCTAAGGAAACATCGTCTGTTCATTTGTATATATTGATCTATTGATCTCTGTTAATATAAGCAAGTATTTTGCCAATTACTTTGTAATAGAAATAGATTGGAAACTGAAACAAAAACACCTAAACAAAACCCGAAAAAGCAAAAACTAGGGGTCACCATTTGCAATGGGGTGATGTGTGAAAACATCACAACAAGACATCCATACCACATGAGTGTCATCTTGAATTGCGAAGGAAATTATGGCTTAAGATGTTCGACTATTTTCATTGATCTGTAGTTGTTATTTGTAGTGATCTAGTTTGTGGTGCACTGGGGCATGGGGAGAGCCCTCAAATACTTCAAAATATCGATTAAAAAATGGGTGCCATTAGTTTTGGTAGTTGAAAAGTCTTGGAATTGGAAAGGGTAGGTGAAATAGTGGGTCATGGCATTTAAATATTCCTATGATGTTCTTTTCTTGCCTTCAAAACTTCATTATGCTCACCATCACCTTAACTTGTGGGTGATTTGGGCTCCTCTCGAACCTTGTTGTAAGAAACTATGAATTCATTGACAATTCATATTCTTTATCTTCGTCAGGTTCTTGATATATTGAACTTGGCCACTTTTATCTTCGAGAATTGAATCTTTGAACCTTTGTTGGACTTTTGAGCAGTTTAGGATGATGGTCCAACCGGTGTTGAGAGGGGTGGGGTGAATCAGCACCCGCTAAAACTTCAAACATTCTGATAAAAATGAACTATTACTGCATGCAAAACAAATCCTATCAAAGAAATAACTAACACAAGATCAAAGCAGTATAGAACACCAAATGTATCACGTGGAAACCCAAAGCGGGAGAAAACCACGGTGTGAGTAGAACTCACAAATTTTGCACTCTTTTGAAGTGCGCCCTGTTAAAAGATTACAGACGCATTGTTAGATGCGACTTGGTTAAGGGATTTAAAATAAGACTTGTTAAAGCCTGCTTTGTTAGAGGACTTTAGAACATCTACTAGATGTCACCCGGTTAAGGGATTTAATACAAGGGACCTCTTAATGTCCACCCAAATACTGAGATTTTACTATTGCAATTGTCAGAGAGCAATAGAGGGGTTGATCCTTTAAAATGGCTTTGCTGAGCCTAATAAGATTGCTTTTTCATCCACTGAGAGTCATTACCAGGCATCACAGGTATGCTCTCTTCATGTTGTTGTGCTCCCTTGCACACTCTTCTCTTCTTCTTCTCTTCTCCTTTTTCCTTACCGTAGCTTTGCTCAGCGTACAGGTTCACTCTTTTTCTTTGGCAGAATGAAGGCAAATGATAGTCTTCGCTGGCTGAAGAATAAATAGACTTCCTTTGCCTTTCATGCTTTTTGCATGTTGCAATATCCACAAAGATCTCCTTTGGATCCATCATCTAGTTGAGTCTCAGTTATGAGAGGAAACATCAGATGCATGACACAAGCTTTTTCTCAACAAGAGATCCGCCATGCAGTCGTGTTTCTGTTTTGTAAAGGAAACATCAGATGCGTGTCACGTACTTTCCCTTACACTAAATTCCGCCATGATTTAATGCCATAAATTTCGGCATTAAATCCTTCAACTGTGTCTTTCACCAATCTTTTTCGTAACACAAAACCCTGCGTGATTTGTGCAACAAATCTTGGTAGAAGAGTCTCTTAAGTGTTTGTCAACTATGACTTTCACCGGTTCAACGGTTTCAATGATATCTCATTGATCAGAGATGATCGGTTTACACCCTTCCTTATGCAGTGTACAGGTCTTTGTCTTTACTTGTCACTTTTCTTTTCTCCGACTATACCAGTTCTGTTCCGGTCATATATTTACCGGTCACTGCTCCGGTTAGTGACTCCACTGGTCATAGTCTTTATTTCACCGGTCGCTAATCGGTTTCCTAAACAGTTTCTCTTGTCAACTGTTTACATCTATTGTCACTTGTTCCCTATTTGGACAATGTTAGCTAATGACATCAATGACAACACCACTTTTATCTTTTATCATTTACCGGTTGCATCCTTATCGGTAATGTCAACATAGGAATTTTGGAACTCATTGACATGTTTTTCTTCTTTTGTTGTCTTTTTGGTAACTTGTAATATCCACAAATTTTTAACTTTCTGGTTTCTGACTTGCCTTTTGTTGGTTTTTTGGGAGTTTGTGAACTCGTGAACTTCCGAAAAATCAAACTTGAATACTTCTCTTTTTTTAAGACATTTTTGCTTGTGAAACTGTTGAGGGGGACAAAGCAAGGACTTTGATGAATTTTACAGCATCGAATCTGGTCATTAATGGTGCTTTGGGTTGTGTAGAGGGTAGGTGGGGATGAGTAGTGCAAAATGTGGGAGCTTTGGGGATCTGGGGTCAGGGATACTTCATGACTCATACCACTGTAGGGTATTTGAGGATCAATGGCACCAAGGAATTCATCCCTTAATGCATGCAAATAAGGATAGGTCTGAACCTGTGATCTCAATAAAATATTATAGTGAAAAGTGTGGGGTTTGGGCTTTTGGTATACTTCATACATTGAACCACATTAGAATGATTCCTGCATCAATGAATTCGGAAAAGTGTTTAGAAGAAAACATTGGAAGTTGGGGTTAGGGATACTGAGAAATAGGTATGGGGTAAAGGGATGATTGAAACTTCAGCTTTAAAAGGTGATGCAGTGTAAAGGATTGGGGAGTTGGGGACTGAAGGAAAAGCATAGGTAATATAAAGTTTGATATGATGAAAAAGGCAAGGGATAATGGAGTTTGGGAAAAAGGGATGACGGGAAGGATATCTCCGTCCTGATAGGGAAAAGAGAAGGAAAGCGGGGAATGGATGAAAGTATGTTGGAATGGAAAAGTCTGATATCTGGATAGGGACAAAGGAACAAAGTGGATCTGGGCAGATAGACATATTGAGAAGGGAAACATCGAAACTCTGACATAAGAACTGTCCTCAGAAATTTGAACTTAACCTCCAGACTTAGAACTTTTTAGGATCCTTGCAAATTCTAACACATGGGGGATGAAGAGGGAGAACACTTGTGAAAGCTTAGATCAAGGGATATCCATGAGGAACCATATCAGATCGCTTATCTATAATGTGTATAAAAAGGCTAAAATGCATAAGGGGCCCAGATTCAAGCACAATTTGGGCAGTGCAAAATTGGACATCCACAAATGATTTTATACCCATTGTATTGTAACATTTCCTAATGTGATGATCTTATAAATACTGGCTCGTGGACTAGGGTTAAGCACATGCAAGAAATATCTTTTTTTATAAATTTTTTTATGCAAGAAATATCTTATTGCATTGGGAATGGTTAAGTCAATACAGTGAATACTATTTTAGCTGGGTTTTTCCTGAAAGGGTTTCCGAGGGGAAAGAGTCTTGCTATATTGTTAGTGTGTCATTATTTCTATCTGCTGGGTTTAAGATTTTGCTGGCATTGCTCTCTTTGCATAGGTTCATCTGTTTTATTTCTTTTCAACTTGAAGGATCCATGTCTTACCCCATTTAAAATGTAAATTGATCATTTAATGCTGACCCAATATACAAGAGATATTTCTGTCACAGTAGCCGGAAACTCCTTTGTCCCTCCTCGGGCACGTGTATCCCCGTATCCAATTTGGAAACCTATCTGATACAGCCCAGATACACATCGAATATTGTAACCATGTGCACCCCTAAAAACTTGATTTTCCAACTGTGCCAAATACTATGTGATTTGATTTTTTAAAATCTGATGTAAATCTTCCCAAATTTCATTAAAAAAGCTTCATTAATGCAATTTTTAAAAAAAAATGGTATAAACAAAACCTACACCAAATGAGAAAGACAAATGAAATGTTTTTCTAATTCACTGACCCATTTTTTGGGGTTGTCTTCCAATGCAACTCTACTATTTTTGCATATTTTAAAGTGCTAAATTAACTTATAATTATTTATGAGGCATGTGTCTATATTGCTTTTGAAGTAATAACAATCTCCTCTAATAACTTAGAAAATTGTGTTAAATATATGTGTATGTGTTTTTTATTAATGTCGTATCCAGCCGTATCCATATTGGGGGTATTAAAAAATGGCCATATCTGTGTCCGATACTGTATCCGTATTTATTTTTAAATTTTAAGCATTCACATGCTGTGTAAATGCTTCCACATTTTGCATACACATCTGACAGCACAGTTGCATGCAACTGCACTAGCAGAAATGTATGTAAAATGTAGAGGCATTCACACAGCATTGCCATAGGATATAGAATTTATAGGATGCTTAGAGGAATATACCCTATAAATTCTTAGTTAATGTTCGTAGTTCAATCTTAAACTTTTCCATTGTTCTTGTTTTCAAAGTTGTATGTTATAATATTTGTTTGGAAAAAATTAAATTACATATAAAAAAAGTTGGCGTCTCCAAGTACCCCGTCTCCTGTTTTTGAGAATTAGCCATACCAGTACTGGTACCAGTCTCCAAAGTCTCCAAGTCTCCCCATCTCCAGGTGACTATGCAGATAAGCCTACATTTGTGCAACATCTTAGCTATTTACAAAGCTAAAAAGCAGAAATTGCAACATCTGTTGATGAATCCATAAAAGGCTCCTTTTGATGGTTCGAAGGCTTCTGTTGATGAAATGACTTACGCTTTGTGCATATCAAAAGTATCAGCTATCTAGCTATAATGTTCTTTTCCATTCAGAATGGTTTTAGAGTTAGCCCATGCCCCCTTATTGTGTTCTACAAAGTCTATTTAATTAAGTTCATCATAAAGTTCGGATCCTGTGTCCTCGAGTATTTTGAATACCATGATGGTACAGCTAAATTAAAGAATTTTAGTCTGAAACTTTTTCTACACATTTAATTTCAGTAGATTTAGTTCCATGATTTTGATTGATTTTAAAAGGCTTACTGCAGAATAAAAATACATTAATAAGGAACCTGTCGTAACCTTTCTGGTGGTTTCTAAGTAGTTTTCTATTATGACAAAACAAAAGCAGATTTAGCATGGTGCTGTCTTCTTTTCATGTTTGGTATTTGAGAATAGTGTAGCTAGCATGCTGAATGTGGGGGTTCAATATATTGGCAATGAGAATTTTTCTCTTTTATTTTGTTGCTAGTCAAATGCTCGTAGAATATTCAATAACCGCTGGGACGAAAGAAGCCGCCTGGGAAGGCTTGCTAAGCTGGGGCTTGCTCCTATCCTTTGGTGTATGATTATCATTCTCCTCATCATGTACATCAGCTCGGTAATCACATGTATGCAACCAGAATCTTCAAACAACTGTCTGCAGTTATTTTCTTTGTAGTAATATGTTGATATTATGGGGGTTATTGGCATTATTTCTAGAATTTGGTTGATTAATAAGGTTGTCACTGCAGCCTCTACTCTTGTTAAAGTTACAGCTGGAGTTGGACTCTGGGCTTGGTCTGCAGTTTTCCTTGCATCTGGTGGGCTTGTTATGTTGTACAGATGTGGCAGGTAATTATTTAGGAGTGGGGACTAAATTTTAGTTTTGGACTGTGAGTTCTTACATGAAATTGTGTTTGAATATACTAGGGATGCATCAAAATGCAACAAGTTATTGCATATCAAAGCACTTTGAATATACAGGTCTGTGTACCAGAGTGTGCATGACTTATTTACTGGGAAGGTTTTGATGCTTGTAAGAATGGTTTATGGATGTAGTTATATCTCAAATATTGGAACTCTGTATTTGGTAAAGCATGTGCTGTGTCATTCTTATTCGTAAAGGGAAAAATTATGACAATATTTTATTATTCTTATACTTTTTAAAAAAGTTTGTGCTTTTCATGTCTGTGGGAAAGATTGTATTATGCTTTTCTTATTTCAAAATGAAAATTGATAATATTCTTTAGTTGTGGCTTTGCGGATTTTCTTTTCTTTTCAATACAGGGTTCTCTTATCAGAATAAAAAATTGAATATGTGCCAATTTTCTGGTTATATGCTTAAAAATATAAGAAGAGAGAAAAATAAATTTCAGTCTTGTAGGAAATATAACTACTTGCAATGAAAAACATTCTCAACTCTTCCAACTAGAATGCACTATCTGCTGCAATAACTTAAAAGTACTCAGGCATTTTCAAGAATGACATGTTGAACATTGAACAACAGGTGATTATATGGTAGTTGATATGATGGCCCTTGAGATTATATACAATATTTGAGCGATACGTCAAGTGTTTCCACATCACAAATAAATTCCCAGAAACATTGTGAGCATGTAAAAATTGAACAAGGTGATAATTTAAAATCTCATTCTTTTTAAAAATAATAATAATATTTTTTCTGACTGATATTGAAAATTTCAAACTCCCCTCCCCATGGAAAACACTCTCAAAATACTATTCCTAAAATAACCTCCCTCAAGTACCCTTCCCCCTTCATTTATGATACTTGTTTCTGTTGTCCTCTCTCTTGTTCCTATCCCTCTTTGTATAACCATTCTTGAACAATTCCTACCGTTAATGAAAGAATGTGACTACATGCCTTCATTCCTCATGACACACTTACCGTCCCACCCTCTACACTCAATTCTGCTATCCTATAATGCCCCGTGTTGCCATATTATCTTATATTATGATATCTGGTGTTCCTTATACATATGAAAACCCAATCCATAAATATCTAGTATCACCTTGTATGAAAACATAAGCTCTCTAGATTGTGGCCCATCAATGCTATTGGAGAGGTTAAAAATTTGAAGTAGATGATAACATATTCAAAAAATGATTTTCTCACAAACTGTGTATTTTCTATCAAAATTGAGTAGAAAAAATTTAAAAATAAACGATGAAATTTTTATTGCTGCAATAACAGGATTTGACATTCAAAAGTCTATTCACATTCATCTCATTGCTTTCATTTCCTCACCAACCACAACTATATTACCAACTCAATTTGCTTTTGCATAGAGCCATTATATTTCCATGCATCGATTCCAAGCACTCTATTTCAGAGATTTGTGGAATTGTTTTGGAGATGATACAATCATTTCAAAGATCAAATGTCCATTGGAAATTGAATTTATTTGTTTTTGAAACTTTGGGAAGCCTACCTATTGATGTGAGTTTTGTGACTATGACAACATGCAGGATGAAACACTCAGTATCCTAGGATAGGACACCAAATATTGAATCCTCTCTTGAATAAGGAAGCTTAGATGCTAAACATATGGCAATGTGTGATCAACTAAGACAACACCAAGGTTCCTTCTATTGTTGGACTTAACTCAATTTTACGATGTGATTCACTGGTAATCACTTGGGGACTTATGTTAGCTCCTTTGTGGAGGATCTGTCAACCTCTTGAATATAAATGATAGAGCAATTGAGCTCTTCAAACTAATCCTAACAACTGCTTGAAATAAAGTGCAAACAGATGAGGGTTTAGAGATCTAGGCTATTTCTGTTTCTACTCCTACTAATGTAAGATAATGTTGATGCTGTGGTGAGACCGAACCAGTCCTTGCTTCGCCAAGTCAACTATGCATAGGAGGGTGCTATTTTCTAAGGGTGCAAGTATGATTTCAAACCACTTGTGCTCATGAAAACCATAAATAATGCAAATCAATGACCACCAAGTAATTGAAGTGCCAATTACTTGGTTATGTGAAAATTCCCACTCACTCCTTAACATCTGTCGTTTCCCACCCAACCTGGGCCCCTAAAATCCGGCTATTATTCGGTAATTATTGTAGGGCCAATCCCTCCCACCCCTCAGATTTGCAGGTCAGCAATCACTACAGAGAAAATTTGTAAAGTCTTTTTTCAAAGACAAATTTCAGTAATAATGATATTTGCTATTGTATTATCTCAGACAAATCTGGACATATATCTGTGTGCACATGATAATCTAGAAGGGTCAATTTGATGAATATTCAGTTCTGAGCATGATGGCATGTGGGTTATGTTAATGTTTGAACCTTGTTTGCTGGGTGTGGATACATCCCTGCTATTAGCGTGGACTTCTGGATAATGGTGTGCACTTCTTCTGGATAATGGTGTGGCACTTTCTCCTTACTTGGCCGTAAATTTCCTTTTATTCTGGTATAGTTGTTGCAGAGATCCATTTCTGGGTAATGCAATCTGGAATACTTTCCGTGCTGGCTGTACAAAACTGTTATTTATTTCTGAGTGCTGCATTGTATGCATATCTTGAGTATATTCACCACTAAGGCATGCTACTGCTGTCAACAAGGGTCTGAAATTGTTTACTTCATTACTCAACAAATTGTTTGGGTTCTAAATGATTTATTCGATGATAAATGTGGTTATTATGATCAGTATGTTAGATACTTTCTGTTATGCAATGAATAATATTAAACTTATGCAAACTCCATATTAAATACAAAAATTCAAATTTTGCACAAACTTGCAACTCAGAAGTTTTGGAACAAAAGACATAGGGAAGTATACATGATATTGGGTAAGTAATCTTACAAACAACCTGTAAACTAAGTACAAAGTTCCAAAAAACTAATCGTAGCCAATGACTTATGCTACTACAAATAGAGCTATTCTAGAGGGCCGCATGTCCTGATAATGAAGCTCCTAGTTCAGAGCCTCTCCTAAGTCATTCGACCTCGTGACTATTCAAGTTGGCCTCCAAAATCTCAAATCCTCAGCCTCAAGAAAGTTATAAAATAGACAGTTTTCCTTTGTTATGCAGACATCATAGATCACAAAATGGGAATCAGCTGGTTCGTAGTTGTGAGTTAACAGTACTTGCAATTTCTAGAACAGTGTAAAAGAGAACTATTAATGAGTGTGAATAGGACATTACATGACAAAGGAAACAATTGCAAAGTTCAACTTAATAGGTTTTCAATCAAATAGCTCATGATAGAGTAGTAGAGAATGCTTTTGAAACAGAATCATAAATCACAAAAGAGCATAAATGATATTGAAATGTTTCACATTTATCAATATTTTAGCAGATTTGTAAAATAGTGAAGGGAGTCAAATCTATTAGATTTCCACAATCCATACGTATACTATATTAGTTTCTGGATTCGATTGTGTAGAATTTTTTACCATCAACGTTTCGGATCATACTACATGATCCATCATCAGGATGTCAGAGAGCAAGAGGAAGAGGAACATGAGGATCTCGATCGTTTCGGATCATACTACATGATCCATCATCAGGATGTCAGAGAGCAAGAGGAAGAGGAACATGAGGATCTCATGATCGAGATCCTCATGTTCCTCTTCCTCTTGCTCTCTGACATCCTGATGATGGATCATGTAGTATGATCCGAAACGTTGATGGTAAAAAATTTTACACAATCAAATCCAGAAACTAATATAGCATAGTGAAGGGAGTGTTAAATAATTTTCCTGTAGATAATAAATACTGGCTAGTACAAAAGATGAGAGCAACTATTTGAGCCACAATTTCAGAAATTATTATTCAAGTAAGTTTTCCTTGATTTTGTGTATAAGTGGATGATGAAGTTAAAAATATTGACGGACTTTAAGTTGAGAATTTGAGAGTATAGGCACAAGTTTCAATGCAAAATCAAAGCACGATGGACAGTCCCTTTCAATGGGACAGTGGTTGCTAAAATCTATTTGGATTGTTAAATAAAGAGAAAATTTATGAAATTTCCTTTGGGAAGGATTAAGATAAGCGCACATGTCGAAGCATGTATTAGTTTGCATGATATGTATTTAACATGCACGGAATGCTACGCTATATATTGAAACATAATCTTACATCTCAAAAGACCATAAAGGATATTGAAATGTTCTCATTGATAACTATTTTAGCCGATTTGTAAAACAGTAAAGGGACTTAAATGTTTTTCCATTAGATAACGAAGACCTGCTAGTACAAAAGAACAGAACTATTTAAGCCACAATTTTTAGTTATTATTATTCAAGTAAATTTTCCTTGATTTTTGCATATAAGCAGATGATGGCGTTAAAAACATTGATGGACTTTGAGTTGAGAATTTGAAAGATCATAGGTACAAGTTTCAATGAAAAATTAAAGCATGAGGAACATTCCATTTTACTGGGACAGTTGCTGCTGAAATCTATCTGGATTGTTAAAGAGAAAATATATGAGGCCTGCTCTGGGAGGGATTAAGACTAGCCCACAAGACTGGGGCATGGCTTCTCTTAAGGCATGTATTAGTTTGCCTGATGCCTATTCAATATGCACGGAATCCTACAGTATAAATTGAAAAAGAATCTTGCATCTTAAAAGACCATAAACGATATTGAAATATTCTTATTGATAACTATTTTAGCAGATTTGTAAAACAGTAAAGGGAGTGTTAAATATTTTTTCATTAGATAATAAAGACCAGCTAGTACAAAAGAAGAGAGCAACTTTTTGAGCCAGAATTTTAGCTATTATTATTTAAGTAAATTTTCCTTGATTTTGCATGACTTTTGATGGGAACCATTTTACTTCTGTTTCCGTAGTTCATTTTTTTCAACACTACAAGCTGATTTTTAACCTTCTGATAGGAACCATTTGGCATCCTGTTCTGCATTGTTTATACACTGTAATGTGTATACTTTAGCTATACAATTGTCACTACCCTATCTGCTTGTCATTAAAAAATGATGGTCAATGTTGCATCAAAGCTACAAATTATCACATTTCATTAGCATCTGAAAAGGAAGTTTGCCTCAACCTGACCTTGATAATCTAAACAATCACTTGGAATTATTGTTGACAATTGAAATGGTAAAATTCTTTTGAATAGTCAGGATCACAAGAATACCAAGAAAAACATTTTGAGGTTGATATCAAGCCAATAGGGTTTCATTTTGGTTTGGTTTGGCTTTCTATATTTACATTTGGAATTAGTCTTATAGGCTCCAGATATGTTAAAAAATCAGACAGAAGCCTCACTTAGTATTTATGTTATTGTCTAATACTTCCCACCAAATTGTTTGTTGGATATACATGGAAAGCATTACTAAGACTGTAAAGCAAATGACACTAGTGTCGAATACAGAGTAAGACATAAAAACACATTTTTTAACCATTCCTTGTTAATGTCCTTAACATGAAACATAGAAGAATACTAAAGAACATGTCTTTGTTTTAATGCCCTGAACATCTATTAAAAATATACATATATTCAAGGTCGCCTTATTGCAATTTGCCTTAACAACTTGATGAAATATGGCGAATCTTTTGAAATGATAATTGATTGATTGAATGAATAATTGCAAAGGAGATGAAGGCTCCTTAAATAAGGAAATACAAAGATGATGTTTCTAAAAGAAACAATCATTAACTGAGAACTGAAGTAGAAATATTCTAAACTATCTAAATGACTAGATACATTAGGTGACTGAAATGACCATTATGAGGTAATTAATACAATATTGTTCTAATATCTTTGATGTGAAGCATGTCCCGACAGTTAGATTTGTGCTAGAAATCAATTGATAAACTGATTGAATAGTGATTTTGCGTGGTCAGGGTTTCATGACAGGTTGGTGGACAGTAAATGCATTTGTTGTGCGATTTTATTTGCAGTTTGTAGGGTGATTTTGTTAAATTTTAGTTTCAGATCTAACAATTAACTGATAAAAGGAAATAAATGCAATGAAGGCAAGTAAAACACAACCACAACACAAAACTACCCTGGGAAAACCTCCCTTGTGGAGGTGAAAAACCCAGCAAATAATTTGATGTATCGATTAAGTTCAGATGCACTTACAGATTACAATGTTCAGCCTCTATGAATGTTATTTCTAAATAATGGATCTGACCCGTGCAATTTCCAGTGAGCAGTATATATTTAGTAAGTAACCCAGGTGCATATGTTGACCAGTCGCCAACAGAACAGAGGTAGACCAGTTGCCTACAGAGCAAGGATAGACCAGTCGCCTACAGATCAGAGATAGACCAGTCGTCTACAGAAGTACAAGTATCAGCTAGATGTTATTGAATGTAACTCCAGCCTCTGGTATAATAACAATCGCTGTAGCAGTGAGTCGCATGTGTAGCAGTCGTATTTGTATGTTCGCCAAGGCAGAGCAATAGTTCATAGATTGCATATCATTCGCTGTGTGTTGCTCCTTTAGATGCGGAAGGCAACTTTATATATACTAGCCGTTTATTTATTTGAAACAGGCTGACTCATCTATATTATTCCAGCCGACCTTATTCTTGCAATATTATTTTGGCGCCAACATTATATGGCGTGAGTGTAGGGCCAACTATGGAAAACGTCTACCCTTAGACGTTTATTTAATGGGACCATTCAGGATCAAATTAAAGATTTGATCTTAAATAAATAGTAATCGCACAGCTAGAATTCGACTAGCTATAAACATTAACAGATTTAAACCCTTAAAACTTGTTCAAGTTCATAGCTGATTAAATCATGTTTTTTTGGTTAAAAAATTGTTTTGACCAGGCATTTAAAAAAAATGCAAAAATCGGGCTTTTTTGAGGATTTATGCTTCTATGGGTTAAATTACCAAAGCAAGGTTACTTTATATACAAATGCTTAAACAAAACACTAGCAATTTCAAAATATGGAACATTTCTCTAAATTTTAAGGATTGGGAGACATGTTGCCTTGGGCACTTATAAAGGATGCTTTTATAAAATGAACCCTGTTCAGGTTTTAAAAATTCTTTCTAAGGTCTGCAAGCACGAACATTTAAACTGAAGGGGCACACTTGCCTGCCCTTTGATGTCATCATGATGTTTAGAATTCAGCATTGACAAGAAACATGTCACCCCTTTTGAGGGAGACATACTTTGGTGGACCTCTTATTGTCCCCTGTGCCCATTAGATGACATGGATTATTACCATTGAATCCAAGGCTTGAGTTATATGCATTTTAAATTTTTAGGTATACTTTTGGACAACTATTGAAATCTTGAAAGAAAATTTAACGAATGCATACACTCAAATGAAATACATTGATCAATGCTCTACTTGAAGAATTTTGGGGTTTTGTCCACTTCACCCCAAAATAATGTGTATTTTATCATGTTCAATAAGGATGGCTAGTTTCTATATGCTTTGCATACAACAAAAAATGGCGAGTTCTTCATCTACCAAATAAAGCTAAATTATACATTATCTTTATTATATCATGTTACCCCTTCTTAATTATAGGAGATGCAACTGTTCTTGGTATAATATGGCTGCAGCTAAAATTCTACATGGGTTGTGGTCCAGTGGTTGAAATGGGTTGTGCAGAGTAAAAGACTAGGAGTATCTTTAAGGAGTGAGACATTTCTGAACCAAAAAATCTTTGTGAAACTTTATCAACATTGAATTTCTAAATTAGTATTAATCTAAACATGTTCTTCTATTTCCTTAAGATCTTTAATTTATCAAACCGCAAATAATTTTTGAGTGCAAATGGGAAAATAGTCGACTTGTGATAATTACCTCCTAAGCAAGTTTTAAATTTTGATGTCCATAGAGCTACCAAACACAAGAAATTCTGTATTGTTGCTCCTTCAGGAAATATCTAAATATATTTGAAAATGGATGAGGCCACTTAGTCTTGGTTGAAGTTAATATATATTGTTTTGTTGTAGCATCTAAGCCAAAAGTACTTTAGACTTGCAAAAATTCATTATTTTAGAAAAAGGGTTGTTCATCAACTCTTACTCTATTAATGGTTGAGTAACCTCCGTCATTAGACTGGATTTGGAATTTATCCCTTGGTTACACTTCTGCTCTGCAATTTTTTCCTTATCCTAGTAAATACTTTCATTTACAATATATCACAGAATCACTGATCCTTAATGACTGAAACACTAAAAAATGCTTTTTCTGAGGATGAATTGCTTTTTTATTCTGAATTTTTCGGATGATATTATGTTAAAATTGTTTTCTCCTTCTGTGTGTTAAGGATCCTTGATATATTGAAGTGGATTTTGTTCTGAACATTTTTTGGATGACATTATGAAACAATTTTCCTTTTCTTTATTTGCAGTAAAGATCCTGGGTATATCAGAACGAATTCGAGTGATGAACATAATCTTAAAGCTGTAGATGTAAGCAACTCATCTCATTTTATTACTGAAAAATTTCCTCCATAGTTTTTAAATCATGAATGTTGAATGAATATACTGATCAGTATCCCCTGTTTAAGCATAGATTATCTAATTATTTTTCATTATCTCATTCAGCCGAAAGTCTTAGATGTAGTTAAATATTTATAAAATGCAATTGAATCAACAACTGTATGTGTACTATTTTATTGGTTCTCTGTTATTTTTTTCTTATATCCCGTGCAATGCTTGGGAATATTGAATAAATGCTCATTCTAGTTTAATACTACTAGTTAGTGACTGGAACTTATTTGCCAATGTGATTAATGTGTATAACGTAGATGTTATTGTTAGCATCACTAACAAAGGTTATCGGCTTTCATTTTTCTCGTGTCATTTCAATTGTTTTAGAGTATAGGGTTCTGGATGGTAGGCATCTTTTACATTTTAATTTCTTGTTCCATCATCTTGTACAATTGATTTATAAGAGATTAAAATGTTAGTCCTCAGTTTTTCTGCTACTCTATATGGTTTGAATAAAATGTGCTGAAAATATTAGGAGATACCAAGAATATCCCAGTAGGTTTTATTTCATCAGTAAATAAACATATAATTAAGTGGACAACAAGTCGCAGACAAATGATTTAAAGCATATAACTTAGTAACTACTTTTCTGCTGATTTTGATAAAGCTTTTTCTGATTCTTTTGTCTTTTCAATCAAAAGAGTCCTCAGTTATGACTTTTTCAAGTGTTTTCTTGAGATTTTTGACTGGTATTCATGGGGCAGGAATCTTTGTTGAATCCCGAGGGGAACAATCCCGCTCTATTGGCAGGGCGTTGGTCACAGCTTTGCCCAACCTGCAAGGTGCTTCATTTTATATCCTTTCATGCAGAGTCCTACATAGATTTTGGTTTGTTCAAAGGCGTGGGTTCCTACATCTTTAAGTTAATTTTGTCTTTATTATTTATTTATTTTGTTTGTAATTCTCATTAATAACTTTATTTTCCAACATTCAGATAGTCAGACCTTTGCGTTCTAAGCATTGTTCTATTTGCAACCGCTGTGTTGAGCAATTTGATCATCATTGCCCTTGGGTATCCAACTGTGTTGGTAAGGTGAGATTCATCCGATTGTACATATAACTACCATAAATTTGTTTTGCAATGTGGCATTTGCAAATCGTAATCACCATTGGAACTTGGTATAATGTTTCATATGTATTGGAGATTTATCTTTAAACAAGAACTGATATTTGAGTTGGTTATTGTTGTACATATAACTACCATAAATTTGTTTTGCAATGTGGTATTTGCAAATCGTAATCACCATTGGAACTTGGTGTAATGTTTCATATGTATTGGAGATTTATCTTTAAACAAGAACTGATATTTGAGTTGGTTATTGTTCTTATGGTTGCAGAGGAATAAATGGGATTTTTTCTTGTTTCTGTTTATGGAAACTTCTGCAATGCTGATTAGTGGCATTGTTACTTTTCAGCGTAGGTCTTCTTCACTGTCAAATAAAATCAAGACTGATTTACTTTTATTGTTGATCATGTTTAAGGTTTAGATGATCTGTAATTATAATATTTATTTGGAAACACAGGACTAGCAACAGATCAAAGTTCTCCTTCCTCCTTCAGGCCATGGATGAACCATTTAGCAGCTCAGCATCCTGGCGCATTAGCATTTTTAATCATGGACATTCTCCTTGTGTTTGGTGTAGCAATGTTGACTGGCATACAGGCATCACAAGTAAGTAGTTATTAACAGAAGAAATAAATTAAAATTGGAAAATTTAAATTGAGGTGATTTGATCATATTTAACCTGCTGAAATTGAGCAATCAAGTCTCTTGTACTAGAAACATTAATCGGCAGTTTGAAATGTCTTGAGCATTGTCCTGCTATAAATATTGAAAACTGATAAACAAGAATTGCTATGTTATTTAGCATTAAGTTGAAGTTAAGTCTAAGGTCAACTGATTGAGTTTCACATTTTACTGTTCTTCTGTGAGAGGATCCCATTATGCAAAGGGACAATTAGTGTAAACCAAAGGACAGTTTGTATCATGGCACACGGGAAATTTAAGCTATGCAAGTTTTATCTGGAAGATAGGATTACAGCATTAAGACAAAAGTTGTAGCTGTCTTGAGAAAAAGAAAACAGCAAAGTATGAGTGGATATTACTGATTTGCAGCTCGCTATCCAGCTGCTGCAATATGAACATCATTCAACAGGATGAACAGACTAGTTCCAAGTTGTGTCTTATAATTTATCATATCCTATTTAGGGAATTCTGTTTGACACATATAGTTTTCATTCTTAGGGAGGATGTAGATTTTGTGGGGGCTTCAATTACCATTACCTTTCCCAAGCGATTTCCCCACACTGCTAAGTAGTTTGCCTTTCTATCCCGCCAGTTTTTCTTTGAATTCTTTCTAAGATACAGCCCCAAAAAGTATTAGATACCTCTTTGACAGTAAGAGGTAAACCCAGATATATTTCAGGAAGAACAACACTCTGATAGTCCAAAATAGCTTTGATTTTATTTAGAAGCCTGCCCGTGGTATATAAGAAGTAAATGCTGCTTTTATCATAATTAATATGCTATCCCGAGACTTGTGCATATTGTTTAAGAAATCATTTCCATTCTCTTGCTTCCACCACTGAGGCTGTACCAAACAGGATGGTATCATCCACAAACAGCTGCAAAAGCACTGGCAGTATGGTAAAGGCAGCTTTAACCCCTTGTAGTTTACCTCCATCAACCAATCTTAAAAAATTTTCTTCCCAAAATCTCAGCAAGGATAATGAATAGATAACGGGATGGGGGTCCCCCTGCCTGATTCCTCTATCTGCCCCAAAGAAACATCTAGGGACCCCATTGACAAGAACCAAATATCAAATAGTTGTTACATACTTTCTAATTAAGCTGATCATTCTATTGTCAAACCCCAACTTCCCGATTACTTTGAACGCAAAGTCCCAATTTAATCTATTATAAGCCTTAGAGATATCAAGCTTAAGAACCATTCCTGGTTGACGACACTTATCCATAGAATGGATAACCTCATGAGTTGTGACAACAACCTCAAGGATCTACCTCCCAGGAACAAACACGTTTTAATTGTTATTAATAAAGCCATCTAAAATAGGTTTGATTCTATTAACTAGCACCTTCAAGAAGATTTTGTAAACAGTATTACATAGGCCTAGAGGTTTGAAGTCCGAAAGTCTTTGTGGTTCCTGTATTTTAGGAATGAGAGCAATGAAAGAGCTGTTCAGTTTCTTTAACAACTTCACAGTTCGGAAGAAGTCTTTGGTCACCGTGGTAATATCAAAGCCTACAATATCCTAAAACCCCTGGAAAAAGGCAGGTGGAAATTCATCTAGTCCTGGGGCTTTGTAGGACTCCATAGAGAAAACAACATTCTTAGCCTCGTCTTCAGTTACTGGGGCAAGAATCTGGGCATTATTAGTAGCATCAACAACATTAAGCAGACAGTGGAGTAACTGGTCCTCCGATAGCTTATTGACAGTTCAATTGTCTTCCTTAAAAACATTGCAAAAATAATTTGAAGCCATCAAACCCAATTAAGCATCGCCATTGATTACACAATTTGCATCATTCTTGAGGCTTAGGATTGTATTTCTCCTCCTAGTGAACTTGTGAAAGAAGACTGAATTCCTATCACCCTCCTTCAACCACTGAATGCTAGATTTTTGTTTCCAATAAATTTCCTTTGTTGTAGATTCTCCTTCCATTTTTCCCTTAGAGCTTCCTCCTCCCTATGAGTTGATTCCAAGTGGTCTCCCTTAGTCATATGTTCTTGAATTGTTGTCGATCTAGAGTTGATTGCTTTCTTCTTACCATATATATCACCAAAAGTAAACTTATTCCAGCCCTTCACATTTTTCCTTATTATATCTAGTTTGTGAACAACTCTATACATAGGGACCTCTAATTGGAGTATTCCACCAATTTTGGATACAACCACGAAAATCAAGATGTGTTGTCCACATGATCTCGTAATAGAATGGGATGTGTCACGTAATAGGCCTATCAACCTATTGAAGGAGAATAGGATTGTGATGAGACATCGTTTTGGGGAGGGCCCTTAAGGTGGAGTTGTATTCAATGTCCCGATTAGCAAAAATTAAAGACTTATCTAGTTAAAAATCAAGATGTGTTGTCCACATGATCTCGTAACAGAATGGGATGTCCCCTAATAGGCCTATCAATCCATTGAAGGAGAATACGATTGTGATGAGACATCGTTTTGGGGAGGGCCCTTAAGGTGGTGTTGTATTCAATGTCCCAATTAGCAAAAATTAAAGACTTATCTAGTTTTACCTGAATGAGGTGGTTCGCCTTCCTATGATTGGACCAAGTAAAGAACTATCCCGTCAACTTAATATCAAACAGACTAGTCTCACTGATAAAGTCGACGAAGTCCACCATGGTCTCAAAGTAATTGGCCAGCCCTCCTAATTTTTCAGAAGGAAAAAGTGGGGAATTACAATTTTCCACAACTATCTAGTGAGAATCATGATCATTCTGTATCAAAGAAGAGATGTCCTTTCAGACTTTTCTACCCAATTGGGAGTTGGGGGCATAAATATTGACCAGATACCAAGAATCCCTTTGAAAAGTAAATTTAACTATCAAAAAACTAGCAGGGGATGAAAGAAAGGCACCTCCCACCTTCGCTAGATCCCACATTGTAACCACTCCCCTAGAAGCACCATTAGCATTAGTAATATGAAAAAACCTACGTTATCGGATTCAAACCCTGGACCCACGAATCGGGTCCGGGTCCGGGTCCAGGTTTGCGGACCAGTCCGCGCCGGATCTGGGCAGGGTCCGTCCGGATCCGTGGGCCCGCGGATCTGAACGGACCCTGCCCAAATTTGGCGCGGACCCGGGGGATCCGGCGCGGATCCACACGAATCTGCAGCCTATGAAGGCATAAAATGGGTCCAAACCACTTAAAATGCCATTTTTAAATTGTTTTTGTTTTCATCTAACCCTAACACGACCCTTATTATGGGGCCCCCACATTGGGTCCTTTTGATGTGAGTTTCCAATTTTCCAGTTCAGGGGTGGGAGGATTTATACAAATATAATATTTAAGTATAAGAAATATTTAATTTCTTATACTTTAAGTTATATTTGTTAGGAATAACAATCCACAATACAACTGAGAGGGGGGGGTGAATCAGTTGTATGACAGAATATTAAACTTTAAAATTTAAGCTCAACAATATCAGATCCAATGAACACAATGAATGCCAACACAATAACACAATATTTTGGTTACGGGGAAACCCTGTTAAAGCTAAAAACCTCGGTGGGAATTAGCACCCACTAATGATGTACTGAGAGTATAGTAATCCTTGTTAGAAGATATAGCCTTGTTAGGAGCTTATTGAAACATTACAGTACATAGCCCTTGTTAGAGGACAAACCCTATTAGGAGTCAAGAACAACAGAGGGCTCAATGCCCAAAGAAGGTTAAATCCACCTTCAGAACTTACTAGTTCGCAATCGGTGTATATGAAGAAATACACAATCTTTTGAACTGTCTGCTAGCAACTATCTTTGCTTGTTCAGTTCCAATGAAGTCCACCAATAAACCTCTGCTCTACATGCAACAAACACAAGGTCTTTTCCAAAGAAAAGACCTTTCATTTATACCTTATTACATTTTACCAAGATCAGGTTTGCCCATAAGGCTTTCCTAATTACAAACAACTACATAAACCCTTGTTAAGATACACACAGTATCTAAAACAAGTTTACAATGATTACATTACAACAATTAAGGACCGACATCCTTGATTTGTGCTTGCCAAACAAGACACACTTTATTCCCTGAGTCAACTTCAGAATAAGCCATCGCCAGAGCACACGCCACAGATGATGTCACCAATCACTCCGTACCTTGCACTGACCAATGAACATCTGTCAGTACCTCTTCCATCATCCTTCAAGTTCGCATACCTTGAATCCAGTTCCTCTAAAAGATATATCAAAAACTCAGAGACTAACTTTGTCAATTCTCACTGTCACAGTCTAGTGACCAGTCTTTACCAAAGCAACTGTAACTCTCTTTATATGTAATACCTAATGATGCGATCACAAATATAAGATCACAACATCCACCTGAACTCTCATCTGACTTCGCAACATCTGAAACATCCATAGACTAACCGTACACCATGATTACCAGTCTGGTTCCTTCATAAAAGCATATGTTGACATCAGTGACAAAACACAAATGACAACAGTATGAGTGCCCATTCAGTAATGCAGTGATTAAACATATTACATGTCTCAATCACCACCCATGCATTAGCAATATCCAACAATATTTGTATAAATACTTTCAGGATGTTTGAGATAGGCTCCAACTTCATTGGAGTTAAGATGCAGATTCTAGGTTTTGGGGGTTTTCGAAAAATTCTAGACTTGGCCAAATTTCAAGATTTAGCAAGCCTTCAGCAGGGTTACCTCCCACAATCCATCATGGCTTTCTAAGGTTAAATTGAAGCTGGCAAAAGGATTCTCAAAGGGTTTTAACTTGTTTTATCACAAATCACTTGGTTTCGACCCCATCTCTATGGCAAACTTAGCTTAGCTCTCGCATCCCAGACATACATGACTTCTCAACAGGCCAAAATCACTCAAACCTCATTTGCCAGACCTAGGGACTTGAAAACAGCCACCAACAAAGACTACCTAAGACCTAGTTATGAAGACTTTGACATTTGCCATTGATCAATGATCAAGCATCATAGATTCATACTATGAAATGATTTAGTTTTACAATTATGTATATTTCTCTTATTTTTTTTGTATATATAATGCACACACACACACACACACACGAACCCATATGAATCATAATGGGAATTTTTTTTTTCACGAATCCACGAATCGGATTCTCGAACCCGAATCCGTCCCCGAACCCGAACCGGCAACTTAGGAAAAAACAAGAGCTTGGCCAGATATTCCTTGCAATAGTTTTGAAGGAGGAGTCTCTCATCTTGACTTCTTGCAACAACAAATATCAATCCTATTTTCAAATATACAATTTGTCAAAAGCATATTGTTTTTGGGAGCTATTTAAGCCCCTCGTGTTCGATGAAAGCAACCTTATTTTTTAGTTTTAGTTGTTAAGTCTAGGGTCCTTTGCCTTCCATTGGCGATTTCCCTTACAATTTCCTTATGCCTGGCCAGTCTTTGAGACGAACGTCCACTCGTTTAGGTTCTGGGCCCACATCAATCATCTTACTTCTAGTCTTCCTCTTCTGAGTCATCCAACCATCATTCGTTTGGGAACAACCACTCGTAGAAGCACACGAGGAAAATGTTTTCTTCAGAGATGGGGAAAGGATTGTGGAATCTGTATGGGGGATTTAGGTGATCCATAATTTCCCTTGCCTTTATAATTACAAGGAGTGGTAGGTACATGGACTTGGTATTGGATAAATTGTAAACTAAAACGTAAAATATATAAGGGAAGTTCAAAAAAGTTGAAAAAAAAACTAAGTGTCCCCCTTGGTAAGATATGCGTTTTAGTTTACTATTTAGACGTTGCCCATGGACTTCCCCTGACACTTTATAGGTGCTTGGGGTATTAGGATGGGGGATTTCCCCTTCCTCTAGGAGGGTTGCCCTTTCTGGAGTTTTTATAGATTGCTTTCCCTACATTGTTTTAGTGGGAGTTTCCATTAGCTTTAGTAACCCTTCAGTGAATAGGCAGTCATTGCTTTCGTCCTCTAAACCATCCCCACCAGATTTATTAGCCATGACTGTGTCCTGCGCAGTGGAAATACCGATCTCCTTAAGTTTTAGGGGTTTCTGTACGGGAGCCCTACAAGCGGATATCAAATGTCTTGGCTTGGAACATTTGTGGCAAAAGATCGTAGCATTTTCTATCTTGAGTCCATTTACCCAAATTGATTGCAAGGTAATGAAATTAGGGAGAGTTTTATCAACAACTACATTCACATAGAAGCGAGCAAAAACTAACCTGGATTTTGTCGTGGTCGCATTGTTGGTAGAGACTGGCCAAATGTGCTCCCAATCCACCTGAAAATCTGCTTGTCCCAAAACTCAAGTGGGCGTCTAGGCATGTGAACCCACACTGGTGCTGTCTTATTTAAGTCTGCTGTAGGATCAAAACTTGGTTTCCACCTGCAAAGAGAGAGATAGTGCTTTCCATAGGCCCAGGACCCTGAAAGGATAGCAAGCAAATCATCCTCCGCAGTGAATTTGAACAAGAAGAGAGCACCAGGTATAGCACTAATCGTGACACTCCCTTTCAGCTTCCATTTCTGTGACACCCATTTTTTGACCATATCAATAGTTAATCTGAAGGAAAATTTTTTCCCAACCAAGGTATTGTTCATTGAGGAAAAGATTTCCTCCGTTTGTGAGCACTTAGGAGATAAATCCTGTGCTGCCTGTCTTTGGTTTCGACTTTTCGGAATCAACGACAATATTGTCATTACATCCTGGATAGGAATCAATGGCCACAATAACATAACCATCTGCCTTTTCTGTGGGGCCCTTATTAGGCGATGCATTTACAGCATCCAGGGGGACATGTCCCCCACCTCCATCAGACACCATAGGAGTTGCAGAATTTGAAATTTGAATCAGAGTGGAAGCTAATAATATTATATGTTTGTTCAAGTTAAGTGCAGACATGCAGAGCACACTATCATTGCAATAGAAACAAAGACTTGTTTTTGCTATTTTTGGAAAGTGTTTTTGGCTTTTTAAAAAAAAAAGACATGTTTTTTGAAAAAGCAATTTTCCACTCAAAAAGACCTCTGATAGATATTAATAACAATTCATGTGCAAAGCCACGACCATCTCTCCTAGGTGTCCACTTTTGAGGAACACAACTTTATAATATTTAACACTGAAGTAAATATTAAATCATAACTTTATAACTTCAGTGCAAATATTAAAATAATTATTAAGCACATTGTAGAAAGGCCACCAAAGCATCAAAAACCGAAATCGAACATGTCGAGACATTACTCGTGCTAAAGAATGATGCCTGGTGCCAGAACGAACACATACTATAAATTGCAGTGTTCTCCAAGAGCCATGCAAGTACTTACTATAAATATCAACTGTTATTGAAACCTACTGAAATTGAAAATTGAGCTCACCAAGAGCATTGGAACCCTCCCAGTGCATCTGGAAACCTATAGAAAACCCTACAAATTGGACAATGCTTGCAGGATAAGATGGCGTAAAAATGGTAACATTACGGAATATCTGATAAATGGCCATTTCAATAATATTTAAAAAGAAATCTACCAAAAATAGTGGGTTATGAGATATTTGGGAAAACTTGAGGATTTTTCAAAAAACCTAGGGATTGTATGATGTCTAGGAATTTGGAGGGGATGACACATCCTTGTCCTGCTTTTTCAGAAATTTTTGGGATGTCCTCTAAAAAACGGACATCTTAGGGATGGCCCATCTCTTTGGTCTTTTAAGAGAACTGGTGGTGTCTCTGGTCATCATGTTATCCTCGAGTATTCTTTGAGACTTTAGGACATCTTCTACATCAAGTGCCTAAAAACATTTAAAAACAAATTCTTAAAAAGGAGAGCTAAAAATGGGGGTTACCAAGGTCTCCAATTCAAAATAATTTTGAAAATCCATGACCGTGGCTATTTTGCTTTCATCAAGATAGGAGGAAAACAGATGAAGAGGTGAAGAGGCAGAGAAAATGAAGAGGAAGACAGACTTCGAAAGAGTGGCAGTTTCTGAGATATCTTTTGGATGCGACTCTGATTTCAGAGCTTGTTGCTTAAAGTACCCATGTACTATTCATGATTCAGAATTTTGTTTGGGCAACTTTTTATATAAAAAATGCTTCATATAATGGTTATGATTCTGAGTCTATAATATGGACTATGGAATCATAATTATTATTTTACTTTTTGAAATTTCAGCAATTTTTTGGTTTGCTTATGTTAATTTTAGGTTTTTTTGATTTATTTGTTTTAAAAAAAATTCAAATTTAATTATTTTAATGGCCATACCTCCATCGTTTCCAAAAGTAGGGAAAGAGTTCGCCATCTCCAAAACCACTTCCCATCCTTACATCCCACATCTGTGAGACTTAAAGAAACACTGCTCATAAATTTTGGGCTTTTTGATTTTTGCTTCAATTTACAGTTTCATACTCCATAATAAAAATTTTCTAGTGCACAATTGAACTAAATAATGCCGATCTAGGATACCGGTGCGTCCGGTTGGAGCATGGATGCGGAGGCGGGTGCTGACGGGTGCCAATGCTGGTCTGGGTGCCCTGTGGGTGCCACTCGGGTGCCCGGATGCGGACGGATGCCTGCACACGCACACGCATCCGTGTCGCAGGCATCTGTCCGCATCCGGGCACCTGTGGTGGCACCCGGGTGGCACCCATAGGGCACCTAGACCAGCATCGGCACCCGTCAGCACCCGCCTCCGCATCCATGCTCCAACCGGACGCACTGGTATCCTAGATCGGCATTATTTAGTTCAATGCACTAGAAATTTTTTATTATGGAGTATGAAACTATAAATTGAAGCAAAAATCAAAAAGCCCAAAATTTAGAGCATCCGCGGGCCAGGACGTAAAACCCACCATAAAAAACATTTTTTCACTTAAAAATTAATTAGCATGTGCAAATAAGAAGTTTTAAACTTCTTTTTTTTTGCCCTAAACCCTAAAACGGCCCTAAAGAGGCCATTCGACCAGCTAAATGCCATATTGTTTGCAGCTCTCCATTTGCTCTCCATTTTCTGGATTTTGAAGGCAACTTGGTCATTTTCGAAGAGGAACGATCATAGAGCAAGGGAAAGCTTCCACAAAGCGTTTTTAAACACTCCAGGTAAGCATTTGGTCCTATTCTTAACTTGTTTAATGAATTTCTTTGAGATTTTGATGATTTTTTTAAAAAATTTCAAGTTTGTGAAGAAATTTTTGAAGTTTTTTTCAACTTTAAAAAAAGAAAAAGAAATAAACAATCAAGTTTAGCTATCTATTTGTATCATTTTTTTGCACTTGTATGCTTGATGTTCGTAGTTTTTTTTCTAAATTAAATTTAGTTATTTTCTTATTATAGCAAGAAACTAGACTATATTCAGTATTGTGCAAGAATGGCCACCGCTGGTAGTCAAAGTTCAGTTGGAGGACAAGCAACCGATAATTTTAATATTGATGTTGGATCTCCTTTATGGAGACATACGACAAGAATATCATAGGTTTCAGGAGGTGGCTCGTATCTTTGGAAGTGTAATTATTGTCAAAGTAACAAAGGAAAAGCATTCAATAGCTCATATTACTGGGTCAAACTTCATTTTATGGGCCCTACTGGTAAAGGATTTGCAATGTGCAAAGGCACAACTGGGAAGGGGATGACTGATGCACAAATAGCTTCATTTGTAAAAGAACAAGAAGAGGCTGATAATTTGGTTAAAAGATCAAAAAAAAGTTTTTATCAACCTCCATCAGGAAAGAACAAAATGCAATTACCCACTGAACCAGGTACTTCCTTCAAACATCCATTCTTCCAAGTACCTGTACTAGGAGAGGAAGAGGAAGAAGTAGAGGTTACCAGCCGCAAAAGAGGCACTTCGGACAGCGCATTTAAAATGGAGGCAAGAGAGCTTGCTGATGAAGCCATTGCACGTTGCCTCTATGCCAATGGTCTTCCTTCCAACTTGGTAAGATCACCATATTGGAAGGAAATGGTGCAAGCCATACTTTGTGCTCCAGCTGATTATGTAAGTCCCGGGTATGAAAAGGTGCGTACCACTCTATTGCAAAAAGAGAGGACTAGACTAGAGAGATCTCTTCAACCAATTAAACATGCTTGGAAAACTTTTGGTATAACTGTTGTGTCTGATGGATGGAAAGATGCAAGAAATCGACCATTGATTAATGTGATTGCAATGTCCCTCAAAGGGTCAATGTTTTTGAGAGCTGTTGATTGTGAAGGGCAGGTGAAGGATTCACAATTCATTTCTAGAATTCTCATTGAGGCCATAGAGATGGTGGGGAGTGAGAATGTGGTACAGGTGGTTACAGACAATGTGAAAAATTGTAGGGGTGCAGGTGCTTTGATTGAGGGTCGGTATGACCATATTTTTTGGACACCATGCACAGTACACTCCCTAAACTTGATCATGCAACAAATTGGCACTCAAATTGATTGGGTGAAGCAAATTTACGAAGATGGGGAGGAGATACAAATGTTTGTGACGAACCACCACATGTCACAATCCATATTTAGATCATTCTCCAAATTGGAGCTGCTGAAGGTAAACTCAAATTGTAATTACTAAATTACTAAATTTCATTTATTCATGTTCATGTTCAATTATCAAATTGTATATAACTTTGCTTAATATTTATTGACATATTGTTAACTTGCTTTATGCTTAGGTTGCTGAGACCCGTTTTGCGTCTCATACTATTGTTATGAGACGACTTGTGAAGGTGCAAACAGCATTAAGCCAAATGGTTATTTCTAACCAGTGGGGTATATGGAAGACTTCGAATTCAAAAAGAGCCCAAAAGGTCAAGGCTTTGGTCTTGGATGACAGTTGGTGGGCTCGTGTACAATTTGTATTGGATTTTACGGAGCCTATTATGACTATGCTCCGCTTTGCCGATACATATACACCTTGCTTGGGCAATGTGTATGATGGCATGGACACCATGGTTGAGAAGGTAAAACTTTCCATACAACAACATGAGAATGACCCCACAGAATGTGAAGCCTTATGCAATAAGGTGGAACAAATCATTCATCATCGTTGGGAGAAGATGACTACCCCATTGCACCTCGTCGCATATGCCTTATCTCCGAGGTACTATAGTGAGAAAGTACTTTCTATGCCAGATAGAGTTGCACCATGTGGATGAAGAAGTTGCCATTGGGTGCTACAAAGCTTTTGCAAGACTCTTCCTAGATGAGGAAATGCATGACAAAGTGAGGGTAGAATTTGGCTTGTTTGCTTCGGGTGCAAAAAACTCTCCATTTGCAATAAAGGACCAATATAAATTGGGAGCTATCACTTGGTGGTACATGTATGGTCAACCATACAAGCAACTACAACCTCTTGCAATCAAGATCCTGTCACAAGTAAGTTTTTTTTTGTTTTTTGTTTACCACTTGTATTCTACACTTTAGTGTTTAACATTCTTTAAATTGTTTTTCATTTGTATGTTTAATTTTGTGAACACTATCCAGGTTGCAAGTTCTTCTACTGCTGAATGGAATTGGAGTACATACTCCTATATCCATTCAGTGAAGCACAATCAGTTGGGCTCAAAGAAAGCTGAGGACTTGGTCTACATTCATACCAACTTGCGTCTTTTTTCACGTTCCCAAAATGAGTACAAGGAAGGGTCAACCAAGCTTTGGGATGTAACCCCTGAGTGTGCAAACTTGGATGCAACGCTTCATGATCTCATTACAACCACAGATGATGGTGATGATACCATAACACATGGTGCATCTAGCACAAGTGGAACCGTTCTTGGTTCAAATGATCTTGAACTTGCAGCAATTGGAGATGATGAGAATGTGGATTTTTTTGAGAATCCTTATGATTCTCAATCTGATTAGTGCATCTTGTGTCTTGACTCTTGAATCCTTGATAGTTGATTGATAAACATTGAAGACTGAAGTTTGAACGATACTAGCAAGTTTCAATTTGAATATTTGTGTCTATGAAATTTTAAGTTGAAGTTGTTGAACTAATATGAAATATCTTGAATCTTGATAAATGCTGATTGGTGAAGTATCATTATTCTACTTCTGAAATTCATACTATCAAATGTTTTATTTTTGTATAATTCTTGCACTTCTTTGCATATATCATATATTAGATTATATATATATATATTTTAAAAATAAAAATAAAATATATATATATATACACACGTATCCAAACACACCCGCACCCCCTAAAAAAAAAAATTCACGCATCCCGCACCCGCATCCCACATCCGCACCCGAATCGGCAACTTAGATGCCGATTGAGGATTTAAAAGATTGTTGGCATCAAACAATTAGGGCACATTCTTCCTAGTTTACTGCATTCACGTTGACCATCATTTAATGACGAGGATATTTGTCCATCTTGCATGGGGCATTTGACAACCGTGACCACAGTCAGAGGTAGGAGAACCAAGTTACTGGAGTATTGGCTTTACATTCTGCAGCCTCATAGCGGCATAGGCTAATTGTGTTTTCAAGTTCTGTTTCATACTCTTTGTTATAAGTTGGACTTGATTGAGAATTTGACACTTAATTACTTTTGGCAACATTAAACAAATCCTATTTTTTTTTAAATAACAGATTTCCCTCTTAATGTTTACGTCCTGTTTTAAACGCAAGTAATTGGATTCCACATACACTTGTACTTTGTGGTGTAAATGGAATGCTGCTATGGATATTATGATAATGATCTTTTGCCCTCCGAGCTCCCAGAGTGGTACAGGCATTAGCAGAGCTAATGAAGCTAGTTAGGCAGGTTTGGATCTCATATGTTTATTATCAGTTTTCACTCTACGCTGAATCATTGGATTGTAATTTTTTAGAACTCAATAACTATCCCCAGAGCTTCTATCTGTAGTAGAATTTGCTTAACATTTCATATAGCTAGCATCAAAGAAGTTAAAAATGTTATAATGAGTGTGTCTGTGGTCTTTGGAAGAAGTTTCTCTCGAACTTGACCTCTTCTAATTAATTGTATCTTGCTAGATTTTGAGGATGGATGATAATTTCTGAAAAACTATTCATGGTTCAAAGCTTTGTGCATGCTAAGTTAAATGTCACTTATTTAAATTGCTGTCACAAACTTTCTGATGTTAGTTGTGTTTTCTGTTTGCCTTGTATCTATTTCTTCCTGTGAAAAAAGTACAAGGGGGCTCATTCAAAGCTTTGTATATGCTAACTTATTTGTCACTAATTTAAATTACTAACATGAATCTTTTGCTCTCACTGTTATCCTGAAGCCATCTCTGTTGGTTTTGTAGATTGCGCGAAATATAACCACCAACGAAATGACAAATGCTATTCGTTATAGTTATCTCAAGGGGCCTGGTGGTCGTTTTCGAAACCCTTATGATCATGGTTGTCAAAAGAATTGCACAGATTTCCTTAATCAAGGATATAATGATGATACAGAGATTGCTTGGCAACCTTTGCAACAAGATGGAACTGGAACGGTTCAGATGAGTAGGCATGTGGCATCTTCAAATGCTGTAGGTTCTGTTAACAGTATCGATGTTCAGGACAAGAGTTCTGTTGATAAAAGCTCTGGAAACTGCAATGTTAATGGTCACTCTTCACGTTGTAATCATATTCATGGTCAGTCTGAGGTAGTTCCTGTAGGCCTTGGTCTTGGGTTGGGACGTACTAATTTGGGGCATGGCCATCACAGTGTGCGTGCTATATAAAATGTGTTGTATATCATGATACACGGAGAATTGGGTGATCATTGTATTTACAGTTAATGATTGTTTGGGTTTGCAATTGAGTTGCAAGCATCTTTGGAAAGGGCATTATTGCTTGTTTTTCCCATCCAAACAAAAGTGAGAGCATCAAAAAAATTTCTCCAAGAATCAAAGTTCTCAGATTCAAGGAATGTGTACATTGGTATTCAGAATAATTCTTTTCCCTGTTGCAATGCAAAATTTTACAACTATTCATCTTGCAGGTAACCTCTACAGATGCTTCATAAGATAAATTTTTACGTGCTAGTGAGCACCAATGTTATCATTTTTATCATTAGAGAGTTTGCCACCGCTTAATCAATGTTTCCTAACCAACCAAAAGTACAGGTGGAGTTGTAGCTTATGCTGGCCTTGTCAAATTTTGTGCTGCGTGGCTTTTAAAATGCCGTTACATAAGAAGTCATTTAGTCAGGCAGGATGAAATAGTGAATGAAATGCTTGCAGTCCTATGCAAAGTATGTTCAAAATCAGTTTTTCTGGGGGAGTGATGTTTTTGCAGCTGACGCTACTAATGTGAATATGCAACAGTTTCTTAAATGACTTTCCTGCTTTGACTGGACAACATACTGTGAGAGTGATTAAACTATCTTTGTTCTACTTCTCTCCCTATAAGGATAATTGGATTATCTTGTTGATAATTAGAGTTGTTTAACATTTTTGTTTTTCATTGTACTTGGTAATTTAAATCATTCGTTCAGTCTTTGTTCAAAGTAAAATTTCAATGCTACTGATGGATGCATACAACAAAATCTACATTCAAAGGTTTCCACACATTCGTGGGGCATATTTATTATGGAATCAAATATCTGATTTTTATGTCGTATTGAAATTTCTTAATTTATTTGAATATGATTAATGGAAATTAATGCCTTATTTTATTTAAGTTGCTTGTAGATGAGCTTAATTTGAAGACTAGTGAATAAGCTGATTCTGCCGACAGTTATGACTGGTCATGAATTCTGTAAGGTACTGATATATAGAACTCTATATAGTTCCAATGCGAAAGGTTATAGTATTAGTAACACATCACTTAAACCAAGACAATCATAATAAGTTACTCAAAATATGCTCTTGACAAAATCTAGCCATTAAAATGTCCCCTGACAATTAAAATGCCCATTTCAACAAATGACATCAAAAGCATTATTATACATTTTGATGGATCTTTTATGTGACTCTTATACAATTATGCACGATAGAATCATGGGAGCTTCTGTGGTCATTATTTGTTGGTTCTTTACTAATTCACGACCCTGTGAGTTACTTTCAATATCCTTTGCAAATGATTACAGAGCAATGCCATACTAAGCTACTAAGCTCAGGTATTCGACAAAAAATCAAAACAGTAATTTGAGAAACCCCAATGAGAGAAGAGTTTACATTTTCATAAGGTAAGGTAAAATAAAAATTAGCGTGAATGTTAGAGAGACATTGATTTGTAATGTCTATCCTTTGAGGGGTATAATGAAGTGTTTCCTAAGATTTGAGCAAAAATTTGGAAACACGATGATGAGCTGATTTTGCAAATTCATCGAAGAAAACTGGTAATGGCATGCCTATAGGTTTACCTCTGAGAAAATTGCCGCTCTTTTCTCTTGGTTGAATAGATTGTCAATCTAGGCAATAGAGAATGATTTTGGATGATCACCTTGTTAATTATTTGATGTAGAGCCCTAGGGTTCCATCCTCGACGAAGAAAATAGTGTATGCCAAGGTGACGCTAGGATGAATCTTTATGACAAAATGGGCACAACTTCTTGGGGACTTGCTAGAGCACCATTGTCTATACAGCACCCAAAATGCCCCATTTAGTATAATTATTGATCATTGTTTTTAAATTTTAATTAATTAATAATTACAATAAATGGTAGATTTTGGGTGCCGCGTGGACTTTGCTTGCTAGAGCAAGCCATAGGAGAGAATAAGAGACTCGGAGATTTAAGATGAGATTGTAATAACCAAGCAAGTAAGATGAAGTGGTTTTTTATGAAGACATAAGATGATTTATTGATTAGGTTGAGGGTACTTAATATAGAATTCTCAGGAGGCAAAATCAAGGGTTATGGTTGATTGATGGATGTCTATAATTGATTAAAGATTAGAATTAGGTTAAATAATGTAGTTGAAAAGTTTCATATGAGAGAGAGTGTCTAGGTTTATGTTTAGCTTTACATCTTTGGATAAGATTAAGAGGTGAAGTATGGAATGAATGAATGGGATATGAAATTAGTTTTGACTTTTGGGAAAAAGTCTAGGTTCAATGAGTGGGGACAAGTATTAGTTGGACATATGAAGGGGACACTTGTCACGCAATAGCAATTTTATATTATAATCCATGTGAACAAGGATTAGATGGACAAATGAATTAAAAATGAAATTTGGAATAGATTATAATAATAATAAATATATATTTAGTTAAGGGATAAAATAAAGGTAAAATAATTAAATAAAACAATAAATATTTATTTAATTAAGGGATCAAGATTAGGCTAAAATTATGCCTTGCTAGGCAAGAACAACTAGTAGAAGTAACATTGTTTCAAATTAGATTAAAATAGTATAGGTAGGAATGGGTAAGGACTAGTAACATGATGGTCTAGTCATGGGAAGGATAAGGAGGGATGATATTGAGTTAGTAGGATTGTGCCCCCTTGAAAGGACATGCACGCTATGAGAACATGATTATGCTCTAGAAACGAAAAAGAAAGATGGGGTATAATGATAAAAGTAGATGAAATGGAAGATAAAGAGGATGGAAAGGGGTGCAAGGGAGATTAATAGAATGGAGGAGGATGCATGAAATAAGAGATTGATTATACTAGTAAGTGGCGAGCAATCCTAGGATTTGATAGAACAAAGGAAATTATGCAGCAAGGTATTCAGAACTAGGGCGACTAAGGTGGGGATTGCATAGATTCGACACTCAATCAAAAGGGTTGTCCTTGTTCATACTAGACACCACCAAACCTTGTTTGAATATATGAGGGAAATTGACTTATAGCATGTTGGTTCTAATGTACAAGAGGTACTAAATGACATAGTATGTAAAAGACTAATGATATGCTAAGAATATTCGAAAAACATGCAAGGTAAGCAATTATATAATAGGATTACAAGAAAAATCCACAAACACAACAAAGAAGATGAAGACAATGCTCCCTTATACACTAGCATAAACATGCTAATATATAGAAAGATCAAGGCAACCTTAACTAGATTTAGTCATGGGTCAAGAGATAAAGCATAAGATAAATAACAAGAAAGACTTACAAAAATGTCATGCAACCAACATATCTCTTGCTAAAGCTATGATAATATAATGGGTAGGTTTCTTATGTTAGACAATCTCTAACAAGTTTGGATGGATAATGAGTGGATAAGTATGGTGATTTGCTTGCTTAGGTTAGACAGTCATGAGCAAGGTTGGATACAATTGGATAATGTTGACGAAATAGATAATGATTGCTTAATGTTCAATCAATAATGAGATTTCTTGATAAGGTGTGATGTTTGGATGTCTTGTTATTTTCATTCAATGTCAAGTTCGAGGAGCTCCAAAGTTTATTATAGATGACAATTGAGATGAAAGTGGATGGAATGACATGGAGGGGGTGATGTGCTTTTTTATAAGGGGATTAATGATGGGATGAAGAGAGGTAAAGTGCATGAGACTCGTTTGAGATATGAAGACCAACACATAGAATACTATGGACGGACAAGACCTTATAATTAACACAACATAGGTGTAGCTTTCATATCCAACACAAGGAGTGGAACACAAATAAGGGAAATGTCTAGACACCATGGGTGGGTAGGGTAGATGCAAGGAATAGGTGGAATTATGCCATTAACTAATGCTCGATGCAAACCATGATAGAAATTCTTATCATAGAGAAATGGAGCAAGTTTGTTATAGATGGCTAGGTCTTATTATAGAATGTAAGGATGGAAATCACAATGGTAATTAAGATGGGCTACTAATAGACGGTGGAAAAGAGGCTACTACACATATCACCTGCAACAATGTTTTCACTATAAAATGAATTATTTTTCTTTACTATTTTTTTCTATTTTTGTTGTGGGCATTGTTGACGATCTTGAATTGTTGTATGTTAGTGAGCTAACATAGGACCCCTCATATGCAAGCTACTCATACTATCAAGCAGTTCACATAAAGGACTTTGGGCAAACGTTGTATTAAAGTACTTTGATAGGATTACATCGAAGGTCCATCGAGAATAAAACTAATATGAATGAATTGAGTAGAAGTTTATGAATGACATAATATGGACAAAGTAGTGATATTATGAAGTGATATACATAGAGACATAGGATCAACACGTTCACCTTTGAATTGGAATTTAAATAGACGCCTTTAATTATTTTGGAAATTGGAGCATTGTGGGAGATCAACTTATTACTCCTTGATGTATTTTATGATTCATAGGTTTTGAATTTCTTATTTTCACTTTTGCACGATCCATGAGCATTGGATTGACATATTTACTAGAAGACTTTCCTTGTTCTTAGTTTTTTTACTTGATTTTTTTATCTTCAATGGGTAAAGGTTTTTGTAATTTTGCAATTTTAGAGTCTTGTCGTTTTGAGATATATAAATTGTAGGCGCTACTTGTTAATCCGTCTAAGGGATGAGTGGAAGTGAAGGAATTGAATGAGATGGTGAAGATATGTGAATCTCTAAAAAAGTTGGCAATATATATTCAAGGGAATCTTCATGGGTACTCTCATTAGTGCTTTTAATATTAAAGGATGATTGCACTCCTTTAGTGTATTTGAAATTAGGTTTAGTAGGGACAGTACTAGATTGTTCATATTGTAATCCTTGATGCCCAACATTCAATTTAGGCTTCAATGGTTCAACTATTCTACTTATTCTTTTTCAAGACCTTTTCCTTTATATTCCATCCCTTTACATACATGAAAATATTTAGGATAGATCTTTGTAAGAGGATCAAGGTTAGGCATTTATTATTTTCCTTCTTCTTCTTTATATAGTTAGGATGCGATATCTTCTTTGATAGTTTCTTTTTCCATAGTGATCCAAAGTTGGAAAGGAGTAGGTGCAAATTGAATTTTGATTTTGAATGAAGATACCAAAGGTTTAGGTTGACCAAATATTTTAGGGGATGATAGGAGTTGAGCAACATGGAATGCTTACTCACTACTTCTGATGTATTTGATTTTAGCCTTGATCTCAGGAACAATATTGCAAATGGATCGAGTGCATGAAGCTTTTAATGTAGAAGTATCAATGTGTGGGGAGGAAGATGTGACTAGTCAGAATAATATCCTAGTAACTCAAGGATTGGACACCCTTTGACAATGATTCATTGCTTAAAATCATCACATATCTACTTAGAACATCATGCTAGACTTCATTAAATGTATCAATCCGGGAACATGAACTTGAGATGATGGCTGCAAAGTTTATGCTTTAGTTCTTCCAAGAGTTATCACTACTAAAGTAAAAGCTATTGCTACAGGAGATTTACACTTAGAACTGAAGCTATAGATTAACTCATAACTTGAAGGAAAAACTTAGCGCTAAATAGATAATGCTTCAAAAGTAAACCTATGCTGTAGGAAACAGTCAGTGGTTCTGTTACCAGTGGCTGCAGGAGCAACAATGCTTATCAACTTCAAAGGAAACTGAATTGAATCCTACTTAAACATAAACAGGGGATTCACCTCCCACGTGGCCCCCCACGAAAGTGTGAATGATTTACAACTCAGAGATTGAAATCTGGAACTGTCATATATTCATTTAACAAAACATAAGTACAATATAGGATATCAAAGTATTTCACTTTGTTGTTGAATTACAGTATGAATTCCTCAAAACATCTAACTAGCCTAGAATCATAAGTTCCAGCTTATTTAAAAGCAACTAAGAAAACAAAACACCTACAAACTAGGTCCTTCATTACATAGCATAACAACTTCAGTTACATGAACAACAACATCATTTATGCAAGAAGATAAGCAACATTTAGTGCTTCAAGAATATAGGAACACTCAGTAATTAGATTGACTTGGTTTGAATCAGCAACTGCAAAGTTATGGAAGGAGTGGAGCTATGATGAAATCTGAAATAGTTATTTGCCCTAAAAGACCCACTCATCCTTGAGTCCGCGCTCCTTGATGACTTATTCTTCTCCTGCAAAAGGTTAGCATACCAGAATCCACAACACAAATCCAAGGCAGGGATTATAATAAGTTTTCCTATTTTAATGTAGCCTTGTCACACGGTTGTAGGAACACTACCCATTAAAGCTAGAGAAGAAAAATACCAGATTTTATCATAACATTCATTAATCTATATATATTCAGTCTTGTCCTTTAGTTTCAAAAGTATCAAATATACATATGATCAAAGCATAGAAACATAAAAGTCTGCATAATGTTTATGAAAAACCATAAGATATTTAAGTCTGGATTCAGAAAACTACAAACAAAATATCTCATAAACTTGACTCATCATTCCCCCCAGTTTAACTATTTGCTAGTCCCACAGCAAATAAATTCTTCAACCTGGCTGTCAATCTATAATCGGCAGTTGTCATCTGCTGAGTACCTCCTTTTGCAAGACTCCAATAGAATCCCTTTGTTTCTCTGTGTTTCTTCCACCTGTCCTTCTCTTTCTTCATATCAAAGTTGTCCAAATTTTCTGAGTTTGCAAGTAGAGGAGACATTAGTAATGGAGATTGAAAGGTTAGTGGAATCCATAAACTTTCCCTCTCTCTTCCCAAGGAAATATACCAAGGTGCGCACTACGTTGCCATAGCAAAGTTGAGGGGTGAATGTGGTTCTCTATTTCTCATCTCCCTAGATAAACTGTTCCAGCGCCATTGAATGACATTTCTAGCCTCAGGCAATTCAGAATCTACCATATGTTCATATGCATTAAATGCTTCATTTCTCATCGGATAGATGACCTGGCTACTTGATTCAGAGGGGGCAATCCTTAACCAATTATAATAGTAAGTTCGAGGATCTTTGGCTTCAGGCCTTAGATACAGGGGAATTTCTGGCTCCAAATCCCTATATACTTTAGCTTGAGTGTCCCAACTAATTTCATTCTGTACCCAGGACATAAGGGCTCTGAGTTGAATATCCCCAACATAAAGCAAGGGATTCCAAACTCGGTCATTAGGGACTGCTAGGTTGTGGAGATAGAGTTCACATAATAAATTTTGAATGGCTACATGAGAGTTATGGAAGGCTTGAGAAAATTGAGTAGGCTCTTGCAATGAAGGAGATTTATCCTACATAATGTAGGTCATCTGATAGTTTAACAACTGTTCTTTGAGAAACAAGGCATAGACAGGTGATGAAGATCTACAACCCATCATATCAGGAATTAGAGATGTGATTTTGTTAAGTTTCACACTCAGCTGTTCTACCTTTTCCTCCTGGACAAGTGTTTCCTGATAATGATAATCTATTACCCTATTTAGTTCTTTTCGTTGCTGTTTCCACTGCGCCCTCTCAGAACTTAATTGCTTAGACAATTGAAAGATAACAGATAATAAAGATGCTGATCCAAATTGATCTTCATTTGATATTGAACTAATGTAAGAATTATCTACTGTTTGAGGAACATATGCCTTACCATTGTTAGCACTTGCCTTCTTCAAAGGATCTGTCCAGATGATCATAGACCGCTCAGTATTAGAGCATTGCTGAGCCACGGAGGCTAATGTATCTAATCCTTCATTCAAAATGTTCTCTACTACCTTATTCACAAGGTCTGCATCAATATCTGGATTTTCTTCATAGGGATTCCTTTTTGTTGTAGGAGAAAATATTGTGTCATCTTCTTCCCTGATGTAACTATCAGAGTCATCACTATCTGAATCATCTTCCTGAGGACTCCTAGAGGTTGAGCCTCTCCTCCGAAACACATAAACTTGCTCTTTTGAGCTGGAGTCATCTTCGATTATAATGACTTCTGCATTTACTGGCTCACTAGGAACCTACTCTGTTTTAATATCAGGAAACCCCTCAAATGTTTCCTGTTGCATAATCTCAGTATCCTGTTCTTTTTGCCCAGAGATTTTAGGTTGTATTTCAGCCTCTTGCTGAATGTTTTTATCCTCTTCTTCCTTCCGCCTAGAATCTTTTTCCACATTCGGTTCATCAACTGGAATCTCTGCAGTTGTGTTTGACCTCCTCCTAGTACTTCTCCTTAATGGAGTTTCCTCCTTTTCTAGAACTTTCCTTTTTTTGGAAGTGCTTGTGGCTGCAGGAGATACCTTAGCCTGTCGACTAGTACCAGGGTTATTTTTCTTTTTCTTGTCCTTTGGGGAAATCGTTTATGTTGTAGGAGCAACTTCAACATTTTCTGCAGTCCCCAATTCCTCTTCATGAACTAACCTTGAAGTAGAGGAACGAGGGGAATTATAGGTCTTAACCCTAGATTTCTTCTTGGATGAAGAACTTTGTCCAATTTTAATAAAAAATTTCCTAACCCCTTTATCGGTTTTAACCCTCTATCCTACTCTCCACCCAATTGGTTCTGGGGTTGGCTCCTTAAACCCTTGCAGCATAAATTCATCCCAGAAAATTTCTAACTGCTCCCTTAAGGCTTTCTCCACTATTAATTTGATTAAACAATGGTGAGAGACATAATTACGTCTACGCTCCTGAACTAGAGTGGCTTGTTTTGACAAGATACTAAACACAAAGCTAGGAACATTGATAGGCCTATTGTCATGCCTTAGACAACTCAAAAATTTAAAGTGAACGAAATGCAGGAATGAATGTCGTCCTTCGCAAGTGAAATATCTAATGACATGAACTGCACATTGCCTAAACGGCTCTGGAAGAGATAGTCTAAATGTAACTTGTTTCTGATCAACTTCCAGCAGTGGGTCCAAATGCAAAGTGAACTGAGCTTTGGAAGTGGTTGGATCAATATTTTTTGCAAATTCCTCACTTTCCTGCGGTAACCCCATAAATTTTGCCAAAATTGCCTGTGAAAATGGAACCCTCAGTCCTTTGATTGTAGCCACTCCATCTTTAAATGAGTTCAGAAACTGTAGTGCAACCTCTTCATCCTAGCTGGTTAACTTCTAAATATAATCTATCCAACCCCTCGCCTGAAAGTATAGCTTGCAAGCTTGGTCTTCTAGCAAAACATTATGCACCGTGGGCTCTCTACGAATGAGGTCACCTCCCATCGTCTGGTTCTTGAAATACCCAAAATGGAGTTGCAGGAGATAAAAATAGACAACAACAATTTTGAACAAGAAAGTTTGAAAAGGTAGGTTGTAGGATGATTTCAAATTTGGAATTTTCTAGCAATGCAGCTCAAGAAATGAGCTTATGAGTAACATAAATGCAAATTATCACTTAACTTCTCATAATTACTCATAAGTACTCTCCGTAGAACTTGTACTTGACATAACTTGCCACCTTTACTTCATATGTGTGAAATAACAATGCAACATAATGATTTGCAAAAAGTGTCAAATCATGAAAAGAAATGCAAGTATGACAGGATAAAAGAATAAATATAAAGATTGCATAAACATAATGACAAAAAAAATTGATATAACTTCCCCCCCCCCAGCTAAAATATGGCAAGTGGTCCCACACTTGCAGTGGTGACAAGGCATACAAAAAAATAATTGGAAAACAAATTAAAATTGCATACCTTGAAATGTGTGCTAACCTGAATTATTGCTGAGGTGGCAGTTGTTTCTATCCACAAATGAAAGAAGATATGAGGTGGATGGGTGATAGACAAGAAATGAAGCGGAATTTTATTATGGAGAAGTGACTTTCGTTAAGAAAGTGTTTATTATGAAAGTGACAAGATCTTCTAGAGTGAGGAAGGCAAATGAGCAATAAGCTCATTACGAGTTGTTGTAGGAAGTGTGTCGCCAACGACATAAGAGAATTGTTGCAGGAACTCATCCTTACTCTGGGGTTTATGATATAACTTCAATCTGTGACCATTGACCAATAGTTTGAAACGAATTGGATCAATTGTGGAGAGCTGAACCGCTCCATTTGGAAAGACTGCAATAATCTCATATGGTCCGAGCCACCTAGTTTGGAATTTCCCTGGGTTATGCTGATACCTAGAGTCGTAGAGGAGTGCCCAGTCACCTACAAAAAAGACTGTCCTTGACATACTTGTCATGCCATTGCTTGCGTTGGTGTTGTATCAATTCGGTGTTGTGCAGGGTAGATTTTCGCCACTCATCAAGTTCATTCAAATTCAGAATCCCATCTTGCTGTGCTGTAGTGAGATCTAGGCCAAGATCAAGAGCTGTCTTGAGAGTTTTATGTTCGAACTCTATAGTCATGACTGCAGAGCGACCATATACTAGCTCAAATGGTGTGAAACTAGTTGTAGACTTCCATGTAGTTTGGTATGCCCAAAGTGCTTCAGGAAGTCGGATAGCCCAATCTTTCTTATGGATGGCTATTGTTTTAGTGAGAATAGACTCCAGCTCCTGATTGGTAACTTCTACCTACCCATTAGCTTGGGGGTGATAGGGTAAAGATTTATCATGCCTGATGTTATATTCTTCCATTAGAGAAACAATCAAATTGGAAGTAAACTGAGGACCTTGATCAGATTGAATCTCCTGTGGTACTCCAAATCTAGTGAAGATGTATTCATAAAGGAACTTTGCAACATTGTTATCCCTTGGGTGCTTCATAGGTTTAGCCTCAACCCACTTTGTAACATAGTCAGTACATACAACGATGTAGGACTTACCCTATGAAGATGGCTCAATAGGGCCGACGAAGTCAATCCCCCATTTGTCAAAGGGTGCGACAACTACTTGTGGCTGTAGGGGCATTTCATCTATCTTAATAGGCCGTCCCATGCATTGGCATTTGTCACACTTTTTGGTGTACTGAGCAACATCTTTGTGTAGACTGGGCCAATAGTAACCTGTAGTCAAAATTTTCAATGCTGTTCTTTTGGCAGCAAAATATCCACCACAAGGTTCATCATGACATGCCTTGAGGATATCATAGGTTTCATCCTCTTTGATGCATCTTCTAGTTACTTGATCAGGACCAGTATAAAACATGAATCCAAAAATCCATGAATAATTAAAGCTCTTTTTAGTCAACAATCTTCTTTCTTTAGTAGAGAAATGAGCTGGTGTCTTACCAGTGGTGAGATAATTGGCAATATAGGCATACCAGGGATTGTGTGCAGATAGTAGGAAGATATGTTCATTAGGAAAACTATCATCAATGGCTACAGGATCATCAGGTACATGCAACCTTGAAAGAAAATCAGCTACCAAATTGGTCTTACCAAGTTTATCGATTATGGTAATGTCAAATTCCTGCATAAGAAGCAACTAGCGAGCCAGTCTTCCAGAGATTGAAAACTTGTTCATGAGATACTTAATAGCAGAATGGTCGATATGCACATAGATCTCATATCCAGTAATGTAGTGTCTGAATTTATTCAGGGCATAGATGACTGCAAGAAGTTCTTTTTTAGTGACAGTGTAATTAAACTCAGCTCCCTACAAATTTTTACTGATAAAGTAAATTGCATGCTCAACTGAGTCCACCTTCTGACCAAGCACATCACCAATAACATAGTTTGAGGCATCAATATGAATGTGAAAAGGCAAGCCCCAATTAGGTCCTCTCAAAACTGGTGTTGTGGTGAGAACTTCTTTAAGCTGCAGGAAAGACTTTGCACACTCAGAGTCCTAAGAAAATTCAACATCCTTTTTGAGCAAGTTATATAGTGGTGTTGCAAGCTGACTGAAATTCTTGATAAACCTTCTATAATACCCAGCATGTCCAAGAAAACTTCACACATCTTTTTGTTTTGCTGGAGTAGGCAATGTGCTAATCACTTCAATCTTGGCAGGGTCCACTTGAATACCTTTTGAAGATATGAAATATCCTAAGATGACCCCTTCTTCCATCATCATGAAGCACTTTTCACTATTGAGAGAAAGGTTGTAATCACGACATCTCTGAAGAACTTTCTCTAAGTTGGCCTTTGCCTCATCAAAAGTATGCCCATATGTGGTAAAGTCATCCATATAAATCTCCATGCAATCAACAAAGATATCAGAGAATATACTTATCATAGCTCGTTGGAAAGTGGTAGGAGCATTACACAACCCGAAAGGTAACACTGAATAGGCAAATGTTCCCCATGGGCATGTGAACATTGTCTTCTCCTGGTCCTCAGGTGCTATCTATATTTGATTGTAACCACTGAATCCATCCAGAAAAGAGAAGTATTTCTTACCAGCTAGGTTATCAAGGACTTGGTCTATGAATGGCAATGGAAAGTGGTCCTTCTTAGTAGCTGAGTTAAGTTCCCTATAGTCGACACAAACTCTCCACTTCTCTCCTTTCTTAGGTACTATAACAAGAGGGGAGACCCACTGACTATCATAAATGGGATAGATGAAGCCAACATTTAACAACTTCTGCAACTCATTCTTAACTATATCCCTTAGAGATGGGTTAACTCTTCTTTGAGGTTGACGAATAGGTCTGAATTCAGGACTGATATAGATTTTATGAGTGCAAAGTTTAGGATCTAGACCTTTCATGTCAGTGTAATCCCAAGCAAAAACTTGTTGATGTTCTTTTAGAAGCTGCAGGACAAATTTCTACTGAGAGAGTGTCAAAGCACTATTTATATTTAACTCTCTTCCTGGGCTGACTTCTAGCTTAGTGACCTTTTCTACCATGGACAACTGAGCAATTGGGGAAGAATCCATTTCATGAGGTAATAATGTATGAAGGAATTGTGAAGCTTCAGAATACTGTGGAGCATTTGAAGGTGGTAACAAAGTTTCAAGAACACAGTTTTCTTGGGAACACAATTGGGAGTGCACTCCATACTCATTCAAGATAATGGAGGAAATGATCTCATCTTCTCCCCTAGAGGCTACAAATGGTTCCCTGGATATCATCATTAAATGGAAAATGGAATTGACCTCAGGTTCAGTATCACCCAAGTCTAGCCAAATTATCTGGTCATCTTGCAATAGAGGTTGAGCTGGGGAATATAGAGTCATATTTTTAGTGTTGACTCCATTAGATATAGTCATTTTTCCTAACCGACAAGCTATACAGGCATCTGCAATAGCCAGCCAAGGACTACCTAGAATTATTGGATACCCTCCCATGTTAGCCTTTGGAGAAAGGACAACAAAGTCAACCGAATATTCCTAAGAATTCAAGGTGACTATTATATCCTCTACCATCCCATCAGGTGTAATGGTGGAACTATCAGCAAGCTGAAGGATGGTTGGGGTTTCCCTAAGACCGATAATATGCAACTGAGACATTACTTCTTTGGTCATGACATTTATGGATGCACCTAAGTCAACTAGAGCATTTTGGACTTGCATTCCTTGAATAGTGACTATGACCACAGGGCTACCAGGATCATAATACTTTGGAACTGTCAATTTCTCCAACATTAGGTCAGATAACTGTCCTAGGACATGTATGGTTGTGGGATCATTTTTCTTCCTCCCAAGCTATTTTATACAAGCTTCCTTGATGGCTTTAGTATATGCAGACACCTCCTTTATGACATCCAACATGGGAATTTTTACTATCATTTGCTTTAGTTGGGCAAGCAAGTCCAACACTTCTTGTTTCCACTGGTGTAGCTTGTTTCTCCAACCTATGAGGAAATGGCTGCTCTTGAGCTGTAGGAGCAGCAAGTTTGACTGGTACCTCAGTTGGCTCCACCGAGGCATCCTCAACTTCAGTAATGATAGGTTGTCGTGGAGTAGGAAGGGTTGTGCCAGACCTTAAATGAATATTATTCAAGGAAATAGCATAGCTCTGCTGCTGTGTTGTTGGTTTAGCATTGTTGGGATTAGGAGTAGGCTGAGCAGGAAATTGAGTCTGTTTAGGGGAAGTAGTGTTGGCTGTAGGAGGAGGCATCAGAGCTTGCTGCTAAGGTGGTGGCATCAAGGCTTGTTGAATTGATTGGTTCATCCAATTGTGTGGTTGTTTCCACCCCTACTGAGACTATTGCCAAGGTTGTTGAGGTTGTGACCAACCCTATTGAGATTGCTGCCATCCTGGTTGATGCTGCTACCAGCCTTGCTGAGGCTGTTGCCAACCTTGCTGAGGTTGCTGCCAACTTGGCTGATGCTGCTGCTAGCCTTGCTGAGGTTGTTGCAAACCTTGCTGAGGCTACTGTCAACTATTATACCCACTAAATCCACTATGTTGTTGATTTTTCCACGCATTATTACTATTAAGATTTTGAAGAGGATCTTGGGGAATACCTAGTCTTTGAGCCCATGGCCTTTGCTGGGTGACGTAGAGGACCTCTCCATTCTCATCAATGGCTTTGAACTCGGTAGGCATAGGTTGAGACTCCAAGCTTGCAACAAACTTACACTGACAATTCTTTTTCTTCTCCCTACAGTGTGGACAATATTCTGCTAACATTGCATCAACTTCATCTTTCTTCCTCCTTGCCTGCATTGTGTCCAACTGAGTAGCGACATCATGAATGATGTCTTACTTGAAATCTGACAATAGATTGGATAGCTCCATTTTGGACACACCTGCGCCGTTAGACTTGTGAGGCAAAGCTCTTAAGCCTCTTCCTCTCTTAACAGTAGCTCTAGAATAGTTTAGACATATACTCTTTATGTCATCCCAAGTCTTCTGGGTAATGTCCCCCCCTACCATAAGGTCAAGGGCCTCTATGCTTCCATCATTCACACCTCTCAAAAAAAGATGCTTTTGAGATTCTTCATTCAACTCATGTTGTGTGTTACACTGCAAGCTGAACATGAACCTGGATACATAGTCTTCCAAGGTTTCATCTTCCTTCTGTGACATTTTAAATATGTTATCTCTTTTTAAGTCCCCTCCTCTGCAATAATCTTTGTACTTAGCAAGAAACATGCTGCACATGACATTCCAATCTGCTACAACATCATCACCCAAACTCATAAACCATCATAGGGCAGCCTCTTTCAAAGTGGAAGGAAACAATTTGAGCTTATGGCCATTAGTGGTGTAGTCATAGCTTCGGTAGACGACATCAAACTCAAAGAGGAAAGTCTCTGGATCCTCTATGATGAGTCCATAGAATTTAGGAAGTGTGGTTGCAGGAATGTTCTTTAGATTTTGGTTACCTTGCTGAGTAGGAATAGGAAAAGGGAAGGTAGGATGACCCATTATGTTATCTAGATATTCCGGGTAAGCAAAGAGGGCATTTAAATGGTAAGAATCTTCAGATGATGGTGGTGAAGGCAATTGATCATAGGCATCAGCAAACACGTTCTCAAACGGTTCTTCTTCTTATGGGTTCTCTAATTGGGGTTCCTCAAGTGCTGGATTGAAAACCTCAAATGTTTCTTCCTGATTAAGATTAGGTAGGAATCACCCAAGATGGTCCCTACATCTATGCATACAAATAATGCAGAATACAACTAACTTAATGACTTTTGGGTCGAACTAAATTAACACCATCCCCGGCGATGGCGCCAAAAATGACTGGTCAGAATAATATCCTAGTAACTCAAGGATTGGACACCCTTTGACAGTGATTCATTGCTTAAAATCATCACATATCTACTTAGAACATCATGCTAGAATTCATTAAATGTATCAATCCGGGAACATGAACTTGAGATGACAGCTGCAAAGTTTATGCTTTAGTTCTTCCAAGAGTTATCACTACTAAAGTAAAAGCTATTGCTACAGGAGATTTATACTTAGAAACTGAAGCTACAGATTAACTCATAACTTGAAGGAAAAACTTAGTGGTAAATAGATAATGCTTCAAAAGTAAACCTATGCTGTAGGAAATAGTCAGTGGTTCTGTTACCAGTGGCTACAAGAGCAACAATGCTTATCAACTTCAAAGGAAACTGAACTAAATCCTACTTAAACATAAACAGGGGATTCACCTCCTACGTGGGCCCCCACTGAAGTGTGAATGATTTACAACTCAGAGATTGAAATCTGGAACTGTCATATATTCATTTAACAAAACATAAGTACAATATAGGATATCAAAGTATTTCACTTTGTTGCTGAATTACAGTATGAATTCCTCAAAACATCTAACTAGCCTGGAATCATAAGTTCCAGCTTATTTAAAAGCAACTAAGAAAACAAAACACCTACAAACTAGGTCCTTCATTACATAGCATAACAACTTCAGTTACATGAATGACAACATCATTTATGCAAGAAGATAAGCAACATTTAGTGCTTCAAGAATATAGGAACACTCGGTAATTAGATTGACTTGGTTTGAATCAACAACCACAAAGTTATGGAAGGAGTGGAGCTATGATGAAATCTGAAACAATTATTCACCCTAAAAGACCCACTCATCCTTGAGTCCGCGCTCCTTAATGACTTATTCTTCTCCTGCAAAAGGTTAGCATACCAGAATCCACAACACAAATCCAAGGTAGGGATTATAATAAGTTTTCCTATTTTAATGTAGCCTTGTCGCATGGCTGTAGGAACACTACCCATTAAAGCTAGAGAAGAAAAATACCAGATTTTATCATAACATTCATTAATCTATATATATTCAGTCTTGTCCTTTAGTTTCAAAAGTATCAAATATACATATGATCAAAGCATAGAAACATGAAAGTCTGCATAATGTTTATGAAAAATCATAAGATATTTAAGTCTGGATTCAGAAAACTATAAACAAAACATTCCATAAACTTGACTCATCAAGGTGCTTCATTACTAGTAGGACAATGTTGCAAAGGGTCATGACTGCTTTCCAAGAATATGCAATATTGTAAGGGTTGGTCAGTAAGTACTATAAATTCTACACCATTGTGTGGCCATTTGATACATTGGTGATATGTGGATAGAATAACTTACATAACATAGATTCAAGGGTAGCCAAGAAGGATATTGTAGAAGAGATCAAGGCCTAAAATTTGACATGTAGTTTCTCTAGTTATTAGTCAAACTTGTATAGATAACTTTTTGAAACCTTTAGATTCACACCCAATTTCATCATAGACTTTAATATTAATATTCTATTTAGGATGAATCATTGGAATATCCTACTTATTTTGCTAGATTCAAGGTATAAAGATTAATTCAAGCTCCACCATCTATTAAGACACATTTGATTTTCTGGATAAAGACAATATAGAGTACTAGTTTGTGATATGGATTAAAAGGCTGATATTTAGTGGTAAATGTGAGGAATTGCAAAGAATACAAGCATCCTATAATGACTTGGAATTGATCCACATTAATGTCATTAGGGTAATGGGACTCACAAAGGGCTTTATTTAGAATTTCTTTATTGATATGTGAGGACTAAAGTAGCTCTAAAATGGATATTTGTGTTGGGATTTTTCTTAAGTGGTCAAGGAACTTGTTTATAGATGCGGAGGATGAGACTTAGTGAATAGTAAGGAGACCACAATTAGTACCGAGAACATAGTTATGTGCTTTAAGGGTGACAATGGTTACTTGAGTAGCTTTTTTTAATGTGAGACCTATAATATAATCTATTGACTAGTTGTTGAGATTTTTTTTTATGAGTAAATGGGATCCTAGTGTAAGATACATAGACATTCTATAATTTTATTTAGGAATAGGTTGTTTATATATCTTTAAGTCTATTTTAGGTGACTTGTGGTAATCAATTGAGATTTTCCTTGATCAATGAGATCTTGGATTGAGGTTTTAAGTATCATGAAATTAGATGTTTTATAGTCATTGAATCAATATCATATTCACAAAATTCATGTTATTGTACCAATGAGGTTTAGGTATGCCATTATGAAGTAGTTTTATGATTGGAATTTGAATCAAATTGGATTGGACTAACTTGTAGAGGATTGTTTCTATAGGTTCTCCCAAAAGGGTATAATTGCATCTAACAAATCTTTTAGGTTGTCTTTGGGAAAGGTCACATGGTGTTGAGTAAGTTGGTTATTTTAAATATTTTAGACATCTTTAGCATTGGTGACACCATCATTGACTACGCTCTTGTTCTTGTTCCAAAAAGTGGGGTTTGTCACTTATTTGATTACTGTCTTTTTCTTTGGTCTCTTTATACATATTTATTGGGTCTTTGTCAGTAAGTGATTTTTTTTTAATAGAAATTCCTCTTCTTTTAGACCTCATTAAAAGAATTGGCACATTGGATACCTAAATAGAAGCCCATTTTTTATTTAGGTTTTGGACAAAGATAGTGACAAGTTGCTTGGAAAGTAACTAGCAAGGTGTCTCCACCTTTGCAAGAAAAAGGCAAAGCTTTCACCATTTTTTTTTCTTATGGTACATAAGTCCATCATAGTGATTTCATGTTCAATATCATTGGAAAAATATGTGACAAATTAGGTGGATAGCTTGGAAATGGTGTTCATGGTTCCATGAGGAAAATGTATAAACCAATCAAGGGGTTGTCCTCAAAAGCTTCAAGGGAACAATCTCAAGAGGTAGGCAACAAGATAAGGAAACTCTTGACATGCGATACAAAATTATTTGAGTTGTTCTCTTGGATCTCCCTTTCCTTTTATTTATCAAATTTAGGCATCTCAAAGCTTCTAGGAAAGAGGATTAAAGTGATGGACTTGTCAAAAAGATAATGACATAACTCTTGAAAGGTGTAGGTTTTATTTTTGATGTCCTAGTTAAAGTTCCTTGAGGTATCCTTGATTTTTTAAATATCTTTCCCCAAGGAACTTGTGGGATTATGAGGTGCAGGTGCTTGTTGATTGGTAATGAGAGGTTAGTATGTTTGAAAGTTTTGATAGGATGATGAAATGAGATTTGTGGTTTGAAGGGTATGTGATGCGTTGAATGGGATTGTTGTAGAAACATGAGAAGGAATATAGACTTGAGGTTGTGGGATTTGAGAGGAAACAACTTGGGTGTTGATATGGGTTATTAGGGTATGTACACCAAGATGGGGAACAAAAGGGGGTCTTACGACACTACTTATTTTTTGAAATTAGAAAAATCTAAACTTCAATGAGAAATCAAAGTTGGTTACAATCAAAATTTGAAAATGCAACATGAACAAGAGTTGTACACTTGCTCCAAATATACTTTCTAAAGTACTAACTTGTTATGAAAATGGTGTAGATTAAGGGTTTCAAAAAAAGGGCCACAAAAATTGGTCCCATTTTATCTAGAAAAAAATACATAGCATTTGTTACGCACCCCCCGCCAAAAAAAATAAATAATTTTTTTTTTTACTTTATTTAAGATATTTAAAAATTTCTCCAGTGAGAATTTAGCTAACACCATGTAGTTTATGCCAATCTTTTTGGATAATATTTTAATGAATATATTATTTTTTACTGGTTTTTGAAGTGGACACATCTTGAAAAATAAAAAAAATGAACATGCTTCCCCCCACCCCCAAATTTTTTGAAAACTAAATGAAAATCATTTTTTTCAATGTGTATAGAATGGAATCTAGATTCTAAGAATGTAATGTTTTTCAAAATTCAATGCATGAGAAAAAATCTATGCCCAAAATAGCTCATGTTGGTTTTTGACAAAAAAACACACTAACTAAATAAATTAGAGACAAAAATGTTAACATCATCAAAATGTGAAAAAAATTATATGGTTAGATAGCTAAGAGACGTCTTAATAGCGATGTGTTTTTTTTCCTTGTATTGAAACATGTGCAAACCTAATGGATAACATGACCAAAAATGTGATTTTTTTTTTCATATTTTCAAAAAAACATGTCTCAAGCCTGAAATGGTCGTCCAAGCCTTTGATTTGGATGCCCAAGAAAAATCCAAGCTAAAATCTTGGTATTTCCTAATGTAAACTATTTGGCACGCCAAATTTTAAAAAAATCATTTTTTAAAACATTTTGTGTACACCAAACTTGTTGCTAAACTTAATATGCATTCTTTTCATTTGGGGTGTGCCAAATGGTTTTCATTGGTAATTCACATCTCTCTTTCTCTCTGATTAAATATTTTTGGGGCAACCTTGATCCACCCAATCAAGTGGTTATGATTATTTGGGGCAACCTTGATCCAAAACAAGACTGCCTGGTATGGCCTTGACTTGATAAAAAGGGCCCAAATTTAACTAATTGATGCAGTCAAGGATGGAAGATCCAAAAATGGATAGTCCAAACCTTGCAACCAACATCAACACAACATAAATACACAGAAACAACAAGATATAAGAAAAATTCAACTGTCATTCATCAATTACCGAGCATTACATGCAACATGCTGAGCTTTAAGGCCTTCTCGGTTACAACCAATGACATCGGCAAATACAATCTAGATCTCGCAAGATACAACTATTACCTAGCTAGCCCATATCTGCACAACCATAGGAATTGGTAGAAACACCAATGAAGATCCAAACTTATGCTCGCAAGCCACCGAGAAATCTCCTTGTCTCCTAAGCCAAAATAGTTAGCCACTAGCTCTACTATTACAATATCAGATCTTTTTTATCACTCCTATCTGATCATCCTCCTCACCCTTTTCTCTTTCTCTCCCTTTCTAAACAACTACCTACACTCTCCTTATATAATACTTGATCACAAGTCAACTTTACAACAAGAATTAAATACAAAACATCAGTCGACTTCATGAAAAAAACTTATGAAACGTGTGACCCATCAGTTGGCTTGCAACAAGCATTAAATCTACATAGGAGAAAGCATCAATCCAAATATAGGTCCTCACATGCCCAATAGTCAATCTACATCACAAGGAACATGACCCAAATTAAATATACTAGTCAGATAAGCCTAAACAAATCAAATAAACCAGTCGGTGAACCAGAACACAGAGCAACCAACACGATTCACTAATAGGACACCAAGACCCATTCGGTGAAGAACACCACTGAACAGAAACCGAACACCAAAATCATCCACCGAGTAACTACTGAAACCATAAACCAAACACTAACATATTTTTTTTTTGATGATACAGGATTGCCAACTACCCCAGGATGCTCCCGCATCAGACACTCCAGGTGCGAAAAAATATGTTCTCAAAAGATCAATGAACATCTATTAGGATTCAACACATAAATCATGAACTGATTCTTAACACACATGTCCTCCGAGTTCTCAACCAAGACACTCTTTCCTCGGATCCACTTTTTATTTCTTTGCCTTTGTAAGTCCTTCCCTGACAAGCCATAGGTTTTTATTCCTTGTTGATCTCTAACCCTTTTAGAATCCTTTAAGTCACTCTTTCTACCGAAACTCAGGTTCAATCCATCGAGTTCTGTATCCTATAAAGAAATTAAGGAAAAATTTCTACCATACTTTTCAATAGTGAATACATTCTTGACATAATTATGTATAGCCTTACAATCATACTACCAAGGTCTGCCAAGCAACATGTGACAAGAAGTGATGTCCACAATATCACATAACACTTGATCTGTATACTACCCAATCTAAAATTCAACATTACATTGTTACCTTGCCTCTGAGGCATGTTCATGTTGTACCCAACTGATATTATAAGGACATGGATCTCATCCTCTTCAAACCAAGTTTCAAAACCATCTCTTCAGCCACTAGGTTTTCACTAACACCACCATCCACAATCACAATACAAATCTTATTGAGAGAATTACATCGAGTTCTGAACAAGTTCCTCCTTCAACAAGGTTCCTTCATCACCTTCTTACCAAGCAATGTTCTCTGAACCAACAAGTTTTCTTTCTCAGGTTCATTCGGTACTTCTTCATTCACCAAAACATTCTTGCTATTAATCCAAATCTATGCCCTTCTTCTCCATAGTTATAAAAAGTTCCTTTGAATCCAAATCTACCTGTTCTTCTCCTCAGTTCAACAGATTTTTGTCCATCTTCAACTATCAGTTTATCCCTTAGTGATTACTCTTGCTTCTCCTTCCCTTGGGAGTTACCTTGATGTCTTCTTTTCATCTTATCTTCTGTCTTCAGGGCATATTGGTAAGCATCCTCAACTAAATCAATCTTCAACATGCCAATTTTATCCTGGATATTGAATCTCAAGCCATTAATATACCTAGCTACCTTTTCTTTAGAAAGTTCTCTATGTCCAGACTGAATAGTCAACTTGTAAAACTCCTCGGTATAGTATTTCATAGTCATCTGCTTCTTCTTTAGGTTCTTTAACTTCTTGAATAACTCAAGTTCATAGTCGACATGAATGAAATTAGACTTCATTTTTTCCACCATCAACCTCCACCGATCGATTTTCATCTCACCTTCTTCTTCTCTACATCTCTGCAATTCTTTCCACCATAAAGTAGCATTTCCCTTCAATTTAGTCTGTACTAGCCTCACTCTAAGAGGACCTCCAATGTCTTCTAGCTCAAATTAGTCTTCTAACTCACCAATCCAATCAATTAGTTCCTCAGGTTTCAATGTTCCTGAGAAGTTTGAAACCTCCATTTGGTGACTTGTACTCAACCGATCCATAGATCTCTCCAGCTGATCAGCTCTGTCTTCCACAGATCTATCCATTCGATCAGCTCTATCTTCTCCACTAGATCCAACAACCTCAAAATCTTCGGCAACTTCTTCATAACCATCCTTGGTTCCAAGGTTCCTCGGTATACCATCTATAACCCTCATGATCTCAGAGACCATCTCATTCTTCATTGCTGCCATTTAAGATCTGACATCCAATCTAATATTTTTTTCTATCTTTGTCTCCACAACATCATAGAGATCTGCAATCGCCCTAGGGTCCAATATTATCAGAGGCATCTTCCAAGATCTTTGGAACCCCTCTACAAAAAAATCCAAACACGACCACCTTGTGACAACCTCCAAGTTGTTTGCAAGTCAGATCACAACCTGCTACCTCACATGAAAAACCAGGAAGGGTTTCACAAGTTTAGGAACATGGATCTGCAACTTGGATCGACCTAATCAACTTTCACCAACCAGACCAAACCTTGCTCTGATACGACCTGACACAGTCAAGGATGAAGGATAAAAAAATGGACAGTCCAAACCTTGCAGCCAACATCAACACAATAGAAATACATAGAAATGACAAGATATAAGAAGAATTCAACTGTCATTCATCAATTACTAAGCATTACACACAACATTCCAAGTTGTAAGGCCTTCTCAGTCACCACCATTTACATCAGAAAATACAATCTAGATCTTATAGGATCTAACTATTACCTAGCTAGCCCAGATATGCACAACCACATGAACTGGTAGAAACACGAAGGAAGATCCAAACTTGTGCTCGCAAGCCACCAAGAAATCTCCTTGTCTCCTAAGCTAAAACACTTAGCCACTAGATCTACTATTACAATATCATGTCTTTTTTATCACTCCTATCTGATCATCCTCACTCTTTTCTCTTTCTCTCCCTTCCTAAACAACTACCTAGACTCTCCTTATATACTACTCAGCCACAAGTTAGATTTACAACAATAATTAAATACGAAACATCAGTCAATTTCATGAAAAAAACTCATGAAACTTGTGACCCATCAGTTGGCTTCCAACAAGCATTAAATCCATATAGGAGAAATCATCAATCAAGATATAGGTCCTCACATGCCCAATGATCAATCTACAACGCGAGGAATGCAACCCAAATTAAATGCACTAGTCAGCCAAGCCCAAACAAATCAAATAAACCAGTCGGTGAACCAAAACACTGAGTAACTAGCACCAGTCGGTGACATGACACCGAGACCCATTTGGTGAAGAACACCACCAAGCAGGAACCGAACACTGAACTCATCCACTGAGTAACTACCGAAACCAGAAACCAAACACTAACAATTTTATTTTTTTGATGATACAAGATTGCCAAATACCCTAGGATGCTCTTACATCACTAATCTAAGGGCTAACTTGAAAAAGTAATAATTTTTTTCTATGCCAGCTTTCTTTAAAATAACAAAACTATTGATGAGGATAGGTGCAAAATAAAGTTCACCTCTCCTCATTTTCATAATGCATCTACTTCCAAGAAGTACTCAAGCATCAAACATTTAAGGTGATATTTCATCCCATCATATTCTTCAGATCTAACATTGTGGAAAGTTGGAAAACCTCCACACAAGCACATGTTTATGATTTATTTCTCTTTTAGGTCTTGTCAAGTCATCTTATGGCATCACACTTCTGATCACATTCAAAGAGCATTGCATCAACAAGGTATAAGGTCCAAATACTTCATTTTTCAGATCTAACCTGTACTACATTACAACATATTTTCAATTTAGGTTCATTTCATTTTGATTCCAAAACCAGGGTCTTCCCCACATGGACCCAAACATTTCCTCTTTTTTTGGTTTTTAAGTGAAGTTATAAGGCACAATTTTGGATTTGGGCTAAGGAGACAGAGAGATACAAATCTATATTTGCAAATTCAAAAAATTAGGGTCTAGATTTCCCTAAGTGAAATAGTCCCAAACACTATTGGAAATTTTTTTGAGGAACCCTCTGAGCATTGCTTTGATCATAGATCTATTTTTGCCTACATTTGATGCTCCTATGTCAATGCTACCTTCAAAAAACTAGCCCGCTAGATTTTGGCTCAAATTTTAGCAATAGGTTCCTCTGCCTTGCATTTCTAGATCTACCTTTGTTGCCTGCATATGTATTTTCTATATCTTTGTATATGCTGAACATATTCATTTTTCCATCTTTAGCTCTAGATCCAACAATAGAAATATCATTTTGAACTCCCCAAAAAAAGGACTATTGAGGTTACTTTGTGTCAAACCCATTGATCCAAGTGGACCACTCTCCTCAAAACAATTAAAGTAGAAATAATCCTAGTTTCCTAGTTTGCACATACAAGCTAGTGAACCCTATTTCTCTACATTACATTTTGGTGAGTCCGATGTCCCTCACACTTTTGATTTTCATTTTTAGATATGATACATGTGTATTTACTTAGGTTATCTTTGTAATCATCTTTGAAATATATCATTTATACACTTGCAAAATTCATGATGGACTTCACTAAATCTAATTGGTTTACTATTTCACATGTGATTACATCAAGTTTCTTAGTTGCATTTACTAGAATCATGTGTTAGATAATGACTTCTTTCATTTCATTTTTCTTACATTCATTCATAGTATACATATTTTATTATAAGGCTTTCAAAGATATTTCCTACTTGTACATTGTTTCTCAAAGCTTTTATCCATGTTTCATGTTGTTATATGATAACATTTTAAAGAAATTTCATCGAATGTGTAGATCTCAAAAGAGGTTTTGTGGAAAGTGACAATTATAGAGATGAAATTGAAATGAATCACATTTTTACTTCTCCTAGGCTATATTTTGTCAATGATGATCAAATCAATATTCCTATCAATGATATTCCAAATAGAGATCCAACATTAAAGAGTATAAAAGGATCTTCTTCTCACAAAGATACTTTGGTGCAAGAGGGACAAGCTAAACATATTAATCTTAGTACATCTTTCACTTTGGATCATCTTTATTCTCCTAGATCTTATCTTAACCATCACAATATATTAAGACAAGATGATGTTATGCACTTTATTCATGATCTATCTCCTAACATAACTTAAAACAAAGGTGAAGATTTAGATGAATTTACTTCTTCCCATCCTAGAAAAGTGGATTTGAATAATGATGTTAGGATTAAGAATCTCCCTATAGAGATTAATCCTCCTACTATCCATCCATACATAACACTTTTCAATAAGCCTCATGATGAAAGCCTTCCACCTTCATAAATAAATAAATACTATGAAATAGGTGATGGTATTATCTCTAAGAAAGACTATAGTGGACAAGGTAATAGAGTACAACCGATTGAATATCTTAAAAGAGAGATTGATGTACCTTAGTAGTTAATGTATATGTGAGACATTAAATCAGTTAATGTATTGTCATTGATGTCAACTAGTTTTTATTGTACTTATCATGATGGTTACAAACATCTTAAGAAGGAAATAATGGTGAATGAATGAGATATCTACATAAATATGAGATGGATGAGAAATATATGGATATGGTATTCATTGAGTAACTTATTGATGAGTCTATGACATTATGTTAGTAATTTGATTGTATTACATGATTATTTTATGGATTGAAGATCAAGAATGAATACATTTATGTGGTCAGTAAATGAAGAATTCAGTATACACCGAGTCAAAATAGTGTACATCGAGAAAATGTAGTGTATATTGAGTACAATGTTAACCAAGTAAGAAGACACTGATACATTATGGTATTGACTGAGTGAAAGAAATAAGTGGAACTTATGACTGTCGACTAAAGATGATGAGCTAGACAATTGTTGACTATTTCGAGGTAAAAAATAATGTTTGTTATGATGATAAAATGACTGACAAAATTCAAAGTTGATCAGATGAAGGAGAATGAAACATGTTATTGACAAAACTACCGAGGAAGGTTAAAGAGGCAACATCAACGGTGAAGATTAATAGGCAAAATCTATGGATATAAATAAAATGAGTTATGCTGTCTATAAAAGGAGACATGAGATTCATTCTTGAGTCCGCTATAGGAGAATTCACATGGGAAGATTGAATTCATGTGAGGCTGGTCAAACTTGTTGAAGACAAAAACCAAGCAATTATGTAGACAACACTGAGTGTCAGAGAAAGAAATTACCGAGCATAAAACAGTTGGAGGAAACAAAGAGATTTAATGGAGATTATTAACCAGAGGTATTTTGAGCTTAGCATAGATATGAAAATATGATTTTTTTTTTGTATTTGAATCAGAGATATACTGTAATAGTTTAACCATTTTTATATATAAATCTCTTAGTCAAGTGGGACTTAATAGTCTTTCTATTTAAATATGACATTCAATGAATGTTGATTATTTTCTTGTTGACCCCATAGTGAATGTTTGGTCAAGGGAGAACTGTTAGTGATAAATCCTCTAACCAGGTCACACTTTACAATGTGTTTTATAACCTTTAACAAGGTTGGCTCCTAACCGAGCTCACTTTAGAAGAGTGAATTATTATGGGTTACCAATCCCAAGTGGTTTTTCCCCTAACATGGTTTCCACGTTAAAATCAAAGTTTTATATGTGTATGGATGTATTGAATTGTTATTTTACTTTACACATTATTATAACTGGATTAACCAAAAAATATACTAGTTAATTTACTGCTATTCAGTAGATGAAGAGAAAGACACAATTAATAACTTACCGAGTTGATTAAATTGTTTAAAATATTTTTTTTATACATTAGGGAGTGTTTGGGACTATAGGATAACTCGAATTAACTAATTCACCCCCGTCTCAGTTATCTAACAATTGGTATCAGAGCATATAGTGCTTGAAGGAAAGTTTTAAGGACTTAAGAAAAAGATCACAAGATGTATAAGAGAGAGGTGCAAAAGTTGAACAAAGACAACTTCTTGACATGGAAAAGTAGAATGAAATTGTATCTATCAGGAATTGGTGAATCTACTACATACTACTTGGAAAATGAGTTAAAATCTTACCCTTTGGACTCTTGATTGTTGATTAGATGAGAGAAAGATAGGAACACAATGCTATGATGATAGAGCTTGTTTCTTCCTTATCAGATGCCGAATTTGAAGATGTTAAGACATGTATAACTACTAAACAAATGTGGGAAAAAATTGCACTAGTTCATGGAGGAGATGTGAATGTGCTAAGAGCTAAAGCTGAAAGTTTGAGAGGAAATTTGATGACATGAAAATGAAAGAAGGTGAAAACATATCTCAGTATAGTAACTGATTCAAGGAGGTTGTGAATGCTATCCGAGGACCTGGTGGAATTATTGATGAAGACATTGTGATAAGTAAAATTATTAGAACCTTGTTACCTTCCTATGCTATTAGAGTTTCTGCAATTCATGAAATGAGATAAGCTCCTGGTAATCATATTACAATTGATAGTCTAATTGGTAGACTAATTGTATTTGAGTTGAACAACTATGACAACAATATTGTTCCTACTATTGAATATGCATTTATGTCATCTTTGAAAATTGGTAAATCAAGTAGAAAACATAAGATAAGAAATGAAAGTGATAGTGAAAGTGAAGAGGATGAACTTGATGAACTTGAAGCATTAATGACTAGAATATTGCAAAAAGGTAAAGGAAGATATAGAGTTAAACTAACTTTGGTATGCTTTAGATGTAAATAGATTGGTCATATTGCTGCTAGATGTCTTGATAGGATAGAAGATGAGAAATCTAATGAAAGATCTAATGAAAGGAAGTATGACAGAAGAGATAACCAAGATCACAGAGGCAACCGAGATTACAAAGATAAAGGAAAGAAGGCATGATACCTAGTTGAGGATGATGATGGTGACACTGACATTGATGAAGTCATTGAGGTGGTATTTATGGCTTTAAAAGAAGATTCAGAAGAAGAAGAACGGTATGTTGAAACAACACTTATTTCTAAAGTTAGCAAGAATGATACTTGGATTATTGATAGTGGATGTACACATCATATGATTGGTGATGAAGAGAAATTTGAATACCTTGAACATTATAATGATGGATCTATGAAAATGGGAAATGATACGCCTTGTCTAGTGAATGGAAAAGGGTCTATATTGTTGAACAATAAGATCAGATGTGAGAATTCATATTGGGTGAAAGGACTTAATTATAATCTATTGAGTGTAGCACAACTAAATAATAAAGGTCACCGAGTTGCATTTGAGAAAAGAAAATTGAAAATATATGATGAGATTGGAAAGTTGGTCGGTACTAGTGAACAATCTAAAGGTAACCTATTCTATCTTGACAATGCTAAGACTTCTTGTTTGTTGGCTCAAAGTGAAGATGTATGGTTATGGAACAAGAGTTTTTGTCATGTGAATTTTGACAACATGGTTAAGATCAATAATAAAATAAAAGTTAGAGGTTTACTGAGCATATCTAAACTTGACCATGTTATGTGCAAACAATGTCAAATGGGGAAAATATCAAAATCTAGTTTTAAGAGAAAACATTTTTCATCTAATGCTATTTTGGAGTTAGTTCAGATTGACTTGTGTGGTCCTATGAGAACTTAGAGATATTATGGTGACATATATTTTATGTTGTTTGTTGATGACTTCTCTAGAATGATGACTGTGATGTTCTTGAAATAAAAATCTGAAGCTTTCAAAATGTTTAAGTGGTATAACATTAAAGTGGAGAAAGAAACTGATAAAGAATTGAAATGCTTGAGATCATATAGAGGTGGTCAATTTATTTTTGATGAGCTCACTAATTTTTGTAATGAGCATGCAATTAAGAGACAAGTTTCTGCACCTAGAACACCCCAACATAATGGGATTGCTGAAAGAAGAAATAGAACAATTGTGGATTGTGCTAGAACACTTATGATTGAAAAAGATGTACAGATGTACTAGAGAGAAGCTGTTAGTACTGATATTTACACATTGAATCGAGTTCACTTGAAGAAAGATTCAAACAAGACACCTTATGAATTATGGTATGGTTACAAACCTAATGTGAGTTATTTCAAAATATTTGGAAGTAGATGTTACATTATGAAAGATGATAGAAATGGAAAATTTGATTCAAAAGTTGATGAAGGAATATTTCTAGGATATTCTACTAAAATAAAAGCTTATAAATATTTGAATAAGGCTACTAACAAGATGATTGAAAGTGAAAATGTGAGTTGATAAATTTGATGAGAAGAATGATGAACAAAGTAAAAAGGAACCAGAAGACTATGGTAGATTTGTTTACATTGAGGAACCAAACACTCTACTCGAGCAACAACCAAGTGTTACTAAGAAACAGGCTAATGCTATCGAGAATCAGTCTATACAGACTGAGAATCAATAAACTATTATCAATGAAGATCATGATCATGCACCGAGTGGAGAAAACATTGAAGAAAAGAGAGCTAAACCTATACTTCCAAAATATATAAGATTACATCATCCACACAATCAGATAATTGGAGATAAGAAAGCATGAATGATGACACAAAGTAATTTGAGAAATAACACATGCTTAGTTTGTGAATTTGAGCCTAAAACTATTAGAGATTCTTTGGAAAATGATGAATGGATCAAGGAAATGAATGAAGAGATTGAGAAGATACATAAAAACCATACATGGACATTGGTACAGAGACCGAATGACAAGAATGTGATTGGAACCAAATGGATATTCAGAAACAAATTGAATGAGAATGGAGATGTCACTAGGAATAAAGCAAGACTAGTATGCAAAGGTTATGCACAAGAAGAAGGGATTGATTATGGTGAGACTTTTGCACCATTTTCTAGACTTGAAGGAGTAAGGATATTGCTTTCTTATGCTTCTGACAAAGGATTTAAATTTTATTAGATGGATGTTAAATCTACATTTTTGAATGGGATACTTGAGGAAGAGGTCTACATTGAACAAATTGAAGGTTTTGTTGATCTCAATAAGAGGAATATGGTATGTAAGTTGAACAAAGCATTATATGGATTGAAACAAGCATTGAGATCATGGTATGAGATTGCATTCCTATCTAATCAGTATTGGATTTGTTAGAACAAGTTACAACAATAATCTGTATTTGAAAGGTGAAACTAATGACAAGATTCTTATTGCTGAAATTTTTGTTGATGATGCTATATTTGGAGCACATGATAACTTATGCAAATCATTTGCTGATGAAATGAGGAAAGAATTTGAAATGTCAATGTTCAGTGAGATTAAATTTTTTCTTGGCTTGCAAATATTACAACAGATAGAAGAAATATACATAAAACAATCAAAGTATATCAAAGAAATATTGAAGACATCTGGTATGGAGTGTTAGAGTAAAGAATTAATTTAATTACATTGATTAAATTAAATTTGCTACCTCTTAAGATTTCACTTTATGCACTTGCATTAGTCATTTAATAATTAAATCTAATTATTTAATGCCTATTTACCTATTAGGGTTTCCCATGAGGTTTTTCGATCTCCTTCTATAAGGATTGATCCTTTGTATATTTTCATTCATTCTTTTGGCTGATGATAATAAACTTTCATATTGTCAGAGCAAAACCCTTGTTTGTTTCCTACATATTTCTTCCTTGTGACAGGTTTTTGCATGCAAGTTTCTTGGGCTTAATAGATTTGTTTTTCATCAAATCTTACATGGTATCAGAGCTGGATCTGTTGTAGCTTGTTCATGTTTGAAGAAAAAAAGGAGCAAGGGTTTGAGAGAAGAAATTTGGGATTTTTTGACTAATTTGAGAGGTTTTGGTTATAGTTTTCAGATTTGGTATTCTCTGTAGGATGTTATTTTTTGTTTCTTTTTTGCCTGCAAAAAATAAAATAATTTTTTTAGCACTTTTTACAGGTGTTGCATGTGAAAGGGCATTTTTTGGGGGTGTCCTTCCTGGCATCATTTACAGTGGTGTCCTTCATGGCATCATTTACCAGACCTACGCATTATTCCTCTATCCATCGTGCATGAGCCGACGTCTGCATTGGCAGATCTAACAAGACATAACTTCAAACCCTCACATACACTGTACTTTGACTTGCAAGATATTTTACCTGTGATTTCTATCCAAATCTATGGATATTTTCATCAGAAAAATTCAAAGGTACACATGATACTCATTTGAAGCTTTTTTCTTCTCTCATTGTAAGCAATATTTTCTAGCTTCCAGGGTTCAATTTATTGAGTTGTGGGTGGTGTTTTATTTCTTTTTTTTTGTAATTTACTTTAGTAAAATTAAAATTATATCAAAATAAAAACCCTTCCAAAAAAAATGGCCGAGACCTCTTCTCGCCTAGAACTTCTGACCCCTCATAACTATCACACATGGAAATCCCTGATGACACGACTTCTCCGGTCAAAAGGGTTGTGGTCTTGTTTAGACACGGTGCAACCAATTTTATAGAGGCCTTTCAAGGTCATGTAGCACATGAACAAGATGGATGAGGCAATGAGGTTGATTTCTTTACATGTATCAGATAGTCTATAGTTTCATCCTGATGGGTGCAATACCCCTCTAGCTATTTGGACCAAGCTTAACACTTGTTTGGTAGAGTGAATGAGCTCAGAGAACTTCAAATTGAGGCAGAGCTTACCTTTCTTATACGAGATCATTTTCCATCCATTGAGGGAATTTTTATGAAGTTCAAGCAATATAGGTCTTTATTATAGGGATGTGGAAAGGCTAAGACTGACACAGAGTGTATCTATCTGATTATGTCAAAGCTTCAGGGAAAATTTTAGATTTTCTTCTCCACCTTCCACTCTACCATGGATGCATTGGGTCAGAGATTCTAGATGCACACTTTTGAGGTGTTCTGTGATCGGTTGACTAGAGAGCAGGCCAAGCTCACACTGTTGGATTCTTTATCTGGGACTAAGAACCAAGCTTTGGTTTCTCAGACTTCTAAGGGGACATAGAAGAAAAAGCAGAAGCCCAAAAAAAATTAAGTTGACAATGAGAATTCCTCCAAGCCACCTCAAAAAATAGAGTCTAAGAAATCCACTCCTAAGGGTAAATCTTTTAAGTCTAGCGAGTCTTTGATGCAAGAGCTGTTAGAGTTGTCATATTATAGCTAATAATTAAATTATTTAATCATTAGTCTATTATACTCTACACTTAAGTTAAACTTAGGCATCTTATTATTCTTTAGGGTTTCCCTTTTAGGGTTTCGTGATTCCTTTTATAAGGATTCACCTCTTTGTATTTCTTAAGGAGATCAGATTATCATATTGTAATATTGATCATATAGAGATTGCTCTTTTGAATGTGCATATGATGTCTCTGGCTTTTTGGCCTCCATAGATTTTTCTTGCTTTCTGTTCTTTGCTTCTTCCATGTGACAGGGTTATGCATGCAGGTGTTCTTGGGAGATTAGTTTTTCACCTAATCTAACATGGTATCAGAGTCATCTTGTTGCTCACTATTCGTGTTTTGTAGAAGTATATTAGAAACAGGAGGTTTTCAAGGGTTTCAGAGGTTTTTTATGTGGATTTAGGGGGGACCTTTGTTTCTGGTCACTTTGGGCTCAAACGAACATCTCCATTGAGCTTAGAGCACCCAAAAACCCAAGAATCCATATAAAACTTATCCATTTTGGACAACGTGGCTTTGAGGCAAATTTTTTTGGTTTCTAGTGTTGTACGGGCATGAAAACTGAGAAAAAAATTTTTAAAATTTTTTTAAAAAATGCTTTTTTGTGTTATAAAATAACACAGCCAGTGTAAATTTTTTGGCACCTTCGCCACGCCACCGGCGCTCCTCCATGGCCCTCGCCGCCGTCGGCCCTCCACCGGCACTCCTCCGTGGCCCCCGCCACCGACAATGCACTGCCCCACCGGCCCACCGCCGCCACTCAACTCCCCGGCCCCTCTCCATTCTTAAGCCCCGTAGTGGTCATATGGTGACCAGGAGCTTCGACTTAGCCCCCTACACTCGCCATGCACTCAGGGGCCTTTTTTTTTCAGCCCCAGGGGCTTAAAACTTGTTTTTGGAACCTTTTTGACCCCTGACGCTATTTTTGCTCTATCTGGAGCATACAGAGGTCTTTTTCAGACTTCTTTACATCGTCAAAAAGCTCTTTCTGAGCTCTTTTTGATTATGGAGGTTAGGTTTTTTGGCTCTATTGTTTTGATAGTGTTTTTTTCTGTCAAAGTCCGATGTCTATTTTTGCCTTCTGGGAGCCTTATCTTGCTCATTCAGACTCTATTTTTGGCAAACCATATATCGTCGAAAAGCTGGTTCAGTGAGTTTTTCAGTGGCAGGGGTCTTTTATCTAGATTCTACTCTAGGTTCTTTCTCCTCTGAGTTTTTCACTTTCGCACTCTGGCGGATTACTTGGGTTCTACAGGTCCTGGGATCTCTTCTTCTATTCTTTTGGCTCACTCTTCTTTTTGACTTTGTGAGCATTGTATGCTTCTCTTCTGTAGCATTTTTTTCTATAAACACACTAAGATAAAGTGCCTGCCTCTGCATATCTAGGATTTTGAGCACCTTGTGTTTGTTTGTACTCGCACTCAGTTATAAAGTGCCATGGGGGGTTATGATATTTTGCCTTTTGTGATCATCCACCTTTGTCAAGTGAGTGTACCTTCCATGACATTAGCCCATGCTGTGTGTCCATGACACCGCCCTTTATCCTGTGCTTGTACTTCTATTGCATTGTTGGTGTTCCTGATTCTTCTTTTTGCAGATGTTTTTGGCATTGCATTTCAGTGTTCCTGTCACCCCTCTCCCTATTCAACATTATGGGGGGGGGGTTCACCTATTGGTTCTATTACTTCCTTGGTTCGGTTGAGTGATCTACGTATTCAGTTCTTATTCCTATGTACTAGGCAGATGCAGTGGCTAGGAACCTATGCATTTCAGTGAGATGGTTCATCTACTATATAGACACTCGTTCATTCCTACTTTTGGAGGTCACCTCTTCGATTGATCAGCTCTTCAGACTTTTTCTTCTTTACTTGGTCATGCACTATTTCAGTGAGGGTTCCAATAGTTTCTTCTGACAGTGTTTGCAGCTTCATGCTTCGGAGATGCTTCATGCTCTTTCTTGTTCCTTTCTTTGGGACATTCCCTAGATTGGAGGCTTTGCTTCCTTCATCTAATTTATTTCTTGTATTTGGGTACCTGATCAGGCCTAGTTGCTAGGACCCATAGTTCTTTCATGCATTTTTATTTTCATGCATCTTTTAGTCCTTAGTTGTTTAGCTTCTCCCTAAGGTACACTTAAGGGGGGGTGTTAGAGTTGTCATATTATAGCTAATAATTAATTTATTTAATCATTAGTCTTTTATAATCTACACTTAAGTTAAAATTAGGCATTTTATTATTCTTTAGGGTTTCCCTTTTAGGGTTTCGTGATTCCTTTTATAAGGATTCACCTCTTTGTATTTCTTAAGGAGATCAGATTATCATATTGTAATATTGATCATATAGAGATTGCTCTTTTGAATGTGCATATGATGTCTCTGGTTTTTTGGCCTCCATAGATTTTTCTTGCTTTCTGTTCTTTGCTTCTTCCATGTGACAGGGTTATGCATGTAGGTGTTCTTGGGAGATTAGTTTTTCACCTAATCTAACAAGAGCATCCTAGGATTCTTGGCAATCCTGTATCACCCAAAAATATGTTTATTTTGGAAAGGAAGATTGGTAGTTTTGATCTTAGTTGGTGAAGTATTTGCTTAGTCTTGGAGTATGGTTGTTCGGTTACAGTGTTTACTGGGGTGCACAAACTCTAAAGAACACTCGATAACTGAAGGCATCGGTTCTCCTGGCACTCGGAGATAACTGCGTTGCTCGATGATGCTTGGCGTGGTCGGTTCAATGGTGCTTGGTTATTTCTTTACTACTCGTTAAACGGTCTTACCGATTGGTGTTCTCGAAGATTTGCTTGGCCAACTTGGTGCATTTATTATTGGTAGCTGTTGTTACAGGTTGACATGTTGAATTTAATAATTGTAAGGCTATTTGAGAGCCGATTTGTATTGTATATAATATTTGTTTGTAAGAGTTAATTGTTTCATCCATTCGACTTGTAGTTGATGATGAGTATTTAAAAGGGTGTTGGGGTAGTTGTTTAGGGAAAAAGTCATAAAAGAGAGAGAGAAGTGAAGTTGTGGAAAAGATCCTGCAAGATCTTGCAAATCAGATTGATTTCTGATAGTTTGTGATAATAGAGCTAGTGGTTGAGGCTTGGAGACAAAGAGATTTCTTGGTGGCTTGTGAGCACAAGTTCAGATCTGCCTTAGGGTTTCTATCATTTGTTGATTTTTTCAGGACTAGACTAGCTAGAATCAAACTGGATCTTGATGATCTCTCAGAAGTTACTGCTTGTTTGTATTTGGCCATAACTGGGAAGGCCTTATAGCTCGACACATTGCATGTAATCAGTGAATTTATGAATAAAGATTTTAGTTCTCTTCTAGATATAGTGTTATTGTTGTGTAATTCCACTATGTTGTGGTTTGGTTGTAAGTTTGGATAGTCCTTAATTGGATTCTCCATACTTGACTGCATCAAGTGGTATCAACATGAGTTGATCTTGAATGTGTGGACAGATCACCGAAGGGGAAGCAGTTTGCACCAAGACCTTGGATTGAAGATGCCTCTGAGGAGAGCTTGTGAGATCTTAGAGGAAGAACCTATTGGAGAATTCAGTCTTGATGATTTTAGAGCTTTGTAGAAACAAGTGCAAGATCTACAAGAGGAATTGAGAAAGAAGATTAGATTGAAAGAAGATAGTGATGATGAATCTGAGGAAGAAGATCATTTTGAAGAAGCTGTAGAATAATCTAGGGATCTAGAAGAAAATTGAATCTTGAAGGCTATGTCTAAATTGGGAAAAGACCTAAAATTGAAGTTTCTACATTTTTTGGAAGCCTTAGGCTAGAAGAGTTGATTGATTGGATTAATGAGATAGATGAGTACTTTGAGTATGAAGAAATAGAAGATCCTAATAGAGTTAGATTTTCAAAGACTAAATTGAAGGGTCATGCAAATATTTGGTGGAGGGAAGTTCAGTTGGAAAGAAGTAGGAGAGGAAAGGAAAAGATCACTAGATGGAACCGAATGGTTGACAAGTTTAAGAAAGAATTCATTCCGGTGGACTATGAGTTAGACATTTTTAAGAAGATGCAAGCATTGAAGTAGACCAACAAATCAGTGTAGGAGTATACTAAGGAGTTTTACAGAATCCTGATTAGGACTGGTCATTCTGAAGCTGATAAAGAGATGGTTGCTAGGTATGTTTATGGTTTGATACCTAGTATTCAAGAAGAGTTACTTATTGCTCATACGACAAAAATAGGATATGCTTATCAGATGGCATTAAAGATTGAAGAGAAGATGAACAAGAAGTTTGAAAGAAGACAAAACAATAGGAATAAAGGTGGTAAGACTGGTGAAATAGTTGCTGAAAGTAATGTGGTGGAGAATCCTAAGAACACTGATGTACGATCTGGTAGTGGTCAAGTCACTAAGAATTTCAACACTGGACATAGAGGAAGGTGGAAAAATGAGTTCACTAGTACTTGTTATCAATGTGGTGAAGAGGGTCATAGAAGTTTTCAATGTCCTAAGAGAAGAGTTACCCTAATTGCTAAAGAAGACATTGAGAATGTTGCAGAAAAAGGTGAATTTCTTATCACTAGGAGGTTAGCTACATGTGTCCTGGAACCAGTGCAAAGAAGAAATTTGTTCAGAACCAGATGTAAGTGCAAAGATAAGGTATGTAATGTCATCGTTGATGGTGGCAGTTATGAAAAATTTGTTTCAGAAGAGATGGTTAGTAAGTTGAATTTGGAAAGAAAGAAACATCCTAATCCTTATCAAATTAGTTAGATACAAGATGTGTCTAAGGTTAGGATTGAAGAACAATGCTTGGTTAATTTTTAGATTGGATCTTATCATGATGAAATATTGTGTGATGTATTGCCTATGGATGCTTGTCATCTGTTGCTCAGGAGGCCTTGGCAATTCGATAGAAATGTTTTGTTTGATGGTCACACAAACACCTATGTGGTTAGGAATGAAGGATCTAGGCATAAGCTGTTACCTTTACAAGAGACAGGGACTAAGGGATGTGGAGTTGTCAGGTCTTGTCCATATGACCATGATAAACCTCAGGAGCACAAGGTTGATGAACCTATTCCTACAAAGTCTAGTTTGAAAGAGAAGGAGAATGATATATTTGAAGATTTTGTTGAGATTAAGAGGCAGATGGTGTTTCTGATAGAAATAGTACAATAGATAATGACATTGATGACATAGAGAGATGCAGATGATATTGAGTTGATTGAGGAGTCCAGGGAGGATGGGATTTACCAAGGTATAGATGTGATTGATAGTGGAAGGGATGGTCAAATTCGGTTGTTATCACTTGCAGATAGGAAAGATAAGAAAAGTGGGAAGCAAGAAAACTTGCTGCAAGGGACAATGGATGAAGTGATGAAAACTTGGAATGAAAGACAAGAGGAGATATGGGTTAAGAATAGATATGGCATACCTATTCTGATTCCCTTAAGATGTTCTTGATTTCCTTATGAGAAAATCTTCTTTACCTAGGGTGTCTGATGTAGGAGCATCCTAGGATTCTTGGCAATCCTATATCACCCAAAAATATGTTTGTTTTAGAAAGGTAGATTAGTAGTTTTGATCTTAGTTGGTGAAGTATTTGCTCAGTCTTGGAATATGGTTTCTCGGTTATAGTGTTTACCAGGGTGCTCAGTCTCTAAAGAAAACTTGGTAACTGAAGGTGTCAGTTCTCTTGGCGCTTGACGATAACTATGTTGCTTAGTGATGCTTGGCATGGTCAGTCACTGGTACTCGGTTATTTCTTTGCTACTTGGTAAATAGTCTTACCAACTGGTGTTCTTGAAGATTTGCTTGGACAACTTGGTGCATTTGTAATTGGTAGCTATTGTTATAGGCCGACATGTTGAATTTAATAATTGTAAGGCTATTTGAGAGCTGGCTTGTAATGTATTTAATATTTTTTTGTAAGAGTTAATTGTTTCATCCATCTGACTTGTGGCTGATGATTAGTATTTAAAAGGGTGTTGGGGTAGTTGTTTAGGGAAGAAGTTAGAAAAGAGAGAGAGAAGTGAAGTTGTGGAAAAGATCCTATGAGATCTTGCAGATCAGATTGATTTTTGATAGTTTGTGATAATAGAGCTAGTGGTTGAGGCTTGGAGACAAGGAGATTTCTTGGTGGCTTGTGAGCACAAGTTCAGATCTACCTTAGGGTTTCCATTAGTTGCTGATTGTTTTAGGACTAGACTAGCTAGAATCAGACTAGATCTTGATGATCTCTTAGAAGTTACTGCTTATTTGTATTTGGCCATAATTGGGAAGGTCTTTCAACCTGACACATTGCATGTAATCAGTGAATTTATGAATAAAGATTTCGGTTCTCTTCTAGATCTAGTGTTATTGTTGTGTAATTCCATTGTGTTGTGGTTTGGCTGCAAGTTTGGACAATCCTTAATTGGATTCTCGATACTTGATTGCATCCGTCTTCCTCCAAGACTAAGAAGTTCATAGGTGAACCTTGTAGTTTTTGTGGCAAGGACATCCAATTTCCAGGTGTTGGAAACATCTTGAGGCTCTAGAGGAAGCCTTGCAACAACATAGTATTTCTTCTCCATATCCTTCACCTACTCCCACAAGGAAAGGCCATGCTCTTTCTGCGTGAGCATTATCTTCCACTGCTACTTGGATCATTGATTCTGGTGCTTCACACCATATGACACACACACCTAGTTTTGTTACCTCACCTATTCAGAGTGCTACTATACAGATTGTAGTTGATGACTCAACACAACTTTTAGTTACAGGATCTGGTACCATTTCATTGGATGGTGGCTCTCTACAAGATGTTCTTTTGGTTCCTCCCATTTCTATGAACCTCCTATCTATCTATCAGATTTTCCATTCTAGTTCTGGTAAGATAGTTGAGTTCTCACCACATGATGTAGTTATTAGAGACCTCCATGATCTTGATTTGGTTGTTTCTACTGGGAGTGTTGATTCAGAGTCTCACTTATATAGGTTTGATGGCTTTGAGAGCTCTGATTATACAAGTGTTTCTCTTTTTGCTCATGTAGACATAGTGAGCAAGCTTTGGCATGAGCATTTTGGCCATGTTAACTATAGATATCTATAATAGATGAGTACACAAGAGTTAGTGATTGGGCTTCCTCAAATCTCTTGCACTGATGGTGTTTTTCTAGGATGTGCACTTGGCAAACATCATAGACATCCTTTTTCGATAGGTAGATCCTCACGTGCTAAGGCACCATTGGAGTTGATAAATATTGATCTCATGTCATTTCCCACTCCTTTTTATGGTGCTCATTATGTGCTCACCTTTATTGATGACTTATCTAGATGCACATGGGTGTACTTCTTGAATTACAAGTATGATGTCTTTGATTCATTTCTATTCTTTAAGATATTTGTGGAGAAGTAGTCTGGTCTTTCTATTAGGTGGATACACATTGACAATGGGGGGGAATATGTGAATCAGTCTTTTCATGATTTTTGCACTAAGAAAGGTATATTGTATCAGTTGATAGTTCCCCATACCCCTCAGCAGAATGGTGTTGCTGAGAGAAAGAACAAAACACTGTGAGAGATGGCCAATTGTATGATACAGTATCGAGATATGCAACCTTCCTTTTGGGAAAAGGTAGTGAATTGTGCCAACTACATTCAAAATCAAATGCCTCATAAGGCATTATGACATTTGGCTCCTGAGGAGGCTTGGTCCCATGTCAAGCCTGATGTTTCTACATTTTGAGTGTTTGGTAGTGAGGCTTGGGCATTTATTCCAAATGCTCAGAGGAAACCCATGGAGAGGAAGAGCTAACCACTAATATTTGTTGGCTACTATGAGGATACAAATGCATACAGGTTGTTTGATCCTGTTTCCAGAGAGGTCTTATTTTGGCGAGATGTCCAGTTTGATGAGCACTATCCTTAGATGGAGCCTTCATCACCAGCTTCTCCCTCACTGCCTAGTACTTCCTCTTCTCCTCTGAGGATGATTTAGATGATAATCCACCTTCCCCTCCTCCACCAAATATTTTGTGAGTGCCCAAGTGGGCTTGCGATACAATCATTTTTGTTGGTTCTTTGGTAGGAGATCCTTCAGATACCTGTTGTACCTATGCTCAGTGATCTAGTATTGGTATTTTGAGTCATGTTGTTTTAGATGTTCCTCAAAAGTTTTTAGAGGAGACATGACATCCTGAGTGGGATAGGGCTATAGATGAGGAGTACTCTTCTTTGATGAAGAATCACACTTGGGATCTTTGTACTCTTCCAAAAGGAAGAAAGCTGGTTTGGTGCAAGTGGGTGTACCATACCAAGTATGCTATAGATGGTTCTATTGATCAGTATAAGGCACCTCTTGTTGTGAAGGGCTTTTCACAGGTAGAGGGTATTGATTACTTTGAGACCTTTTCTCTTGTTGCTAAGATGAATTCTATTTGCTTGGTACTTTCTCTTGCAGCTTCACGGGGTTGGACAGTGTATCAAATGGATGTGAAGAGTGCATTCTTGCATGGGAATCTACATGAGGAGATATATATGGAACAATCTCAGGGTTTTGTGCATGACTCTTCTCTTGTGTGTAGACTTTGGAGGTCATTATATGGTCTCAAACAAGCCCCTTAGGCTTGGTATGAGAAGATGGACTCTTTCTTGCTAGCCTCACACTTCACCCGCTGTCATTATGATCCTACAGTGTACATTCAACATCATGGGGCTGATATTGTGATACTTGTGTTGTATTTTGATGATCTCATCATCACAGGTAGCTCATCTTCTATGATTCAGAGTGTATAGAGAGCATTGATGGAGCAATTTGAGATGACAGATCTTGGACTTCTGTACTAATTTTTGGGCCTACAGGTTATTCAGTCTTTAGATGGGATTTCCATACACTAGAAAAGCATGCTCTTGACATGATTTAGAGATTCAAAATGCTTGATTGCAAGCCTTCTCCCACACCTTTTCAATCAGGTGTTATTTTGTCTACCATTTTCTCTACTCCTTCAGTGGACTCCACCTTATACATGAGACTTGTGGGTAGTTTGTTGTACCTGACACACACTCGTCCTGACATTTCCTTTACAATTAGCATTGTCTCTCGATTCTCCCATGATCCTCATGAGAGTCATTGGCAAGATGCCAAACATATTTTGAGGTACATTCGGGGCACTACTTCATATGGAATTCACTATACATCAGGAGATCCTCACATTGTTAGTTTCAAAGACACCGATAGGGGTGGTGATATAGATGGTCAAAAGTCTACTTCTGGCTTTTTGTGTTGTCTTGGTTCTAGTCCTATCACATGGTCTTGCAAGAAGAAGACTATTGTTTCATTATCATCTATAGAGGCAGAGTATTGAGCAAATGTGCTAGCTAGGCAGGAGGTTTTATGGCTTCGACAATTGATGAAAGAGTTTAGGTTTCCTCCTGATAGTTCCACTCTTCTTTGGTGTAACAATCAAAGTGCCATTCATATTTACCACAACCCAGTTGAGCATCAGTGGACCAAGCACATTGAGATCCATATGCATTTCATCAGGCAGCTAATTCAGGATGGTTCTCTCAGCTTGGAGTATGTTCCCGCTTTGGAGCAGGTTGTTGACATCTTCACTAAGCCTTTTGCATCCCCACAGTATCTTCAGCTACGTTCTATGCTCAGAGTGAAGGAAGTTGTCCTTGGGTGGTCTCATTGAGGCCTACCTTCTTTTCTTTTTTCTACTTTCCACATCTTTCTATCTCTTTTTGGAGAAGAGTTTTTCCCATGTGGTTTTCCATGTTTCTCTATTTCATAGAGTTTGGTTGTGATTGGGTACCTCATCAAGCCATGTTGTTGGGACCCAAATTTGCATTCAACATTGTAGTTCCTTTGCTTATTTCTTGCATTGTTTAAAGTTGCATTATTTCTCATCTTAAGGGGGGGTGTTAGAGTAAATAATTAATTTAATTAACTTTGCTACCTCTTAAGATTTCACTTTATGCACTTGCATTAGTCATTTAATAATTAAATCTAATTATTAAATGCCTATTTACCTATTAGGGTTTCCCATTAGGTTTTTCGATCTCCTTCTATAAGGATTGATCCTTTGTATATTTTCATTCATTCTTTTGGCTAATGATAATAAACTTTCATATTGTCAGAGAAAAACCCTTGTTTGTTTCTTACAGATTTCTTCCTTGTGACAGGTTTTTGCATGCAGGTTTCTTGGGCTTAATAGATTTTTTTTCATCAAATCTTACATGGAGGACTCAAAACCAGTTGATACACCTATGGTCACTGGATGCAAATTGATAAATGATGACAAGTCAATTGAGGTAAATCAGACCTTGTATAGATCAATGATTGGAAAATTGATTTATGTTGTCCAAAGTAGACCGGATATTGAAAACGCAGTTAGGATTGTGGAAAGATTTTTTGCTAATCCTAAAGAATCACACATGATTTTTGTGAAAATAATTTTGAGATACTTGAAGAACACTGAAAACTATGGTTTATGGTACAAGAAAGAAGGCAATTTTAAACTGAAAGTCTATACAATTGCATATTGGGATGGAAACATTAATGATAGAAAGAGAACTATTGGTGGATCATTATTTATAGGGGAAAGGTTGGTTACTTGGATAAGTAAGAAAAAAGGCTGCATTTCTCATTCCACTATATAAGCATAATATGTTGCTGCTGCTGCTAATTTTTCAACTATTTCATGGATTAAATGACTATTGAAAGGTATGAATGAGGAGATCATTGAACCGGTGATAATCTATTGTGATAATAAAAGTGCAATTAATATTTCTAAGAATCATGTGATGCATGCATAGACAAAGCATATTTTTATTAAGTATCACTACTTGAGGGAGCTAGTACAAGGAAAGAAAGTAAGATTAGGAAATGTGAAATCACAAGAGAAACTTGCTAGCACATTTGAATACTTGAGTAGACTAGGAGTAAATTCCTTTTTTGCCACTTTCCAAAGAATAATGGTGTGCATTGTCTTATCCATCATAGTTATTCTCATTCTCTTTCTAAATGTATTAAATTTAAATATTTTTTCAGGATTTACATGATAAATGTCTTGTTGATGTTAAAATAGATCTCACACTTTTTCTCTTTCTTAGTATCAATCCAGTGCCCCATCACTCTCTTTGAAAAATTATGTTGCTCCACACTATGTAGTCTTAGTAGCATACCTTATTAAGGGCACTTTATTTTTCATAGTGATACAATTTCGTATATAATCTTTGTGAGCAACATAATAGCCTTTCTTATCCTTTTATCTATTTTTTAAGGGGAAATAATAGTATTTAAATCTTGTATCCTTCCTAAGGATCCACTTTCCCATTTTTGAGTCGTGTCTTTGGAAGTATGATATATTTTCTTGCATATAATTATTTTTTATGCTTGAGGATAATCTCTTTTTTAGGAGGTTTGAATCCTTGATTAGAATATATTCCTTGCTTTAAAAGTGTGATTCTATTATAAATAAATGTTTACTTGAGATAGAAAGTGTGTTATCCTTGTCCAAGAATCTCTTTACCTAGCAATAGGAAAGGTGTGTATTCTTTTTCTCCTTCTCCTCTTTTGTTCAATGATGTTATCCGTGTCAAAGACCTCTTAGAGGTAGCTAGAGATATTTGAGAAAATATATCTTCCTCCTCTCCTTGTGAACCCCTCAAAAGGATCTCTTTACTCTTGTTGCAAGATATTATTTTACAACTATCTCTTCCTTTCCTCACAGGAGCTATGCCCACTTTGTCTTGGGTTTATGTACATAGTTTCCTAAAGGATATTTTCTATGCATTGAAGGTGGTTATTGTTAATCTCTATTGAGCATTTAAGGTTGTCATTAGTATCAAAGGATAGTAAACAGGTCGATCGGTTACTTATATTGAGTTGGTCGGTAACCAGAAGTAAGATAGAGTAATCGGTAAAGCCTTTATACTGAACATCACACAGTTTACCGAGCACTAGCGACACCGACACCGACGGATAGTAAACATCGAGCATCGTAGTATACACCGAGCAACTTATACAGTGTTTACCGATGATCACAAAAAATGGCATAGTAATTTGAAATGGCACATTCTTCTATGCAGACGGTTACAATAGATCATAAAATAGTTTACCAAGATCAAGGAACATTTATTGTAAAAGATACTCATTAGATGTAATGTTTATCTTATTGTAATAGTTGATCTAGGTTAATTTTTCACTGTAGATCTTAAGGTTTTGATTAGTTTTGTAACCTAATTTGTGCTAAGGCAGAAAAAATAGAACACTATATATTTTGTATGTTCGCACCATTTTATGAGGTTGGTGAACTGATATATATGAATCATGAAGCACTTGAAGCCATTGCCTAACTTCAAGTCAATCGGTTTACAAAGCAGAACAAAGTACAAAGGATATCAGATTGAGCAGAATCAGAGAAGGCTACCGAGCAGAACAGAGTAGAGAACCATCACAGTTAAGGTGATATTTTGATGAGCACTTATAGATCTGTCTCAGACAATTGAGTTGTCAACTAGCAGATAATTGCCTATTACTTTCTGGCAATTGTAGTAGAGTTTTTTTGGTAAAATCTCTTAACAGAGTAGACTTAACAATCTTATGTAAATCTCTTAACTGAGTACACACTTCATTAGTGTTGTCTAAATCCTATAATTAGGTAGATCTAGCTAATCTAATATGTTACTCCTAACAGGGTAAGATCACCAGAAGTGATCAAAACTTGTAGGCTTAACAGGCAAACCTTTTCTATCTACAGTAGTGAAGAATTTGTGGGTGTCATCCCCACCGCAGTTTTTACCTTCTTACAAGGGTTTCTGCATTACCAAAATACTTATGTTATGTGATTGTCATATTGATTTCATGTTGTTTACTTTCTCAAGTTAACTAGATGATTGATTTATGAAAATTAGATTCAAGTTATTTTGATCGGTTATCACAGTATACAGTTATAGATCTGAAAGGTTTTACAAGTAAAGTTTTGAAGGCACTGATTCACCCCTCCCCTCTCAGTACCTATCTCTCCTAATTCCAACAATTGGTATCAGAGCTCAGTTCTCTTGTTGAACAGTCTAACCACTGAAGGGTAAATATCTAAGTCATGGAGAGATACAAAATTGACAAAACTATTGAGAATCAGAAGATACAAATACAGATGTTTGTGGAATAGTATAAACAAGCCAAGGAAGAACTGAAGAAATTACTGGTTGAAAGAAAGAACCTTGCAATTCAGCTGAATGAAATCAGTTATCATGAAGAACCTATTGATGAAATATTTGATTATATTGGATCAAGCTCTGGAAGCATGTCTGATGGATTTGAAAGCATAATCTATGACTTATCTGAAAAGAATCAACATCTTTTTGAACAAGTGAAAGCACTTCAAATCGGTCATGAATCTCAAATGGTGAGAATGGTGGAAATCATGAACAATGCTAAACAAGCTGAACAAGATTGAAATATGGCTATTGAAGACTGAAGACAGATGACTAAACAACTTCAAGCAAAAGAAAGTGAAATACAGAGACTCACTGATCATCACTTCCAAGTATCAAATCAAATGATGACAGTTAATCAAGAAATGAATCGAGTAAATGGAGAATTATCAAGAAGAGTTGAAGATGTTGCAATACTCAGAGAAGATAATGAAAAATTAAGAAATGAAATAAAGATACAAAAGCAACATAATGAAATGATGAAGATAGCTGAGGATAGTTCTAAAAAGATTGATGATTTTATGACTAATCAAAGGAGATTTGGAAGCATAGTCGGTATAGGCTACACTGGTGAAAGAGAATCATCACAACAAGCTGAAAAAGTCAACAACAATCAAAGTCAAAAACCTAAAGTGTTGACATGTTATCACTTTGGAAAAATAGGACATACATCTAATGTGTGCAGAAGCAAAGCACAAGTAAACCTCCTGTCATTCCTAAATTCAATGGATATTGTTATTAGTATGGTAAGTTTGGACATCTAGCTTATGAATGCAGAGCTAAGAAGAATGACATTGCTAATAATACTATTGAGGAGAAAATATGCTATACTTGTAATAAGCATGGACACACTACAAGGGACTGCAAGGCAAAAATGAAACAAGTCTGGACACCTAAAGAGAAACTACAATGAAAGCCATATCAATCAAAGAGACAAGGTAAATCATATGTTTGGGATTATAATACATGGACTAATTGTGCTGTATGTGGTCGGTATGGACATATTGCAGCAAACTATTATAGAAAGAGTTGGATTGGACAATCAAGAAACTGGACAAATGCAGGAATGACATGTATGCACTATCACAAGGTTGGTCATTTAAGAAAGAACTACAGAGATCGAGCACCAAATGAAAACCATATATTTGAGTGGATATAACATCGCAAAAATTATGAAGTTAAGGAACACAATGTGGAAGAAGGCATCTAATGAGAATGCTGAGTCAAGTAACACTGTCGGTGAAACCTCATCCACTGGATTGGGTGACATTGGTACCTCCACTTAAGATGACAAAGGTGTGTATGGAACTGACATTTTTAAATGATCACACTTTACATACAGTTCCTTATATATGATGTATAAATACCAAATCTGCATGAATAAAGATGCACTATGGTTTATGTGTTATAAGTCTACAAATGTCACATAGTCGGTAAAAGAAGAAACAAGAGTTGGTTACCCATCGGTAATCACTATACAAGGTTAACCGACAACAATGCAAACCAATGAAGAAATTATATATTAACTGAGCAAAGGAAATTGTAGACATTACCATGCTAACATTTGTTTCATATCAAAAGTTAGGTCACGCATTTAATGCACCAAAGTTTGAGCGGGAATATAAAAAAAATCTATAAATACGTGGAAACAGAGTTCATTGTTACATTGCGATTTCAAAGAATAGAGATTTTACAGAGAAGAGTTTGAGATAAAGATTTTCTAGAAAAGATTCAAAGCTACTGTAGATCAAACTGATGACAATTCTTCAACGATATCGAGTAAGTTTATTTACTACTGAACACTGGTTATCTATTGCTTGCCGAAACCCTAAGAAACAATTTATGGCATCAACATCGACTGCAAGAAAATCGCAAAACATTGAGGAGGAAGTAGAATTAATTATTAGGGCTAATTTTGCCGAGGTCAAATTCAAACCACATCCCAAGGTTACAGCACAAACAGATGATATGGGTGCATTTTTGAGTATTCCAGATAGGGTTTTGCTAACAGAAGATGTTAGGGCCTATATTCACTGCAAAATCGGTGAAGTATGTGATTTTGAGACCATTGCTGCTTATCAACAAATCTATGGACCAGATGGAAAGATAAAATCTGAATATAAGAAGATTGGGGAGTCAAGGTTATTGTATTTTACATACTTCCCACAAACATTCCAAAATGACTGGATAAGAATCATGCTAAGAAAATTTCATGATGGAAAATTTTGGCTGGACAAACCTATTGAGGTCACAAAGAAGATTATTAGTAGGGTTACTAGGTACCCTACAGCTGACAAAGCCAAAGCCTTTCAAAGTTCATCTCATTTCGATGTTGAAAAGAGCACTGGAGCTCAATGGGATGGTAGGGCATTGAAAATCTCAACCATTAAAGACCCAGTGGTAAAATTCATAGCACATGTCATCAGGTACAAGATATTTCAATCTAGTAGACCTAATAGTGTACCTTGTAGTGCCGTGGACATGGCATATAAAATTGTGAAGAAAGATCACTAGGTAGATCTTGCCGAACTACTACTACACCAACTACAAGATAATATGAAGACAATAAGATCAAAGAAGTCCAACACATGTAAGTACAGATTACTGCTTGTCTGTACATTTTTCTATCTGCAAAAATATGTACCTAGTATCGGTAAGGTAAACTGGCAAACAGACAATCCGATAACTGCACAAATCGGTGAAATGATGAAGAGTCTAGGAAATAATCTAAATAAGGAATTCAATGCATATTTCAAATAATTTTAGACAAAAATGCAACAGAGTAGGATTCCAAAGGAATTAGTAAGTAAATTTGAAGATGACATATGTTTTATAGTCAGCATAGACCACTCAATGATAAAGGCAGTTGAATCGAGAACAAAATGGTTAGCACTGATGGGATACGAAATGAATTACGATTTCACTTTGAAATCTATTAATGCATTGCTGGCATTACTGATAGACATCACTGCCAGTAGGTTTGGTGTATATGAGGAAGCTAAGTCATGAATCACTACAGACATAGAGATCGAAAAAATGTCTAGAAGGGCGAAGAAAATGAGAAAAGATCTTACAAAAAAATATGGAAATGCACCCGCCTCATTTGCAGAGTCACCTATTACAGAAACAACCAAAGGTCAGTTACAGTTGGCTGACAAGCTTATGATAGCGAGGAGATCGAGTCAGACAAAGAAAAGGATAACACACCAGTTCCTCCCACCAATTTTGAATAGGAATTGTAGTTACTAGAACCTGAAGGAATGAAGACACGTTCGTCAACTACAGTGTAACCTACCGAGAAAGAAGAAACAGTAAAAGTAGCAAAAAGAAGGGAAGCTACACCAACGAAGAAATACATAAAATGAAAGAACAAGAAAGTAGCTGAGCCACTGAAGAAAAAGAGGAAATACATAAGAAATAAGGAAGACCTAGAGGATACAGAAATTGAAAATGATCCTAATCAATTCAAGTTAGTTTGTAATAGGGAAAGTACAATAGAAGAAATAATTGAAGATATAATTGAAAATGGAAATCTTACAGATCCAGGCATAGGCAAATTTGACAAAATGTCAATTGAGGACAAGACAAAGCTAGAACATGCTATCATCCAGATGATGATTAAATTCAAGAGAGTAGCAATGGAATTCACATGTTAATTACTGAAGGAACTTGATGACAAAATAAGTGAGAGATGGGCTATTGCATTAGATATAGAGAAAAGGAAAAGAGAATGTTCATTAAGTCATGCAGCCTCACACTTTAGCTATGCTGTTTTAAGTGAATACATGACAAAGTATCAAGCTAGATTTCTAGTCAAGAATATAGCTATGCAGATAATGGATGAGAATGTGGGTGATATGGATGTCACATGTGATTCTTTGTGGACATCAATTTTGAAAAGATAAGAGAAAGCTGAACAGGAAGCATTCCTGAAACTGTCTAAAAAGAGACATAGTTCAAAAGGTAAAGGTATTTTCATCGATGACAACAAAGGAAAGAAAATAGAAGACACCGGTATATCAGTTACCAAGGTAATTGATATCACTGAACAAAAGGAAGAAATAAGAATTTCACAGGATGCACCGGATCAAGTAAAGATCCACTTGCAGAAGAAAACTGATGATGATGCACTCATTGAGGACATCACGAATGGTGATCCTAATGATGAGGATGACGAAGATGTGACAATTGCACCAAACAAAGATGAAGCACTATACACTGATAGTGTGTTCACATCTCTACCAAGTGAACTACTTGTACTTGCAGAGGCAGTTGAAATACTTTCACAAGTACAACCTGATGTCTCTCATCCTGAGCAAATTAAAGACACAATAGGGATACAAGCACTTGAGCAACCTATAGATACAAATGAGCCTACCTGTAGTACCTCGACTCTAGTCTAATTTTATAAATGTTATGATTATTTTAGGATGATAGATTATATGTTAGGAGATCATTGATGCTTATGATTTTACTAACCCCATACTTGCATGTGTATGGTCGATGTGTTTATTTTATATTTCAGTTTGACGTGCCTGATGTGGTTGAGGGATGGAGTTGTAGTTACTTTCTTGCAAGATCCACATGATCGACCGATCCCTGCCATTGTCTGTTATATATATTATATGTACATGCTTCATCTTGTGATGATAGGTTTGCAGGTATAGGGCATCGTCTTCCCTGAATTGGTAGGAGTGAGCGTGCCCACAAACATTCATCTCAATGGTAAAGAGGAGAGATAATACACAAACCCAAAACCCTAACCTAAGCCTAATTTGTCCTAAGTTTGGACAAGTACTAGTATGACTACCCTACCCGAATTCACCTGGTTGGCATGAATTCATGGATCCCATTCTTGAGTCTGTGCATGGTTTCAGTTTGCTTGATTTTATTGTGCTTGATCTTATAGTGCTTGATTAAGTTGATTCATGATTATTTAGGTGATTTTGTATGTTTATCAATGTTAATATTATGGTTGAATTTAATGATTTAATTATGTTCCTATGTTTAATTTGGAAAATTATCTAAAGTCAATTATTTGATTAATTGGAATTAATTGATTATTTAATTGAAATTAGGATTAATTATGCTTGAGTGTATAATTAAATAATTGAATATTTAATTACATGCTTTAGGATGTATTAAATATTTAATTTATTTAATTTGGGTTTTAAATTATTAACATGTGCTTAATTGAAAATGAGTTGAATTATGCTTGTATATTTTATTAAATGATTAAATAATTAATTGCATGAATTTGTGATGCATTAAGTATTTAATTTATTTAATAAATTTAAATTATAACATGTGCAAAATTGAAAAGGGAATTATTTTTAAAAAGATAACTAGTTTTAAAAAGTCAAGTTGAGTTATGCATTTAAAGGATATTTTAATTAATTAATTGTTTTTACTTTCAGATTTTGGAATTAGAGTTGGATTAGGAGTTATCTTATGAGTCATTTTCTGATTTGGAGTTGAACTGTGAGTTAGCTTTTGAGTTGTCTTTTGGGATTGCTTGAATTTGGGAATTGAATTCCTATTAGGAGATTATTGCATTCATTTTTGAGAGAGACAGGTTTTGGAGAGGATTTTTGGAGAAGGCTTGTGTGCTTAGTATTTTGGATTGGTGGATTGTTGTGGCTGTTGGTTGATTTGAATTTCTCTATGCATCTGGATCGGGCACCTGTTTGCAACATAGTTTTCAGATCTGCAGGTTGGGCTTGTTTTTGGAGAGAATTCTATTCTCAGATCTACAAGGGTTTTCATTTTCAATTTCTAGCATTGGATCTAAGGTAGGCATTGAATTTTGCCTATTATCTCTGTTTCTACATTCATTTGTCTTTTTGTGTTTTTAATAGATCTGGGTATTCATAAACCCTAGTGTAGTTAATTTTTGTATTTTATTATTACTTGGCATCATAGTGTTACTTTGGAAAAATTTTGTTAATTAATTCTTCATGGTTTGCCTATAAATCGATAAATTAATCCTGTTGTATAGTTAAACTATAGAGCTTGTAGAAAAATTAATCTCCTTGAGGAAGAAAACCAATTTGAGTAAAAAACCCAATTTGGGTGGAAAATCCAATTCTGGTAAATTAGCATATATTCCTTGTAAAAAAAAAATAGTCAATTAAATGCACCAAAAGGGTTAAATTGGTGGCATGTGTACACACTCAAATGGTGCACTTCTCTAAGTCATTACAACCAAGGAAATCCATGAATGAGATACCTTAGAAAGTGACCTAGAGCTCTCTATGCATGGAGTTGCAAGATTATTTGATTGCTCTCAACTAGAGCTATTAAGCTAATGACCTTGCTAGTCAACCACACAATGAGAGATTCAAATGAAGACAAGGGAAAGAATGCCAATATCCCCAAGAATCACTATAAAATGCAAATGCAAACTAGATTAAGATGAATATGCAAGCTAGAAATGAGAGATGCAAGCTACACTATGGAAATGAAAGTACAAGCTATGCTATGAAAAGGAAAGTACAAGTATTACCAAGCCTTCCTAGTTAAGCTAGATGAAGTAATCTAAAGCATAAAGGAAACTAAGCTAATATGAAGCTATGAATGCCATGACAATGCAAGAAATGAAACTATGATAGCATGTAGATGCAAAAGCCAAGAATGCTCCAAATCTTCAAAAGCTCCAAAGTGACCTAGAAAACTTGTAGCATAACATTAGTATTCAAAAATGCATATGAAAATGAGGGAGAGAGTTCTTCTTTTATAGGAAATGAAAAGGAATGGACCATGGAGATTAAGAGGCAAAATATTTAATCAAGGGTGGAGCTTGAAAGAGGAGAATTTCGAGAGCTTAGAGAGAGAAAATGGCTCAGCAAGCGACAGTTTCGGTTCACAAGCATCGATTTGAGTGCTCCCAGTTGCACAACCAGCCTCCACAGTATGGTGCCCCAGTATGTTTTTAGAAAAACTTGCCCCTAGTTGAGTCATTATGAGCATTTAATGCATTTTAAACATGTTTTAAAATTTTTAAAATTTTCAAAATTTATACTTAGGCGAAGGGTCGCATGATACTTTACAAGTATCACCCCCTTTGAAAATATTTATCGCGCGATACTTCACAGGTCCAAATAGTATCGCACAGGTATATAAACTAGTATTGTGTGATAACTAGCGAACTGTCGCACGACCCCATGTGAAGTATCACCTGAGAAAATATTATTGCCCTGTTATTAGAGAAAGTATCACGTGATACTTTAGCAAAAAATAGTATCGCTTGGTAAAATTTTAATATGTTTTTAGTGTTTTTGAGAAAAAAATGACATGGGTCTAGACAATGTTCTCTTTTAAAGATATTTTGGACTGATTTTTAGACATCCATCATGATATGTGCTGACATCTGGCTGGGGTTAATGGTTTGTACGAGCACTTTCTGGCGCTACACATTAGAGCGCTAAAGGTGATAGGGTTATGATTTGTTTGAGATCTAGATGATCTGAGCAAGGTAGATTTGATGGCTATGGGCTTCAGGTACTTGCTGCAGTTACCCTACATTAGAGCTGATCATAAGTTGTTGAATGCACTTGCCAAGAGATGACATAGTGAGCACAACACCTTCCATCTACCTACTGGAGAGGCATCGATCACACTGGAGGATGTGTATCGGATACTTCGAGTACCGAGCTATGGTGATCCTGTAAGTATAATCATGTTTATAGATAGTCATAAATGTAAAGTTTCCATATGATAGAAACTGACATGATTGTTTGATGTCACAGGTATACTATGATCAAGATGCTACCGAGGGATGTCAGGCCATCCAAGCCATGTTCCAGGATGTTATGATTATAGATAGACATGTCAGCTTGGACCAATTGATGGATAATTTTGGTAGGGGCTTTCTAGTACCTTTCATAGTTGCTTCTATTATAGCACAGGCCCTTATCCCTAACAGGAGTCAGAAGGGTTTTCCACTAGGATGGGGTAGATTGTTAGCAGATCTAGTAGTGCACCCACATTGGATGGCATGAGGTCTAACCATACTAGCAGATATGTATCATGAGTTACATGAGATTGTTTACCGCAATAGTAGGACATGAGCATGTGGTGCTATCCTAGCACAAGTGTGGGCATGGGAGCACATCACTGTGGTTAGTCCCCGAGTACATCCGAGGGAGAGGAGGCATCCCTTCATATATAGGTATGTAGGATTCATATCACATTCTCATAGCGTGGATGTGACATACTATAGGAGGATACTGGATGAGCTTACCTCATTCCAGTGGAGGCCATACAGGGCTGCGGAGGGATGGTGGGATGCAGAGGATGAGCTGAGTTACAATTTATGTAGCCGACCACTGGTAGGTCGGCATACAGAGATTGTTGAGAGATTTGTGATCACTCAGGTATGGCGGCAGTTTAGGCGACAACAATGAGTATCCACCAAGATTAATACATACGCTCAAGCTAGGGATGAGGAGGGTCAGGGTTGGCTACCGATGCTGGATTACCAGTAGGTAGTATAGGATACAACTGTGATTAGGAGAGAGCCTTGGGAGTACCTCCTGAACATGGCGGATGTAGGGGCTAATGTAGCCTATAGAGAAGAGTGGCGGAGGGTTCCATTCCCTTGATTTATAGTTCCTGATGTATAGCTAGCATCTCAGGGGGTGATGGCGATGATGGTGGGGATGGAGGAGATGGCGGAGGGAGAGGGAGAGTGAGGGAGATAGGTGGGGGATCTAGATCAGGTGGTCAAAAATGGTCATGGGGATGAAGATTAGTGACCCTTGAGGATGAGGCGAGACCAGCTCATCGACAAGTAGAGGCCAGGCAGGATCCACCTATAGGACGAGAGGACTTGAGAGCCAGGATACAGGCTCTAGAGGCTGAGATGCAATAGCTCAGGATCATGATAGTTGTTAGGGAGTAGTAGCTCATAGATTAGAGGGCTGAGACAGAGCGACGAGAGAGAGCACTACAGGCTACCATTGTAGAGAGCCAGAGAGAGGTAGTGCGAGCTACATACTATCACGAGCTGTACATACAGGTAGTACCAGTGGGTCAGAGAGCTCCTTCTTACTCAACAATAGTGGGCAGATCTAATGTAGCACCAGACATGGCACCACCTCCTCCACCACCAGGTCCACATGATGGTGGTAGCGAGTCCTAGGTTTAGGGCTTAGGTTTTTAGATGTTTGACACATATCATGAGATTTTGATCTAGATTTTGGGATCTCATTTTGTATATTATACTATGACATTCATATATGAGATTACTGGATTTGTGGTGTATCTTTGCTATTGTCTCACTTGTGATGGATGTATCAGTTTATATTGTCTTGTCATATTGCTCAAAAATGAATGTTTATATGCTCATGTATATTCTCTCTCATAGATGTATGTTTAATTCTCATGTGTATGATGTAGACTCATGTTTTTGAAAATGATCTCTTTTGATAGAATGATGATGTGATTAACCCCTTTTGATGATAGGAACAAGATGTGATGTGAAAGATAAGGAGTGAAAGACATGATTGAGAAAAGGAAGGGTGAGTGCAGTTGACCGACAGGTCTGTGAAAGATAAAAGGACAGCTCTCTCCATATGCAAAGTGCAAAACTAATCTAACATGAACCTAGAAATGCAAGCTACTATGAAAAGTGGTTGACTTGCAAGGTCACAACACCAATAGACATCTAATAATCATCATCGAGCTTTATTGGTAGCGTCACAAGATCATACAATACACACTAGTATGACTATGGGTATATGAATATGATCTATATCAGATAGAATGTGGGAATCCCACCTAGGCACCAAAGACATATAGGTCAAGATGACTAGTGCAGTGAGATTACCTAAGTTTGATATGGCAAGATTATACTCACATCGAGACACAAGGAAAGTCAAGATGACTATAAGTATGCACTTGTGAAAATAGTCAATATAAAACTTTGTAGATCCTAGGTGTCAAGTGAATCAAGCATAAATGCTAATGACAATTAGGACCAACAAAATATACCCACAAGCAGAAAAAGCAATAAAACATGTCCTCATGCCCTCAGTCTTCTAGCTATGCATCATCGAAAACTATCATAGGGAGAGAACACTCATAAAAGAAATCATCATAGATAGCACACAAGGAAAACAAAGTCAAACCAATCTCAGCGAGTCAAGGGTTTAAGTGCATGTGTGTAGGTCATATAATCAATCTTCGAGTATCACATTTGCTAGTGGAAATATCATATCATGCTAGACTGTGGGATAGGATATTTGATAAGTGTTTGAGAAACACTTGACGCTAGGGTAGTGTTGAAAAACACTATTTGGGGGGTGTTAAAAAACACCATTTGCAAGATGTCCTAAAGACCAACGCATCCTAGAGACCAAAGCTAATACGATTATGCCCCCTAGACAAAGACAAAGACCAATTCCAAACCAAGGCAACAAGGTCAAGGCATGATGAAAAGAGGCTAAGTGTCAAGGACGCATGCTAAAAGACAAGGGTGCAAAGGCCTCAAGTAGCACCTGTTTCCAGGTTTTCACCACTTGGAGATTTTTTGATTTTTTCAATTTTTTTGTATTTTTGCTACCAAGGCGCCTATTTCCAGGTTTTCACCAAGGCTTTTTTTCTATTTTTTAAAAAAAATTTAAATTTTTTTATTTATTTGTATTTTTTCAGGACTTTATATGATTTTTAGGATTTTTTCAGCATCATATATGAATTTTTTTGGAATTTTTTCATGATCAATAAGATATGTACAAAGGATGCCCCCAGACAGAATGGACATCATGGATAGAAATTCTTGAGGTGCAAAACATTGATAGGGTCAGGGAGCTGTTCCCCCTCTAGATCAGATAGTAAATAAGCACCTGTACCAAAATCTATAGTAATGATGTATGGTCCAAGCCAATTAGGTTCAAACTTCCCTTTTTGTTCTCTATTTTGTTGGTTCTTAGGGTTTTCTCGCAAAACAAGATCCCCCACTTGAAATTCTCTAGGGCGAACCTTCTTGTTGAATGCTTTGGACATACGCTTTTGGTAAACTCTCATATGATCAAAAGATGCTTTACACTTTTCATCTAGAAGTTCTAGTTCCTGCAACCTCATGGCACGATAGTCTTCATCTGTCACTAAACCTTTAAGAGAGACTTTAAGTGAAGGGATCTCTACCTCTAAAGGTAACACTGCTTCAGCACCATAAGTGAGGGAAAAAGGTGTAGCCCCTATTGGAGTACGAATACTTGTTCTATAGGCCCACAAGGCCTAATTTATCTGTAGGTGCCAATCTCTACCATTCTTGTGAACTGTTCTATGGAGAATCTTGAGAATGGTCTTATTCGAAGCCTCTGCTTGTCCATTTCCTTGCGGGAAGTAAATGGAGGACCAATGTTGTTTTATCTTGAATTTCTTGTAGAGATGCTTAAGGTCCTTATTTTTAAACTGACCCCCATTATCAGTGATTATCTCATAAGGCACTCCATACCGACAGATGATATGATTCAGAATAAACAAAGAAACTATCTTGCCTGAGGCAATAGAAAGTGGGACAATTCTACCCATTTGGTAAAGTAATCAATAATAGTAATAATGAATTGGTGTCCACCTGATGAGTTGGGATGAATCTGCCCAACAAGGTCAAAGGCCCAGCGCTGAAATGGCCAATGAGAAATAGAAGGAATAAGCTCTCTGCCTAGAGCATGTATCAAGTTTCCATGTTTTTGACACTTTTCACAAGATTTAGCAAAAGCTATTGCATCTATTTGCATGGTAGGCCAATAGTACCCCGCCCTAAGCAACCTTCAGGCCATGGAAATAACATTATAATGTCCTCCACAAATGCCCTCGTGGATGTCAACTAACGCTTGGTTGGACTCATCCTTTTCTAAACACCTAAGAAGTGTCCCATCTAAACCCCTCCTATACAGATCACCAGAGATAAGGGTGTGGTGAGAGACATTACGAACAAGGTTTCTTCTTTCAAAATGATTGAAGGTTTCAGGAATAGTACCATCACGGAGATATAAATAGATGGCACCATAGTGAGATGATTCATGGCTAACCAAGGTACAAATGACATGGCTTTTTGAGGAGTCAAAAATAGGGTAACGTAGCTCTTCCACCAGGAATTCAAATCTGGACTCATGCTATTCTAACTGAAGAAGTGAAGCTAATGTAGCCATAGCATCAGTTGCCTTATTCTCTACTCTAGGGATTTGTTGAAATGTAACAAAGGTAAAGTATCGATGCAATGAATCAACCATCTTCTTATAGGGTATCAATTTGTCATCCTTTGTTTGATATTCTTCATTAACTTGGTTGATAATCAATTGAAAATCCCCATAAATGTGCAACTGTGTAATTCCCCATTCTATAGCCATTTTCAATCCATTTGTCAAGGCTTCATACTCAGCAATGTTGTTTGTGCATGGAATAATAACTTATAGGACTTAGGAATAGTATATCCATGAGGAGAGACAAACAACACTCCAACTCCTGAACCATTTTGCATGAAAGAGCCATCAAAGAACATCTTCCATGTTCTTGTAGTCATGTACATTATGTGCTCATCTAGAAATTCAACTATAATGGGCACACTATCTTGTATGGGAAAATCAGCTAATTGATTAGCGATAGCTTGTCCTTTTATAGCCTTACGCTCAACATAGTCTATGTCAAATTCTGAAAGAATCATCATCCATTTAGCAAGTCTACCCATGAGACCAGCCTTACCAAGCAAGTATTTTAGAGGATCAATTTTTTCAATGAGGTGTATTGTATGTGCAAGCATGTAATGTCACAACTTTTGGGAAGCAAACACCACCGCTAGGCAAGATTTTTCAATACTAGTGTAGTTGACCTCATATGAAACACGTGTTCGGATGATGTAATATATGGCTCTTTCTTTTCCAGTATCATCAAGTTGAGCCAATAATGCCCCCAGGGAAGATTCTGTTGCTGAGACATATAATTAAGTGGTTTTCCTAGGATAGGAGGCATTAAGATTGGAGAATTAGCCAAGTACTGTTTGATTTGATCCACGCTTTTCTCACATTCCTCATTCCAGACACATTTGACCCCTTTATGAAAAGTCTTATTAAAGGGTTGAGCTCTATCAGCCAATTGTGAAATAAACCTCCTTATAGACTGAAGACGTCCTTGAAGACTCCTCATTTGACTGATGTTTTTAGGAGGTGGCATATCCATTATTGCTTGAACTTTTTCTGGGTCCACCTCTATTCCTTTAACTGAAATGATAAATCCTAAGAGTTTTCCAGAGGTAACTCCAAATGCACACTTTTTTGGATTTAATCTGAGTTGAAAATGTTCCATACGATCTAGAATTACTTCCAAATCACCAAGGTGTGTATCCCTTTTCTTGGATTTTGCCAAGGTGTCATCCACACAGTCTTCCGTATTCTTATGCATCATGTCATGGAAAATAGTAGTCATAGCTCTTTGATATGTAGCTCTATCATTTTTTAATCCAAATGGCATGACGTTCCAACAATAGGTTCCCCATGCACAAGTGAATGCAGTTTTCTCTTGGTCTTCAGGAGCTATTTTGATTTGATTATACCCAGAAAAGCCATCCATCAAAGAATAGATCTCATAGCCCGAGGTCATGTCCACTATCATGTCTATGTTAGAGAGTGGAAAATCATCCTTTGGGCATGCTTTATTAAGATCTCTAAAGTCTGTGCACACACGAATGGATTTGTCATGTTTTGAAACTGGCACAATATTGGATATCCATTCGGCATAATCAATAGCTCTTATAAATCCTGAAAACCTATCTTGAAAATACCTTGGAAGATTATCCAGTACCTCATCCTTAGGCACCTCAAGGAGGTTTTCACCTTCGGATATGTCTTTTATTTTTACTTTTTTTGGTTCTGACACCACCACATAGTGGTTTTCGCCATCAGAACTCCTATTTTTTATTTCTTTTCTTTTTATTTTTTGACTGAGGTACTTGATATCTGGCTCTGTCATACTTGTAGTTGGCTCATTGGTGGAAGAGACTATAGGTTCAAGGGCATTCAGGTAGCACGCTATCTCATAGTCATTTTGAAAAGTTAGAAGCTGAGGCTCTTGATAGTGCTGAGACCAATCAATTAAGTGAGGATTGGCAAGGGGTAAGTCAATGGCTGGTTCAATATTGTGTATGCAAATGGTATCATCTCTGGTGATTGCAGAGTTAGGATCCATCAAGTATCCCTCTAAGGTACCCAAATCAAGACTTATCCCACTAAGCGAAGCATCGTCCACTAAAGTGACTCATGGATTCCAATCCTCCAGTCCTACACTAGACTCGTTAGCTACCTCGGATTGGGAACTATATGTATGGACAACAACAATGTCCATGTCAACTATAGAACAATCAGAAAGAGTCTCCCACTCATACTCATGTGAGTCCATATCCGAGTCCCTACTAGGATGCTTACACCAACCATATTTTTTAGGCCTTGAGGTAGAAGCATTGATGTCACCAAGAGTAACACCCTCTTGAATGCCATTTGTGTACTGCATTTCTTGAATGGGATCCTCAACATGATCTTCAATAGTGGATTGTTCTTGTTCTAATTTTGAGATTGTTGGATTATCAACTGTAGTATCTAAATCTCCCCAAAGGAGATTGGTGGAAGGGATCCAATCTTCACACCTATCTTTTTGATTTTGCACATTGGGTACGTATTCATCATCACTATCCGTCGCAGCTAGGATAGGGGCAACTTTCTTATTTTGACCTTCAAAACCTAGGCCAACTGTTGTCTTAGATCTGTGCCCAAAAAGAGCATGATTGAGTGGTTTAGCCTTAGTATCTAGTCTATGACTGAGAGGACCATGACCTGGGTAACCCATATTTTTGACCAAAGTATATCCTCTCCCATAAGTTTTAGGAGATGGAGAAAAATTCTCATTGTGTTTGTATTTTTCCTCTTTGTAAATCCAGTCTCTAACTACTTCCTCTTTCTCATCTTGAATGGGAATTGAGGACTCTACGAATGTATCAAACAAAGTCATTGTTGAGGACAAGGGATGCATCTCCTATGAAGGTTTACCATAGGACCTAGGTGAGATTGGTAGCTTTGTGAAGGAGTCAATGTGATAACCCCCCATACCAAGGTCTATGGTTTTGAACTTATTTTGACATTGTGCCAAAGCTGTATCAAAATTTTTTGCTTCCTGATTAAGAGGAACATGGGTCCCTGCTGAAATTGCATTAACAGATAAGGTGCTATCCTTGAGTATACAAACCTCTACTCCATTATAGGGGAACTTGACACATTGGTGGTAGGTGGACGACACCACTTGCATGTCATGGATCCACGGTCTACCAAGCAGAATATTATAGGCTAAAGGACCAGCATCAACAATCTGAAATAAGATGTCCTTTTCAATGGGGCCAATCCTAACAGGAAGGACAGATAAGCCTTTAGAACTTCTCTCTGCCTCATCATAGGCTTTGATGGTTATTTTCTTGTGAGTATCAATAACTTGCTTTGAGTAACCCAGTATTTTCAACAAACTCAAGGAACAAATATTGAGCCCAGCACCCCCATCAATCAACACACACCTAACACGGGTCTTGTGAATCACGACTTCAATGTGAAGGGCAAGATTATGTGGATGGCTCAAGGCTTTGTCATCTTCTTCAGAGAATGGGAGGTAATGTGGGCTGGCAAGGTGATTTACCATATTTTGGAATTGATTAATGTCTATGTTGTTAGGGACATTGGCTGTATGCAAAGCATCTTCAAGGAAATGCTTATGTCTTGGAGACAACTCTAGGAGCTCAAAAATTGAGATTTGAGCTGGTGTTCTTTGTAACTGATAAACAAGATTGTAGCTCATTTCTGGATTAACTGCTAACTTAGTGGTGACATTCTTGGATGTCACTTGCTTTGGTTTGCTAGATTGGTTAGAATTAGGACCTCTAATGACCACAGGACCTTGACCTTGGCTTCTAGTGACAGCATTAAGAGCTTGAGATGACCTTCGAAAGTGAGGACCTCTAAGCACCACCACGGGTTCGTTATCAAATATAGGAGAGTCCACATCATGACTATGAGAATATTTACTTTGCATCATGTTGATATTTTCATCCACAACTTCAAGCATATTGATAACATTCTCTGTAGACGTATAGGTGTAGTTGATTATAGCTTTTCCATCTTTGGGTTTAGAGGTTTCCCCCTTATCATATTTAGGCAAAGGTTCCTTAAATGCTTTATGATCTGCATTGGTCTTCAACCCATCAATCTGAAGTTTACCATTTTCAATAAGATCTTGGATGAGATGTTTAAGTTTCCAGTAGTGCTCTATCTCATGACCAATGCCATTATGAAATATGCAGTAAGCCTTTTCATTCCACCAATATGGCTTAATGTCAGGTATGTGAAGTTTTGTTGGATCTTGTGGTTGTGCAAGATTTTTATCAATGAGCATTTTGAAAACATCTTCATAAGAATCTCCAAGCTTAGAGAACTGTCGCTTCTCCTTTTTAGGTCTTTCTTGATATCTCTATTTATTCTCTTGTTGGTTAGAGGATGTATTAAGCTTCATAGCTTGAACTGCACTAGATAAATGAAGGACACCTTGATCCCTTGATTGGTTAGAGTCAACAACTTCGTCATTGACTACTTGCTTATTTTTATTCCAGTGTGAGTTCTTGCCTTTGTCCTTATGATTGTTGTTATTATTTTGACTATTGTTGTTATTATGTTGTTTAGTCAAAATACCTTGCTCTTTTAAGACATCCTCTATTCTACATGCGATTTCGACCATGGTGTCAAATGAATCAAAGACCATCTTCCAAACCTCATACCGCATCTCAGGTATTAAATTGCTTACAATGATATCAATTCTCTCCTATTCAGGAATTGTCCTAGAATATCGAGAGCATAATCATCTCCACCTTTGTAAAAATGTAACAAAGGATTCCCCTTGATTTTGTTTCAAATTACACAAATCGTGCATGGTGACTAATCTTGATAAATTGTAGGCAAAATGTTGCACAAATCTGTGGACCAGTTCTTTAAAAGTTTTGACGGGAGGGGTAATATTGGTAAACCACTCCATAGCTTGACCTTTTAGACTCCTTGGGAATAATCTCATCAGATAGGAATCTTCATGGTGAAATTCAAAACTCATGGTATAAAATTGACGCACATGATCATGTTGGTCACCATTACCGTCATATTTGTCATATTGGGGAAACTCAATTTTCCTAGGAAAATCCATCATGCTCACACTCTTATCAAAATGGTTAGGACAAATAGAATCAAGATTGAAGGAACTCTTGGGAGCCATCATCTTTTCCATCATCTTCTTGATTTGCTTAATCTCCTCTTCTTGTGAGGGATTCTGTTTCTTTATTTTCCTATCCACATCAAAGTTATAAGGGACCCTCACACCCTTGTTGATTAGGCTCTCTAGGAACTTATCTTTATTTTTCTCAACATATTTCTCCACATATTGTTGGAAAAGTGGTTCTTGTTGCACTCTCATAAAGTCTTGAGCTTCATAATTTGCACTAGTTCCTCCATGTTGAGAGCCATGATGAGCTCATTGGGAGGGTTGTCTTGAGTTCCTAGGAGGCGTCTGTCTCCTATAGTGAGCATGTTGTAAAGTCCTTCCTCTAGGACTAGGAGATCTTGATGGTGACCTTGAATATTTTCTACCTCGTGGGCTGCCCAAGGGAGTACATGGTGGGGAGTTGGTCCCACTGTTGATACCCCTATTGTTGAATTGTGCATTAAGTTGTTGGGCTAGGAGCCTATCTTGTTCTTCTTGTGTGACCCTTCTCTCTATGTCTAACAAGGCTCATTGTTCCTCTTCTAGGAGCCTAAATCTTTCTTCTTTTGTAGCTTGTTCATTTAAGAAGGCTTATTTTTCTTGCTCAATACTTTTTAGCCTCTCACTTGTATATCTTGCGGTTGTTTTTAGTGGAGAGCTTGGTCTTGAACATTTGAATAAGTTAGCTTTATTCACATGAGCATCACAAGATTGGTTGTTTTGGTCTTCATGTTGTGACCTTGCATCTTGGTGAGCTTGTGCATAGTGTCTCTCAATTCGTTGATGAGCATCCAGCTACCTTAAGTTAATAGGAGGTGATTCAAGTTGATTGTCATCATTGAATGACATGTTACCCCTATGTCTTTGAAAAATTTCATCAAGAGTTTGATATATTGTTTCTCTGTCTCCTAGTCAAAGTGTAGCTCATGTCCATAATTGATTGAGAGGATGGTAAAGAAGTACTCAATTGACTAAGGCTACTCTTAGGCTCAAACTACACTTCTGAAGCACTCCTAGGAGATTGTTCAAAAACTACTTGAGGTTGTTTTCCTTGTCCTACTTAGTATCTTGTTGTAACCGACATGAAAGAAAAGACCCTTAGTGAGAAGATAACATTATGAATCACTAATTGTCAAACTAGGATAGTGAAAATATTCAATTGTCCAAAAAGAGATATGATAAGATAGAAAGCTATCAAAGGGTATAAATCAATACTGCCACAGTGGTGCATAACAAAATGATTCTAGTATCCTAGCACATATGGATCAAGAGGATGATTTAACCAAACTATATTGAAATTGAATTTATATGGAAGTAGATTTGGACAAAAGAGTACTCAAACTCTCCAAGTGTGCAATCAAAGAATCTAAAGGTGAATCTTGTCAACAAGGATGGTTCCTAACTTACTAATGACAAGAAATTTTTTGGTGAAGGCAAAGATTACTAACTCAAGATGTCTAGAGCCAAAAATCTAAGGCACAAACAAGCTTTCAGTTGTAGGGTACGAAACTTACTAAAATCTGGTCAATTAAGAGAAGATTGAAAATTGCTTGAATTAGGAAGACAATAAAATGATTCTAGGCAACAGTTCACATTAAGCAGGGCGATAATTTAAGACTAGGCGACACTTCACGTTAAGTAGGGTGACACTTTCTAGGCAACCCGAGTGATAATTTCTAGGCAAGTGGGGTGATAGTCCATCAGGGGTCAACTATCATGCAATATTTCTTAGGATAGTGGGCGATACTGTTCCAGGGTCATACGACTCTTTGACTAGTGAAGTGCAAAATCTCAGTTTTAAGGACTGTTTGTTCAAAATTTTAGTTTGAGGGTTGATTTTTTCGATCTCAATCATAGTGACAACAGTAAATTGACAGGTTTGCAAATAGTAGGTGATCAAGCATGTCATAAAACACTTGAAACAAGGGCAAAAGCAACCTTGCCAAGACAAGCACTTGTGATATCAAAGCAATAAAATCCTATGAATGCTACCGTGATGTTTTCTGTTTAAGAACGTTTACACAGGTATATCACAACGAGAACACTTCAAGCACTTTTTAGCCTAAAAAGATAATGGCTCAATACTTAACAACTTGGCCCACACTTGATGTCCCATTGCCTCACACAAAGTGGTTACCCATAATAGATATTGGCTTTGTTGTAGAAGTGCCAATGACACAACCAAAGGAACACAGATGGTGAGTAATCTTGGGGTGATCCAGGTTATTCCACTTGGATCAATCCTTGCACCAAGAAGCTAAGCAACAAAATAGGGTGGCCTCTATCTATGGTTCTTAATAAGGGCTTCCATTTGTAGTACCCCTCTTGCTCCCCAAAGGGACTCTTTACCTTGCGGTAAGTAACGGACCTCGCGGCCTCAAGAGTACCTTAAGCATTCTTTCTCAATACTTTCCTCATGGTCACAATCCCACAAGTACTCACATCAAGCAAGGTTTTGTGTCCTCAATAGCCTTGAGTTTATAGTGGGTTGGAATAACTGGCAATAAGCTTGTCCCCACTTGGGTCGTTCCTCTTGATTGCTCAAGAGCAAGCCCGCTAAAAGATTCTAAAGATCTAAACAAAGAATGGATCAACTTATGAGATTCAAGGATTTTGTTTCACCACAAGGGTGAAGAGCATACTCCCTTATCCCAAAGCTTTCTCCCAAACACACCAAGAAAATGTTCAATTACCCTCTTGCTTTCAAAATCCAAGGATGGGTCAAGATTTTCTGGTTCACCATAAGGGTGAAGAGCATACTTCTCCTACCACCCAAAAATCCCTACAACAAGATATTATGTTCCTATGAAATGAAACAACTAGTAATTGCCACACTTGAAAATGAAATAGGATTGGGTTTTTATGCTTTGGGAAGCCCTACAAAAACTGTTAGTAGCCCTTGTGCATTTGAAGCTTTGACATGCATTTTTTTGAGCAAATAATCAAGCAATGCAAGCACCTACAAGCACAACTTGTTAGCCCCACAAGGTTAGCAAAACCAAAATCCAAATGAAATATGCAAATTAAATTTATCTAACCACAACAAACTAAACCAACAAACTAACTAGATTCAAATTCAGCAAAAAAAGAACCAAGAAACAAATCACTACCAGGTTCAAGTGATAGTACAGTCACTAGAAATATCACGCGATAATTTTTTTCTAGGTGACATTTCATTGTACTGCAGGTGACAGAGTTTCTCAAACGGGGCGATAGAGTTTCTCAAGCGGGGTGATACTTTTAATTGGTAAAGTATCACACGACCATAGACGAACTGTCATGCGACACTGAAAATTATCGTGCAATAATCTGAGACTGAAAAACTTGAGAGCCAAAAATAAAGCTAAAAATTGACGAAAAAATTTGACAGAAATGCAAAAAATTAAGGACAAAACAATAATGCTCTGCCCCACGGTGGGCGCCAAAAATGTACACACTCAAATGGTGCACTTATCTAAGTCATTACAACCAAGGAAATCCATGAATGAGATACCTTAGAAAGTGACCTAGAGCTCTCTATGCATGGAGTTGCAAGATTATTTGATTGCTCTCATCTAGAGCTATTAAGCTAATGACCTTGCTAGTCAACCACACAATGAGAGATTCAAATGAAGACAAGGGAAAGAATGCCAATATCCCCAAGAATCACTATGGAATGCAAATGCAAACTAGATTAAGATGAATATGCAAGCTATAAATGAGAGATGCAAGCTACACTATGGAAATGAAAGTACAAGCTATGCTATGAAAAGGAAAGTACAAGTATTACCAAGCCTTCCTAGTTAAGCTAGATGAAGTAATCTAAAGCATAAAGGAAACTAAGCTAATATGAAGCTATGAATGCCATGACAATGCAAGAAATGAAACTATGATAGCATGTAGATGCAAAAGCCAAGAATGCTCCAAATCTTCAAAAGCTCCAAAGTGACCTAGAAAACCTACAGCATAACATTAGTATTAAAAAATGCATATGAAAATGAGGAATAGAGCTCTTCTTTTATAGGAAATGAAAAGGAATGGACCATGGAGATTAAGAGGCAAAAGATTTAATCAAGGGTGGAGCTTCAAAAAGGAGCAATCCATGTGCAAAAATATCCTCCAATGAGAAAATAAGAGTTGACTTTTGTGTCCATATAAGACAAAAAGTGTTTTTTTTCCTTTTTATAAAATAGGAATAATGCTTTATTTGTGCAACTTAGGATAAGATGAAAAGTGGGGACTTTTTATTTAATAAAAGGGGAGGAAATATTCCTTTTAATAAATAAAGACTTAGGATAAAATGGTTAGCCCAAGGCAAATAATTGAAAATGATAAAATAGGACTTGATTAAGGAAATTGATATAATTGAAAAATGTTGATTTTTGAAAATCTTGATTCAGGGATTTGATAAATTGCTGAATGGGGGTCCAAAGTTTAGACGACCATTTTAGGGTGTATACAACATGATTTTAATATTTAAAGTTGGCAAAATATATGTCCTTTTCAAAAGGAATATATTCTTTGTCATTGAAATCTCATTTCAAAATGGTTTAGAAGGAATGTGTGTATATATATATATATATATATATATATATATATATATATATATATCTGGTAAATTATAATTATTCTGCTCTGTAAATTATTTTATAATTTTATAATTAATTTAAAATGCATGGAGGAATATATATATATATATATATATATATATATATATATATATATATATATATATATATAATTAAATTGAATTGAAATTTGTTTAAAAAATAATAATAAAAATTAATTATATTTGTGAAAAGTTTTGAATTTGTTTTGGTTTAAATTTTTTTTTCTAAAATTATTAACAAGATCGTGGTGTGGGCCATGGGATTTGACCCCACCCCCACACGCCGCAGAGCTCCCTAACCGACGGTACCTACTGGTGCCGACGACAGGGGACCTGCCGGCGATACCAGATAGGTATCATGCGGTGGGCTATGAAGGGGGCGTGGGGCCCACCGAGATTCCCCCCCCCCCAACACATTTTTTAATTTGTATAAATTTTTTTGTTTATTAAATTTATTTTAATTTAATTTATTATTAAATATTGCAATTTGTTTTATGAGTTATGTTAATTAAATTTTGTTATTTGATTTAGTTTAGTTTAGTTAATTTAGTTAATGTTAATTATTATTTTATTTTATGATAATTTATTTTATATTAAATTTTAATATGTGATAATTTATGTTATGTTATGTCATTTTAGTATATGTTAATTTATGTTGTAATTATTTTGTTATAGTTAATAAGAAGTAATTATTTAGAATAAATTTTAATTAGATTATTTTATTCTGTTAATATTAGTGAGACATTCTTTTGTTTCAGAGACAATTAGTTGTTAAATGTTTATGTTTATACCAAAATTAGGCAAATTTTCTATTGAATTCCTAGAATGTCATTAGGAAATATTTCTTTTATGAGTGACTTTAGTATACTCGTTATGTCACGATTCTTTCATCTATATTATGTGATCCATATTCTATTAGGATCATGTTCATTGTGATGTTTCGATGCTTGAAGTTCCTGATCAGTTTTCTAAATTATGAGTGTTGGCTTCTCGTTTCTGAACTATATTCATGTGCATCTTGTGATATTGGGTATTAGATGGCTTAGGGGAAACAGAGGCAGGGATCTTTATCAATTGGATTTGTTTTCAGCAACATGATTGATGTGTGTGCTTATTCTGAATATCATCTTGGTTTTGATCTTATGGGCTCTTGTTGATTCATTATCTGTTATGGTATCATTGTAATCATGTTAGTTTCTTGTGTGTGAAACTGCATCTAGGATTACCTGGTTGTATACCTGTTTGATTTTTATGTGATTATGAGCCTAGGGGAGATTGATTAAGTGCATCTTAGGGGAGTGGCTTATAATAGGGGTCGGGACCCAAAGTGGTCAGTACCTGGGTAACCTATCATAAGTTATGTAATTAAGTGATAACATAGTAATTAAAATGTGTAGAGATCATTAAAACGGTAATATAGAGTATGGTTATGATTAGAATTCCTCATTTTCATGAGAGAGAATTCTAGTCCCACATGGATCGTATTGAGGATCCGGGGCCCAGAGTAGCCAGTCTAGGGTAACTCAATGCTTGAGGGTCCGGGGTCCAGAGTGACCAGTCCAGGGTAACTCAAGTAGCTAGACATGTGATGACACTCCCATAGCATGTAGCCTAGATCATGTCCTAAATTTCTATTTATGCCTCTAGATTAGTGTGTCTCACCTTTCACTTTATTTTATAAACCTTGAGTAGCGAGCTTTCAGGATTCCTTGCTCAGTGGTTTTATCCTTGTTTGGTTTTGGTCATCCGATTGGGGTTTGTGGTTATCTCCTCAGCACAGTGGGGTAGACCTTTGTGGTTCTACACAGACGGGTGGTAGTGATTCTTTACCATTTGAGATTCGACGTCCTGGTGCCAGGTGCTGTTGATACTTCTGCAGTTGGATGCTTTCTTGGCTCTTCATTATTTCTTCATTGTTGGTTTCTTATCATACCTTCATTTATGTAGTCCTATATTAGAGTATTGCATGTGATACCTAATATGGACGTTGTACTTCTTTGTTAGATTTATTATTACATACCCTACGACATGTGCAGTGGATGTCAGTTTGTTAGTTATCATGGATGTCCATGAGGATTGTATTTATTGTTGTAAGTTGTTATTGTATCATATATGATATGGAATCTTTTGTCATCTTTCTTTAGTTGTTTTATTTGTTCTTAGGTAATTCTACGTCAAGGAACCCTCGAGATTTGTAATATGTGTTGGATGTTGTTTCAATGTGAGTAAATGGTAATTGCTTCCGCACTATTGTTTATCTTGTTTGTTAACTTTTAAAAAAAAATGTTCATCAAACTTAGTAAAAAGTTATAGGTTAATCTCTCTTGGGTTCCCTGGTGGGGTGTTACATTTGGTATCAAAGCGGAGTTTCTACACTGGGAACTCTGGGTATGTACGCCTATTAGGATTTGTGTAGTCTAAACTTTAAACTAAACATAGACATAAAACATTTTGTTTGTAGACCATTGCTCTATGATTATGTTTTCTTTTGTTTTTTTTTTGAGTTATGATTGTGTTTCATTTTTAGTATATGCTTCATGTTTGGGGGGATATATATATCCTTATCTGTTTGTAGGCTTCCAAGAGTAAGCCTAATCCTAGGGGGGGTGGATGTAGTACCTCGCCCCTAGTTCGATTTTATAAATGTTATGATTATTTTAGGATAATAGATTATATGTTAGGAGATCATTGATGCTTATGATTTTACTAACCCCATACTTGCATGTGTATGGTCGATGTGTTTATTTTATATTTCTGTTTGATGTACCTGATGTGGTTGAGGGATGGAGTCGTAGTTACTTGCTTGCGAGATCTACACAATCGGCCGATCCCCACCATTGTCTGTTATATATATTATATGTACATGCTTTGTCTTGTGATGAAAGGTTTGTAGGTACAGGGCATCATCTTCCCTGAATTGGCAAGAATGAGCGTGCCCACAAACATTCATTTCAATGGTAAAGAGGGGAGATAATACACAAACCCAAAACCCTAACCTAAGCCTAATTTGTCCTAAGTTTGGACAAGTACTAGTATGACTACCCTACCCGAATTCACCTGGTTGGCATGAATTCGTGGATCCCATTCTTGAGTCTGTGCATGGTTTCAGTTTGCTTGATTTTATTGTGCTTGATCTTATAGTGCTTGATTAAGTTGATTCATGATTATTTAGGTGATTTTGTCTGTTTATCAATGTTAAAATTATGGTTGAATTTAATGATTTAATTATGTTCCTATGTTTAATTTGGAAAATTATCTAAAGTCAATTATTTGATTAATTGGAATTAATTGATTATTTAATTGAAATTAGGATTAATTATGCTTGAGTGTATAATTAAATAATTGAATATTTAATTACATGCTTTAGGATGTATTAAATATTTAATTTATTTAATTTGGGTTTTAAATTATTAACATGTGCTTAATTGAAAATGAGTTGAATTATGCTTGTATATTTTATTAAATGATTAAATAATTAATTGCATGAATTTGTGATGCATTAAGTATTTAATTTATTTAATAAATGAATTTAAATTATAACATGTGCAAAATTGAAAAGGGAATTGTTTTCAA